>JANEYF010000239.1:0-22321 GCA_029963845.1 Rhamnusium bicolor
GAGCACATTCAACTTACAGAACGGTTATCGGCAGTTTCTGGAAGACGTCCAAAACCTCATAAAATTAGTACTGCTGCTCAACACAGACTTTTAGGGAAAAATACGATATATATATATATATATATATATATATATATATATATATATATATATATATATATATATATATATATATATATATATATATAATATATATATATATATATATATAAATATAAATATGATAGATATAGCTAGCTTATTAGTGCAGTTTTACACAATGATGATCAGAGAAATTATTTTAGATTTTCGTCCTGATTTATATTTACAGCATTTAAAAATTTGTCAGGTGGTACGTTCCTTGCTCAACCAATTTTCATGGTTTTTAGCGAAACTGAATTTTGTGACTTAAATTAAGCACAAAACCTTATTTTCTATTTCAATAAGTAAACACATCCATTGATAGGACCCCTCAATAACTTTAACATTAACCATTTTTTCAACAACGGGTCAATGTCTTTGGAATCTTAAATGTCAACCCCAATAATTCGTGAATATTGCGGTTGCTTTAAATACCATGTACATTTGATATTTTTTTAACATTGACAAACCATATCTACAACAGTAACAGATAGATGATAGGTGACAAAACCCATTAACTCAGTTAAAAAAACTAAAACTAATTAATAATTTGTGGAAAATAGAGACAATGTCGTAATGAATGATGATAAACAGATGACTAGAGAAAACAGTAGGCACCATAACCGAGTGCGAAAGAACGCTTATTTACTTGGTAGTGCAGATCGATGCTTTAATTCCATCCCAGGACAAATTGGTAACAATAAACTAGAAAATTTCTCTTTATCTAACACAAAATTTTTGGGGCTACTTCAGTGACCAAGGAGGCCGTTAAGAATATGTTTTAAGTACTTGGCTTTCCTAATATGCTAAATCAGGCAGGAGTTTATCTATCTATATATACTCTGTGTCCAAGATAAGAATGCACAGCATGGGCATCTTGGAAATGGTAGGAGATACGAATTTGGTTAAATAGGGAAAAAGTTGCGTAATTAGGATACTATCACAATGGTCTTAACCAATGTCAAAAATTATTTTTCGTTTTTGAATTATTTCGCAAACAGTATATTTTTTGAAATTTGCTTTTATTTTTTTCACGTTATTATCAAAAATATGAAAAAACAAACAAAACACCCTCATTGTACTTTCTAATGAACTTTAACGTGGCAATGATATTTTCACCCTCCGACGCGACGTTTCGTGATCGTGGAACTATTATCAACTTCTTTTTTTTAAATACGGACCTGGATTTTTTTAAGGATTTTGAATGCATTCTTCATTCTAAATTCACCTATGTATTACACATAGAGCTTACAACATGTTTTTCTCCAGTTATAGTCGTTACTAGGATTTATGAAACGAATAAGTAATAAATTTAATTTGAGGACTAGATACAAATACAATTTATCAGGTACTCGTCCATCTAGAACGTTAAATAATAATCAGTTAACAAAACAAATGGTATAATACTGAATAATAATAAATTAATTACACATGTATTAACATCAGTAACTGCACAGATATAAACAATCGATTTTATTAAAACCATAGATGTCAAACCTCTAATAAATGTTCAAAATGGGAACCGTTATTTTCTAAACAAAGATAATATCTTCGTATAGTAGAGTCTAAAACTCTAGTTAGAATTTCTGGAGTAATGCTGTTAAATGCTTCGGCAACAGATGCCTCTAATTCTTGTTCATTTTCAAAATTATGCCTGTATACGAAGTTTTTGATATATCCCCACAGAAAAAATCCAACGGTGTCATATCCGACGATCGTGCTGGCCAGGATACTGTTGAATGAGTGCCAATCCATTTTTCTGTGAACCGATTGGATAAATATTCTCGAACAGCCCTAGAATTATGTGCTGGAGCACCATCTTGTTTGAACCAACAATTCTGGGAATTAGCGAGTGGTAAGTTGTCTAGGGCGTCTTCAAGATAACTGTCAAGTAAGTTCTGATAACGTTGGGCAGTCAATGAGTCATGGTAAATAAAAGGGCCTATAATTCTTGTACCAAAAATGGCAACCCACACATTAAACCCAAAGCGGTGTTGGTGTCTGGCTGGTTTGAACAAGTGTTGATTTTCTCGGGAACAATAATGTGTATTTTTCGATTAAAAATACCATTATTAGTGACCATACTTTCGTCTGACCAAATTACTTTATGAGGAAAATTTTCATCATCCTGGCATTTCCTAGTATACCACTCACAAAATGTCCTGCGTCTTTCTTCGTCGCCTGGCCTAAGCCCTTGACAAATTCTAAATTTATATGGATGAAACCGATGTTTTCGTAAAATAAAACTGGACGTGGATTTTAATATCCCAGTAGCTCGTTCAATTTCTCTAGTTGATACACGTGGATTTTCAGTAACTGTCAACAATACACTGTTTACTTTCTCTTCGTTACATGGTTTTTGTCGAGACCGAATGGGTTTTCGGAAAGAACCGTGTTCTTTAAGATTTGACACTAACCTTCTAAAAATTGTTTTATCAGGCTGCCTTTTTTCTGGGTACCTATCGAGATACAAATTCTCAGCATCAACACAATTTCGGTGGCACAAAATGTAACATGTTACCATATCAAATTTTTCTTCATTCGAAAACGAATCCATTAATATAAATATGTATAATGACCGCTGGCGGTTCTTCTATAGGGTCATTTGGTCAATGACCTCCCACATACAAATAAAAAAATAGATTTTCTGAAGTTTAAAAATATATAATACATATATTTTTAATATTTTTTAAAAAATATATTAAAGTTTCTAGTTCATTCTATGCACAATACTATTCAAATATCTAATCAATACATTATTCATTTATAGAATTTAAAAATCTTGGGTCAATCCACAACGTGTCCTCAAAGCTAGCTACGGACTGAATTTACAACGAATTAAAGTGAAATAGATTTATGCGCGAATCGTCATAATGCAAAAGAGACAGAAAACACTGGCGGGGACAATGTCCCTGACGACCCTGACACGGTAACGCACGAAGTTTAGTAGAGCAGTCGCCCGTCAGCAGTCTTAATGCTGACTAGGTACGCGTTGGTCGGTAAATTCTGTCGCGTTGTTTTTAAGGTTTTTATATGTGAACATTTTATTAGTAAATCTCTACTTGTCGTGAAATTAAGTAAAACAGTATTTCTGGTGTTTAGTATTAAATATGAGTGTTGTACAAAATATATTAAAACTGAAAGATGGACATAAGTTGGGTTATGAAGACCGAGTGAAATTCAAAGGTGGTGGTCGTCCAAAACCTAATATGACGATAAAGCAAACATCTCTTGATAAGAAAAAGAAGTAAATAGGTATTTTTAATTAAAAAAAAGTTATCCTTCAGCAAATTTTATTCATTGTTACGCTCATCAACTAAATTTAATTTTACAAAAAGCATCAAGTCAGGATAAAAGCATAAAAATTTTTTTTGCTAATTTACATAGCGCTTTTCTTCATTCTTTGGAAAATCGCCAAAAAAGAACAGCAGTGTTAGATAATGTTGTTAAGGTGAGATTACCTAAATCGGCTCCAACACGATGGAATTTTAATACAAAGTGCATAGAGACTATTTATACCTATCGAACAGAATTATTAGATTGTTTAGAAAAAATCATTGCTAATGAATCAGAAAACAACACTCTAAACCAAGCTATTGGTTTAAAAAACTACTTACATAATGAACATTTTCTTTACTGGTTAAATTTTTTTCATTTAGTTATGCCTCATTGTGATATATTGTTCAATTAATTACAAAAATGTAATATCGATGTCATAACAGTAAATAAGTGTATTGGCGTTTTTAATAGTAAAATTGAAGATATCAGAAATAAAATTTTGAATAACTATTTGGAGGAGACATCCATGCAGTCTGCCCAGAGATGTAAAACGGAAGAATCAAAAAGGAGAATTTCATTAGAAGTTTGTGATATAATTACATCTGAGATCAAAAACAGGTTTGGCTTCAGTAATCATTTAGCAGTGTCTCAGTTATTTCACGCAGATCGATTTAAAGATTATAAAAAAAGCTTACCTCAAGATTGTTTAAATTAGTTAAAACGGAGTATCCAGTCATAAATCATTTGAAACTTAAAACTGAATTAGAAGTATTATATAGCCGAGAAGATTTTTCCAATAGTGAAGGTGCAGTTGCTTTGTTACAGCTTTTTATTAACAATAATTTGTGCAAGACTTTTTTCTGAAAGTGTCAAGCTGTTAAAAATCTTGTGTACTCTCCCTATGACTACCGTCGAAAGT
The DNA here is from genome assembly GCA_029963845.1 of Rhamnusium bicolor. Taxonomy (NCBI): domain Eukaryota; kingdom Metazoa; phylum Arthropoda; class Insecta; order Coleoptera; family Cerambycidae; genus Rhamnusium; species Rhamnusium bicolor. Next base: position 4,319 of record JANEYF010000239.1, read on the forward strand.
GAACGTTGTTTTTCCACTTTAAAAAGAATAAAGACATTTTTAAGAAATACCATGGGTCAGGAAAAGTTATCTCTTTTAGCTATGCTTACCATAGAAAGGGCATTAATAAAGAACATAAAAGACTTTAATGAAAAAGTAATTGACCACTTTGCATCTCAAAAAGACCGGAGGATCGACTTGGAATTTAAATCACTTTAAAAGGTAGGTAATACAGTAAACTTTTCTAATTGACCTCCCTATCTCTTGACCCACGAATCGCCGTTGATAATGACAACAAGATGAAACAATGACTATTTATGAATATGACAGATCGTTAAACTCAAACAATCATTGTTTTTACCAGCCTACTAATCACTAAAAAAAAGTAACTCAACGTGTAGCACATTGAGCATATTTTTTTGCTTGACTTTTATCAGTTTAAATGAAATAATCTTTAATCGAAGTCGTGGTATTACTTTTCAATTTGGAGTGTTCATATTTATGAGAAATGTAGATTGATGAAAACGTGATCGGATTTGCCTATTTGCTTGCTGCTAATCAGTATTTAAAAATAAACGATTTAAAATTTATTTCTTGCCTTATTTTCTGTTGCTGAAGGCTGAAATAATTAATACATTTTATTTGCAACACTCAAAGTAAAGGCCGTACTACATAAATCCTAGTAACGACTATAACTAGAGAAAAACATGTTTTAAGCTCTATGTGCAATACATAGGTGAATTTAGAATGAAGAATGCATTCAAAATCCGTAAAAAAATCCAGGTCCGTATTTAAAAAAAGAAGTTGATGATGGTTCCACGATCACGAAACGTCGGAGGTCGAAAATATCATTGTCACGTTAAAGTTTATTAGAAAGTACAATGAGGATGTTTTGTTTGTTTTTTCATATTTTTGATAATAACGTGGAAAAAAATTAAAAGCGAATTTCAAAAAATTTACTTTTTTTCGAAATAAATCAAAAACGAAAAATAATTTTTGACATCGGTTAAGACCATTGTGATAGTATCCTAATTACGCAACTTTTTCCCCATTTAACCAAATTCGTATCTCTTACCATTTCCAAGATGCCCATGCTGTGCATTTTTATCTTGGACACAGTGTATATTAAATTAAGACATAAATTAACACATTGAGTCATAGCAGTCATAGATCTTATCTAACTAGATTAAAAGAAGATTTGTTGCAAGGTTATATCTCAAATTTGCTCCAAAATAAAATTTAAGTACCATATTTTCTTTTTCAGTTTAAAACTCCACCATGTGGTTCATAGATTGAAAGATGAACAAAATTTTAAAAATCATTTTAACTATACTTAAAATGTGTGCATTGTGTTGTATTAGGTTGCAATCAGCAACACTCGCATGTAGTTGCCTCAACTAGATTATATGCATAGGAAAGTGAAAAATTTTATTATTTATGAAAATCTCACCAATGGTAATGAATAGCTTTTAGATTGACGGTTAAATAATTATGCGTTTATATAACATAATTTAACAACAATAGTTCTTAGTAATCATTACTAACAAAAACATGTACGGTGCATATCAATCATTTAGCTATGGATATTTACAATTTACAGTATTACCGTATTTAAATAAAATATTTCTGTCGTAGTTAATTCATTTGAATTGTTTGAGATCTGTATTGTACAGTATTCGCTGTAAATATGCTCTCGCGTAGGAGGCAAATTATGTTAGGTACAAGAATATTGCATTGCAACATAAGAGTATAGTTGTACGTACTTTCTTTAACACATTAGATATGCCGCCAACATGAGAAATTCATATGTGTATGTGTAATGTAACTTAATTAGTCAGTTACATTAAAAAACTTCCTGTAAAAATATAAATATTATTTATGAGATATACCTATTATTATCTGTATGTAAATCAGTTTCACAAATTAAGTTACAAAGTAGGTACTTGCTGCAGTGGTTTTTCGTAACTAGTATTGCTATTGCTATTAGCCTTGTTTAAATTTACTAGTTGTTCAACTTCATCTTCTAGGCACAGGGTTATTCATTATAAATTACCCACCCCTTATCATCGTTATTATTGCCTATAGAAAAAAAGTCTTAAATAAAAATTGTGTAGTTATAACTATAATTTTGTTAAAATGCTATCAAAAGTACCGTATCGTGCAGATTTCAGGGGATACAAAAAAATATAATTTTTTTTTAAATGGGATACACTGTATATTATTAATTTTTTGGAATGATCCTTTATTCCTGATTTAAAAAAATATACCCTACCATACACCGTTTTTGAGTTATTAAACGTCGAATATCTTAGTTAAACTAGTTACTGTAAATATGGAAAAGTTAACATTATTAAAGTGAGCTATGGAAATGACAACTATTATGTTTGATAAGTGACATTTCTTTAATGAAATAATCAAAATGATTTACAGTGAGGAAGAAAAAAACCAAATATTTATACTAAATAGATAAAGATTTATTTTGGAAATTTAAATATAAATAAATGATAACTCATAAAAGATGTTCGATGTGTCCACCATTATTGTCAATGCATAATTGATAACGTCTACCTATATTTATAATTGCACTGGAAATGGCTTCATTATTTACATTCAGATTGTTTATTTCAAGTCGAATTCTGTCATTAATGATTTGAATACTATTATTATCATTATTATTATTGACAATGTCTTTTAGAATTCTACAAAAAAATGAATCCATAGGGGTCAAATCCGGACTGTTAGGTGGCAATTTAATAGGTCCATTATTCCCTATCCATATTGGGAATACATGATTCAAATGATCTCGAACGGGTAGGACGCTATGCGGAGTTGCCCCATCCTGCATCCTAATCATATCATCAAGTTCGGCTTCCGGAATATTCTGCAAAAGAATATTTTCTGTTTCTGGGATAATTATTTTCAGATAGGTAACTCCAGTTAAAGTATAATCATAAAATATAGGCCTAACAATTTTGTTTCTGAAAATTCCACACCAAACGCTAACAGTTTTTCTTCCTGATTTTTTATTTGTTTTACCAATCTTTTTCTGTTGTGCTTGTTTTCCCACGACCTTCGATTTTTCCTATTAAAAACTCCTGCCGTATAAAAGGATGTTTCATCAATCCATAATATTTTATTAAAAAAAATCGGGATCTTCATCCAACTATTGAATCATCTGGCGGCAAAAGTTCACCTTTATCCTTTTATGTGCCTCTGTTAAAACTTGTACAGGTAAAACTTTATACGGTCTGCAGCTGTTATTTTTTAACGTACGTAGGATTTTGGAAAAACTTTTACCTAATTGATCGACTACATTATTTATACTACATTAAGAATTTTCTAAAAAATAATACAATGTTTCAAAAAAGTCTATTCGCGAATAAATATGGATGAGCTTACCTTCGAAATGAAGCAATATATCTAGCTGCTCTTCCTGGTTTGCTTGAACTACACACTTTTTTCCACTAAAACTGGAGGTATTATTCACCTTTCAGTAAATATTTTTGAATCTATTTTCTGATGGTGTTGGACGATTTGGATACAACACCCTATATGCTCTTTTTGCTGCTCGTTTATTTTTGTTATTTTGTATATAACAAGTAAAAATTTGGACTTTTTCTTCCTCACTGTAAACCATTTTGTTTATTTCTTTAAAGAAATGTCACTTATTAAACATAAGAGTTGTCATTTTCATAGCTCACTTTAATAATGTTAACTTTCCCATATTTACAGTAACTAGTTTAACTAAGATATTCGACGTTTAATAACTCAAAAACGGTATATGGTAGGGGTAACATATGGTATATTTTTAAAATCAGGAACAAAGGATTATTCCAAAAATTTTAATAATATATATTAAAAAAAATATGTATTATTTTTTGTATCCCCTGAAATCTACACGCTACTCTACTTTTGATAGCATTTTAACAAAATTCAGTCATACCCACAAAACTTTTATTTAAAACTTTTTTTTCTATAGGCAGTAATAACGATGATAAGGGGTTGGTAATTTATAATGAATAACCCTGTACATATAACTTCCAGATCACACTAACGCATTCTGTCTAAATTAAATTGTATAATTAATGGAAACTAAATTGTTTTACTATAGACTTAATATAATAAATAAAAGTTAATTGATTACGCCCGAACACTTTAATTTTAATTTACGAATTATTTTTTATTTTTTAGATATACCATCTGGTATTTGTGTCCAAAAGCAACGACCAATTAATTAACTAGTATATTTAGACAATGGCTATATTATTAGTATACTGTAATTTAATGTCGTATCCAGTAAAATCTTTCATAAATAATGGTCAATTTCGGGGCTGTTCGGAAAAAAAATAACACAATTTATTACAGCTGATGCGTTTCGTTGATTTTATTCAACATCTTCAGCGACTACAATGACATTAAATACCAAAAAATCATAGAAAATTGTTGTTTATGTATAATAACAAACAAGTGAGCAAAGTAATATAAACATTTAAAAAAAACTTACCAACTATAAAAATCTCTGTAGTTAATAAAAATACTGCCAATAATCAGGTTTGTCACACTTTTTTTTTAATTATAAAAACACATAAAAACAATACTTAATTTGTAAAAAATTTTATATAAAAATAATGTGTCCAGCGTCGTTTAATTAAAAATAGGAACTAAATTATATCACAAATGGGGAGCAACTGTGCAAAATGGGAAAAATCCATTTTTTTCTATTTTTCAGATAAACATGAAAAGTTGATGTTGACTAAATCTATAATTTAAAATACCCAGTTCGATGAAAATCCAAAGTCCAACAATAAAAAGGCATGTAGCTTACTAATAAAAATACTTTTTGATTTAAAGCTTTAATATTTTTTGATTTCGTTCAACTCTTTTAAATAATAGAGAATTAACTGTTTTGAGAAAACGCTACTTTTTGATTTAGCAAATAGGAATAAATTCCATACTGATTGGGCAAAATGAAATAAATCCACAGTCTGGTCTTGCAAAAAGGCACAAATTCAATCGAAAAATCATAATATTAAAATAAATATCATATATTTAAACTTGAAATGTATATATTATATAAAGAAAAATATTATTTTAATCATTCTGTGAAAAGAAATATAGCTTTTTTTTCACTGTGCTTTTTCTTTGAAATATACTAAATATTTGAAAAAATCTGACATTTTATTTGCTATGTATTTATGAATTTCTAGAAAAAAATAATAAAACAATTATTAGGGTATTACATAAACATCAAACCTAACCATTTCAAACCTAACATTAATAATAATAAATACCTGCAGTATTCTTATAATTTATACTCTTATTCATATCTGAATGCGGTAGAATAAAAGTTTTAGGTATATAATAAATGAAACATAACACTTCCAATACATTTTCTCTTTCTGTGAAAAGAAATGTAGCTTCTTTTTCTTTGAAATATACTAAATATTTAAAAAAAATCTTACATTGTATTTGCGTTGTATTTATGCATTTCTAGAAAAAAATAATAAAATAATTATTGGGTATTACATAAGCATCAAACCTAACCATTTCAAATCTAACATGATAATAATAGTAAATACCTGCAGTTTATTTATATTTTAAACTATTATTCATATCTGAATGCGCTAGTATAAAAGTTTTAGGTATATAAAGAATGAAACACAACACTTCCAATACATTTGATCATAGAAACACTATTAAAACAACTACTCAGTCCAGAAGCAAGAATTGCATTGAATTATGTAATACCCTTTATTTTATTTTCTTTTCTAGAAAGGCATAACTACGAAGCAAATAAAATGCCAAATTTTTTAAAATGTATGAAAAGAATGTTCTTATTTAGGTTAAATGTCATGATTGTCATTGTGATTACCAAAGTTACAATTAATTTTTCAAATTAATGTCAAAATAAATATGACAAATGCTCATATTTTGAATTATGTAATTTAAATATTCTTATACAGTGTGGAAATTAAGTAACGCATAAATTCAGTAATTCCGTTGATATTAATTTTTTTGGAAAAAAATCTCGAAGGGGAATAGCGATTTTAACCTTCAGCAAATATTTTCAGTCTATTTTCAGTTTCTTATGTTATTTATTTTTTAAACTATGACGTCATCGACTCTTTTTTTAAATGACAACCTATATTTTTTATTATTGATTTTGGTAGTAGTTTTTATTCCGGTTCTGACCGTATAAAATTTTCAATATGTTATATTTGAAAATAATCGAGAAAACAGTCTTAAAGTTCAAATAACAAAAATTCATTAAATTGAGAAAATTTATCTAGTTGCCTAAGTTTGACGGAAAGTTATCGACGGCACATTCGTTTTTATTTTGAAATTATACAAATAGTTGAAAAATCGAACTAATGTGATACACCGGCAACTAGATAAATTTTCCCAATTTAATGAATTTTTGTTATTTGAACTTTGTAACGCATAAATTTAGTAATTCCTTTGATATTAATTTTTTTGAAAAAAATCTCGAAGGGGTATAGCGACTTTAACTTCAGCAAATATTTTCAGTTTCTTATGTCATTTATTTTTTTAAGTTATGACGTCATCGACTTTTTTTTAAATAACCTATATTTTTTATTATTGATTTTGGTAGTAGTTTTTATTCCGGTTCTGACCGTATAAAATTTTCAATATGTTATTATTTGAAAAAAAATCGAGAAAAACAGTTTTAAAGTTCAAATAACAAAAATTCATTAAATTGGAAAAATTTATCTAGTTGCCGGTGTATCACATTAGTTCGATTTTTCAACTATTTGTATAATTTCAAAATAAAAACGATAACTTTCCGTCAAACTTAGGCAACTAGATAAATTTTCCCAATTTAATGAATTTTTGTTATTTGAACTTTAAGACTGTTTTTCTCGATTTTTTTCAAATATAACATATTGAAAATTTTATATGGTCAGAACCGGAATAAAAACTACTACCAAAATCAATAATAAAAAATATAGGTTGTAATTTAAAAAAAAGTTGACGTCATAACTTAAAAAATAAATGACATAAGAAGCCGAAAATAGACTGAAAATATTTGCTGCAGTTAAAATCGCTATACCCCTTCGAGTTTTTTCCAAAAAAATTAATATCAACGGAATTACTGAATTTATGCGTTACTTAATTTCTACACTGTATATATGTTCATTTGTTCATGTTAACCAGCCCCCTGAGGACATCCGGAAGAATGAAAGACGATATGGCGATAAGAGCTACGTTTGTCACTTAACGCTCTGGCCCACTGTGCTACCGAGCAGTAGAATGACAGTATAAAATATAAAAAACCTATACGTATTTATTTTTATTATCATGTTAAGTTTGAAATGGTTGCATTTGATGCTTGTGTAATACCCAATAATTTTTTTTCTAGAAATGTTAGTATAGGTGCCACAAATTTTTTGAATCTTGAAGCAATTTTAATGTTTATTATAGTTTGATTTTGTTGACATATTAAGGAAAATACAATTAGTAATCAATTTATTATATCATTTTATTTTTATTATGTCTAAGAAAACACTTACTATTAGTCAAAATTACCACTTACAAACCTTTATATCAAATTTTATGCTATAAGCTCCGATGACAACTTAAGATAGTAACGGGACATAAGTTTATTAGTGTCAATAGAAGTTTTTTTTTCTGTTCGGCACATAAAGCATAAAGCTCTTGTCAGTTTAACCGAGGTTATTTGTATATTGAGTATGTACCTAAGTTCAGTATACTTAAACTTGTAGTCAATGTAAGTGGATGAGACCTAATTAGCGCCATCTGTGTATATATACTTATTCTAAATGGGACGTCATAAATTGGGTCTTTAGTGTTTGTCATCGAAAATTTGTGATTCACTAAATAATAAAGCAACACCTTTCTTAAAACTTGTATAGATATGTTTGTCTGTAGGTAAATATTTTTTTCAATTTGATGATATAATTGAAATGTTAAACTGACACTTCTCTGGTAACGTAAATAAGATGTCATAAATATGACGCCTATAAGATGTACCATATTAGTCCTGCGATGTCAGCGACTAACAATCACTAAATATTAACGTGAAAATGACGTTATTGTGTCTGCTGGACTAAAACATGTGGGTAAATAAGCGGTGTAATGACATTTTAAAAACAAATGCGGGATATAAAAAGTTATATTTTATTAATAATCGGTGCCTCTATGAGGAGCATGCTGCAAGGGATTGGGAAAGTTTCAAGTTTGCAAATATGACTTCAGTAGATGTTGAAAGATTATTTTCGTCTTACAAAAGTATGTTTAACCCACAAAGGAGGTTTTTCGACAGAAACCATTGAAACTGTCACTCATGCCATTGCCTTCGATTGGTGATATGTAAAAGGCAAGCAGTTTTATACCTGTAGGTAATATGTCGTTATTTTATTTATCACCTTAGGCAACCTATGCGTAATAATCGGAAACGTATGTGTGACGCCATTGACAGCGGTCGCTGTTGGGTAACTTTACTTATAATTTTTCGTAAAAAATTTGTAGATTTTGACGTATCTAATCCGTAACGTCAAATATCCACTCTTGCTATTGGACTGGACTACACTAAATCCTTTAAACGTTCAAACGACACACATAAAAGTCAGAAACGAGAAGGCTGTTATAGTGATTATGTTGATGGGAAATAGTGCTAAGTATTTTACTATTGATTTCTTTGTAAATTTTTAATTCCTTTTAATAGTTATTTTCTATGTCGATCTGTAGCACATTATGTAGTACAGTATAATAGTTATTTATAATATATACATTGTACATGATATAGTACGTGTCTGTTTGTTATTTTATTATAATATTGTTTGTCTTTATTTATTTATTTGTATATATTTTTTATATATATTTTTTTCAGACTTTACTCTAATTACTTTTTGCCTTGTCACATGTATAATATGTATCTACCGTTGACCAATAAATTATTATTATTATTTTCTTTCGGTTTCCCGATGCCGGTCAGTCCTCCCGTGGCCTCCGACGCCTCACGAGAGTCGCGCCAGCGCATCAACTACAGCCACTCCCCACATCCAGCAGGGTTAGTGACTGTAGATACCAGAATCATGTGCCCTAAGCAGACGGAGAGAACCCAGAATCACCGCCTTCTGTATTTGGCCTGCCAGCCACTCGGCTGATTTTTGGCAGGCCGGTATGATCTTCAGTTCCGACAGCAGCGTAGGCTTTATCCCTCCGAGTACACCGATTATAGGGACAACCAGTTTTACTGAGTAGCCTGGGTACAGCACTTGGAGCTCGTACCGGAGATCGCGATATTTGGTCCGTTTCTCCTCCTCCTTCAAGGTGATATTTTTCTCTGCAGGTGCCGAGAACTCGATGACTTACATCACCTTGAGTTGATGGTCGAGGAGGACTATGTCAGGCTTGTTGGCTTGGATTAGCCTGACAGTCGGGAACCAGTAGTTCCAGTAAATCCGGCATTTCTCGTTCTCGACAACGGACTCAATATCTCCGAAGACGTAAGGCAGCACTGGTGTCTGGTCTACCCCGTACGAGTGCCTTAGATGGTAGTATAGCACTCGTAAAGCCGCGTTATGTCGGTGGATGTAAGCCGATATCGCATATATGGGGCATGCAGAAAGTAAGTGCATGAGCGATTCCGGCGCCTGATGGCAGGTTGCAGTTGATATCAGGAACCTCTACACGCCACACGCGGCTACGGTAGACCAAGGTGTTGATAACACCATCCTGGCAGACCATAATGAATCCCTCGGTCTCTGACTTAAGCCCGGCTGACCTTAGAAAGGCGAATGTCAGCCTGGTCGATAAACCCAATGTTTCTATATTCTTATAGAAGACACCATGCTGGGGGTTTATCGACATGCTGCCGAAACAGATTTTCCATTTCGGCAGCTCTGATTCGGGCTTTCAGATGATTTGGCTGAAGTTCGGTGACTTACTCAACATCAGCACCTCGCCGGCGTCCTCGCCCGATGTCAAATGCGAGACCGAGTTCATCTGCGGCTCTTTTTGCTGCCTTGAACAATCCTGCTCCCACTCCTACAGTTTCGTGATGTTTCACAAACCGCAAGAGGGATCTGAGCTCCTGAGGATGTTACACGCCATACTCAGTACTACTCTGCCATGCGTACACTTCAGGCACAAGAGTCTTCGGCACTCCGTTGACGTGGGAGGTACACAGGAGGAACGGACGATCTAGGATGAATACATCTGTGAATATTCATCATCTTGCGGGTATCTCTGTCTAATTGGCGCAGCTCATCTACCCTCCACTTTACTACTCCGAAGGAGTAGAGCAGAATCGGAACGGCAAGCATATTAGTTGCAGACACCTTGTTCTTCGCCGAAAGTTCGGAAGACCAAATCTATCGGAGGCGGTGTCTGTACTTGCCGCGGAGAGAATCCTTTATTTGTGTTACATCTTGGATGTGCCTTTGTTGCACACCCAGATATGTATAGGTCTCTCTGGCATCCAGATGTCTTAGAATGCTTCCATCTACGAGCTGCGCATCTTTAGGAATTCCCGCATCGTCCTCTTGAGGTGGACGACTGCACATTTGTCCAACCCGAACTCCATACCAATTGCCCGCGTATATTCTTCGACCACCCTAAGAGCGTTTTGTAGTTCACGCTCTCCGGAGGCATAAAGTGTAAGGTCATCCATATAAAATAGATGGGTGACCTTATGCCTCCGGTCGCTGGGTGGCCCACATTGCAGGTTTGACGGAGCCCAACAGACTACGGCAGCAGTGAGATGCAGAAGAGGAGAGGACTCAGGAGTCACCCTGGAAAACTCCTCTCCTAAAAGACACCTGCTCTGTCGTGACCCGCTCTGCACCTGATGTTATGGTGAAGCGGGTCTTCCAGAGCGGCAACAGCTGTTCTATGCATCTCACTAGTGGTGCTGGTACCGCAAGACATTCGAGCAATTACAACATTAGCTCATGTGATGTTATTATTATTATTATTATTTTTAAATTTAATATTAAAATATTCACATACATAACTTATACGTATATTATTATGCTTTTAACTTTTTACTTGTGTTATTTTTCTGTACATTTTATAAGGTACCTTATACATTTTGCGTTTACGTTTAAGAATATATTTACAATGGCTGTGTTAAATCGAGAGTAGACCACACACAATCTTATTATATTCTACCTTCCGGCAAATTAAATTCCTGTATTTATGATATACAGTTATTTTCATTTTATTTTCTATATTTCCCTATCAGTGTAATTGCTGAAGATAGTACTACATAATTTTTAAGCGTTTAATAATATTCTTTTGCTTCATGAAAACAACAAAATGCTTTTTATGATTATACAGGGTCTACAGATTTTTAACTTCAAATTAACACGGCTTCTAAAATTAGTAATCAAGAACATGGGCGCAGTTCGGGGACGTGTATCCCTACTGGGCACTTCAAAAGAGGAGTACATCCATAGGAAAAAAATTCAATATATAACAAAAGATGGAAATTAATCAAAAATAAGCACTGACCATAACAAATAGATAAATACAAAATTTAACTCGTGGTCCACAATATGGACTCGCGCTTATGCAACAAATTGTTTTCGTGTCGTGCAAACGACGACGTTCAACAATTCGCTAGCGACGCTGATTTGTTCCATATTTTATTTATCTTTAATCATTTATGTGACTGTTTCAAAAATTAAAACATGAAAATTTGCACTAAAAAATAAAAAAACGGACATTAAAAGAGTATTTAAAAAAAAGGAAATTGAATAGTGACATTTAGTGATATAATTTACTCGAACACATATTTTTAGATAACATTTTCAGAGCACGGACGAGCATGGGTTAGAAAATATATCCAAAAAATGCTTTTCTTTATATGTTCTGAATATTATCAAATTTTTTACAAATCGACACTAACAATTTAATTTTTTTACGTTTTCAAATTGTTGATTCACTTCAAATGAAATATGAAGAAAGGAGAAGTGCAACCAAGATTGAAGGAATAAATCACGAAACAAATACATTAGTTTGACAGTCTAAACCGTTTTCCTTTCAAAATTATGTTTCAAGTATCCTCAATGCAAATAAAATATTATTCAGGACTAACTAGGATTAGGTATCAGATATTTTTACATATAGTGCAGTAAAAATAAATTATGACCTGGGCAAAATTGCAACACAAATGATCCTTTTTGCATTATACTGTGTGAAGTGTCTTTTTTTAACATATTCAAAATCCCCATTAATGCCGGCTCAGGAAGTCAGTGAAAATCTAAGATGGCGGCTGAATTTTTTTTTTTATTAAAAAATTTATAACTTTGTATAACTTTGTATTTATAATGTATAACTTGGCAAAAATGTTTAAAATACAAAGATAAAAGTATGTGCTCGATGGAGAGTCCTTACTGCATCGCCTGCCATGGCATAATGACAGTACATTCAGGGATATAGCAAGATGTTATGCGTCGTTTGTGACAGCTAATTATGGGCAAGCAACTGTAGTTTTTTGATGGTTATACATCAGAATACACAATAAAATACATGACCCATAATCGCCGAACAAATACAATTTTCCCCTCCGAGAACTTCACACCAGATATGACATTCACAGGAAGTAAGGAAATATTTCTCACTAATAAGGGAAACAAGCAGAAAATAATTACTTTAATCGCTGAAGAAATACGACAACAGGGATGTTCAGTAATTCATGCAGTTGATGATGCTGATGTTGACATTGTTAAAACTGCAGTGGAATCTTCAAAAATTAAAAATACAACAGTGATAGGAGAAGACACTGACCTAATGGTATTGCTGATTTATTGGTGTAATCAAGCATACCACAAGCTGTTTTTCAGAAGTGATAAAAAACGTTCCAAACAGAATAACATTTATGATATCAATGCCATTAGATATTCGCTCGGAAATAACTTAGCGAACAGTCTATTCTTTATACATTCGTATACAGGATGTGACAGCACCTCCAGAATATTCCATATTGGAAAGCAATCAGTTTTCAAACGTGTTGTTGAAGATCAATACTTTCGTGAACTTGCACTATGGTTCAGCTCAACAAACCTTAATCATGTTGAAGAATTTGGAAAGAAGATAATTCTATGTATTTTTGGTGAAAATCCAGATCATACACTAAATACACTTAGGTATAGAACTATTATTGATAAAGTATCGAAGGCAAAATGTTTCGTTCAGCCACAGAACCTTCCCCCAACGGAATCAGCTGTCAAGTACCCTAGCCTCCATGCATATTTGCAAATTTGTATATGGAAGCAAATGCAAGAAGGCTTGAACCCAACAGAGTGGGGATGGAGTATACATGATAATATGTATGTACCGAAAAAAATGGATTTGCCACCAGCACCTGAAAGTATATTACGCATAGTAAGATGTAACTGCAAAATCGGCTGTGGTGCCATGAAATGTAGTTGCCGAAAGAATAGTTTGGAATGTACCAGTTCATGTGGTCAGTGTCAAGAAACAAATTGTGAAAATAGTCCGCAGCGAATAGAAGATGAAGAAATGGAAAGTAGAGATGAAGATTATGATGAATTGTGAAAAAACAGCCAAATCATTTTAATTTTGGTTCAATAAAGGAAAATAACTCATACTTTGAAATAATGGTTTTTTGTTCTTGTAAGTCTAATGTGTAATAAAGTTTTCTCTAATGTATAATAGGCAATTTGAGTGATTCAATACCTATCTTATCTATTCAATACCTATTTTATGCTTTTATCTTTGTATTTTAAACATTTTTGCCAAGTTACACCTTATAAATACAAAGTTATACACAGTTATAAATTTTGTAATGAAAAATACAAAATTCAGCCGCCATCTTGGATTTTGACTGATTTCCTGCGCCAGGATTAATGGGGATTTTGAATATGTTAAAATAGACACTTTTCACAATAGAATGCAAAAAGAATCATTTGTGTTGCAATTTTGCCCAGGTCAAGGGAATTGTTACACCATATTGACTGCACTAATAAGGGTTAACGATTTAAAGGAAAACAGAAAATTTCAACTTTAAATACTTTTAGCTCAAAGCATCATAAAGAAACAACAGATTTTATTAGTCAGACTTATAATTTTAAGCATGTGGACTCTATAAAAGGCTTACCTGTAAATTAAATAATATAGAACATGAAAATGGTGCGACTTTGAACATGTTCTTATCAATTTGTTAAGAAAATGTCACAAAATAAAATATTTGATGTGGCCAGCACATAACTTTCTTATACCAGTATATATCATCCTGATCTAAAAAAATCATTCTGTTTAATTCTTCACTTACCTCAATTAAATTTTAAAAACGTACCTTGAAATGCTTCATAAAAATTTTTTAATAATTAATTATCAGCGTCCTTCGATACTGTCAATAATTATTCATGTCATATATGTTAATAATTTCTTCTTATTGACATTGACATTTTTGTAACTAAATTAGATATTTCAAATGTCAAACTGCCAGATTTATCCTAACCCCATTTTATGAGGTGAAATGCGTACAAAATTTCAGTTTACTTCAGCTTTATTTAAGTACTTGGAGAATATATTTTACTCATTTGATATTGTAGACATGATTTACAATCTTTCATCAAGAATATATTTTTAGTAAACTCAAATACAAAAAAGTTTGTATCCAGTGGACCCCTTTTTAGCTGGCAAATTTTGCTAATCACCGAATTTTTTATTGTCTTTGGTCTTTAGAACAAATGTACTAAATTTGAAAGCTTTATCTCAAAAACTGTAGTTGCTATCGCGATACTACAGACATGCAGACAGATTTTTTTCCATAAAGTTATGTTCTTTCATTATAATTTGTCGAGATTCGTCCAGGAATGCAATAAAAAAAATTTTAATTTTTTTTTCTCGAAATGTACCTTTTTTATTCTTTCATGCATTATGTCTCTTCTGGTGGTTTCACATTCACCAAATTTAATGTGTCACCTAAAATGTTGTTGACAATCTTAACTGGCAAATTTGGGAAGTCTTCCATTAGTATTTTTTGAGTTATCGCGAACAGGCGGACGGACGGACGGACACACACGCACGCACGCACGTACGCACGCATTCGGAAAATAGTCAGAATGGATTTAGGAGGGTTCGAAACGTATACATCAATCAAAATCTCGCAGTAGAAAAAAATCACGATTACTATACTTCCTTATATTAGGTATAAGAAAGTAATAACTTAGAACATTAATCAGTAGTACGTCAAAAGAAAGTGTTCACCAGGAAGTTCTCACCATTGTAGAGAATCGTTCCTCACAGTCGTTTTATAAAGAAGAAATAAGAAAATCGTCTCCTTAACAAGGGATTATATTTTGCATTACCTGTCTCTGAGGGCGTTCTAGATGAGGTTGTTGCAATTGTTGAAAGTTCAATTTAATGCCTACCTGATTCCTATAAAGCATTTGTCAGACAAGCTAACAGAAATCAAATCTACACAAATATTATCACTAAAGTAAATAGAAAGTCAAAATCAACAAAGAATATCAAAATTATCAAATAATGATTCGTAAAATATTGTTTTAACTTAAAAGCTGTCAAAAGTAATAAGGTTGCTATTTTAGGTAACGAGGACTATTATGAAAGAGTAAAGAACCTAATTGGTAACGGCACATTCTAGAAATCTATTACCAAAAATGGTTACTTAAGTAAGAAATGTGCTTAAATCCTGTAACAACCTTATTATTCCAGCTTTGAATAGGAGGTTACATGTATCTAATCCAAGTGTACCTAGATTGTATCGCTTGCCTAAGATACATAAATCATGAAAGGCCCATTGTTTCAGCATTTGGATCCTCGACTTACTAGCTATCAAAATGGTTAAGAGATGGGTTCGAAAGTTTACCCATTGCAACATATAGTTTCTCTTTGATTAATTTCAATGATTTCATTAATAGGGTGAAAATATCCAGTTGCAAGAAGGTGAAATTTTGATCTACTTCGACGTTTGTTCTTTATTTTTAAGTGTTTTGATACCACAGACCTAGGACATTGAGGATTTACTCGATTCAAATAATTTCAGTAAAGATGTAGCTAAGGAATATATTTACTAAACTTTGCATGAAACAAAATTGTTTTCGATTCAACGATAGTTTCTTCGAACAACAAGAAGAGACAACAATAGGTAACTTACTGTCATCATTTATTACCGATGTCCTCAGGAATAGACTCGAAATAGAAGTAACGAAAATGCGAGTATTTCCCCAAGGTTTGGTTTAGATATGTGAATGATATTTTTGTTTGATGCAAGAGTCACTGATATAGACAACGTATTTCTAAAGTAAGTTAAGTTCACATATGAAATTGAAAACTGTGGACAACTACCATTTTTAGATGTACTTATTATTAATTAGAAATAATAAAAATAATTTCAAATTTGCGATATACAGAAAGGATATCAGAACTTTAAGATATATTCCATAAGAACTCTCACCCTTCCGCTTGACACAAAACAGCGAATTTTATTTTTCCAGTTCATCGCATATTACGCTTCCCCTTCAATCATAGGGTTGGTTGGAAAAGGAAAAGGCATTGAATAAGGATATAGCTGTGAATAATGGACATTCTGTAAGTTTAGTTGATAAAATAATTAGGAAATGTAAATTTAAAGAGACACTTCGAAATTCCTCGACCTTTCAAAATGAAAGAGAAAATCCAAAATTTGTAACGATTCCATACAATCCTAGATTCACCCGTGGTATTGGTAAGATTTTAAAGATATAGGTATGACAGTGGTTCATTCATCGGGGAATAACCTACAACAACTTTTAGATAATCTAAAAAACAAAAGTGAATCAAACGAAAAGTCAGGGATTTACTAAATTAGCTGTAGAGACTGTAATTAAAAGTATAATGAACAAACTAGACGATCAATTCAAACAAGACTCAAGGAACATATCTCAAATATGGTAAAATAGTAAATCCAATGTTGCCCAACATGCGTTTGGGAATAACCATAAAATAGATGGTAGCAATTTAATATTAATTGGGAATGTAACAAATACTACACAGTTGGATGCATTAAAAGCCCGAAAATTGCAAACTGTAAAAGTAGTATGAATAGTGACAGAGGGCCAGTCTCATATCGTCTACTCCATTAGTTAGTCACGTTCCATCGAACCGTAACAGTGGTTTAGGTATAAATAGGATATATTGTTAGTATAAGGTCAATTTAATCGTCTCCAGATGATGCCAATTTGGTTAGCGAAACGTAGCATAATATTTTGGTGTTTTGTGGATAACGAAGTCAGAGTTAACCTCAAGCTAGTCAAACTGCACACATTGCACACTGAACAACAAAACCAACAGAGAGAAGTATTCATATAGATCGTATGGCGCGTGTGTGAAGCGTTCTCAGAGGCAGTAAACGATGTGGGACGCTTTTTTGGTAGGGATCCTGCTCAAGAAGAACGTTTGTGCATGAAAGTTTTTCGTGTGCGAACGTTCTCAAACGTTCTCGGGAACATAATGAGAACGTTCTCATCTTCACGTCATTAGTGACAGTAGTCAGTATGCGAGTGTGAACAAAGTTGAAGTGATATAGTCTGTATACAATAACTTGTTGTTGTTTATTTTAAAAGCACTTTGAACAAAAGGTCAATTTATTTTATTAGTCAAATACTGGGAATAATAATTATTCCTCGAAGGTAATTGTTTCAAACCGGTTTCTTTTCAGGGTAATCTTAGTTGTTTTATTATCCTAATGATAAATCAATTATTGTGTTCATACTTAACCAAGTAAGAGGAAAGTAGTTTAGTTTAATTCAGTTTAATGTTAAACCAAGTCGGAATCATTTATTAATAGTAAAAAAATATATTTCTATTGGTTTTAATAATAATTTACCAGATAAGTTGTTAGTTGATTTATTTTAAATGTTAGTACATGGCCATTTTAAATAATTTCTTCTCGGAAATATAGTTTTAAAATTATGAGAAGGCGATACCCAGCCTCAAATATTTTATAATTATTTATTTATATGAATTAACGCAGGGAATTTGTTTAAGTGCGATGCGCCAAGCTAG
>JANEYF010000240.1:0-27404 GCA_029963845.1 Rhamnusium bicolor
ATGCTGTCAGTGAAAAATTTTGCAAAACCTTTTGAGAAAAAATACTTTTATATAATACGATTACCTTGATAATATGGAGATTTGTACTCTCATTGAAACGGCTTTATTACCTACAGTCCTTAAGCAAGTGCCGTAGAATGTCAAAATTAGGTCCGTTTTCGTATTTGGAGGTTAGAATCTTCAATGTAAACCACACTAAACCCTATATCATTTTATTCGCAATTTGATATACCATCTGAATCCCAGTAAAAATATATAACAGGTGGTACATAATAAAAAAACACATATTTGGTTTGCCACATTTTCCCTGAGAAATTCTGTATAACCAAAAATATTTTTAAAATATCTCTCTGTTTTAATAATTTACAGCTTTTATGTTTAATGAATTTTAATCTTATTATCTCGAATATGTTAAGCTGTCATCCGTCTATGTACCAGTGATCCACCCTATAAAAAGCTCAAGACAACCTTCTTTATCTCACCCTCAACCTGATTGTGTCTCTGCGATCAGACGAGTAATGATCAGCTGATCCCTTGTTTACATTTGTTTTAAATGCTCCCTTTAGTCATAAATATATGTATTATTATATTAACCAAATGTTTATATAAAAAAATACTAAATAGGTTAAATTTAACGTATTTTGTACTATTTCTTTCAATTTGAGGGAGCACCTAACCTAAAAAAATTTTATGATTATATCTTTATATCCTTTATATTATAATCCTCTGGCTTGAAATACGAAGTTAATGCTTTTCCCATCGATAATGCTGTTTTCCCTACTCTATCTATTTCTCCGTGATGTCATATAGTCTAAATAAACAATAGCGTGAAAATTCGACGATGAAAGGTTACTGTCTGCCAGTCGGTAATCTAAAAGAGACCATATGAGTACTATACTCTTTTTCTCTTTTGAAATTTTTGGCATGGCGGATGTATTCGGAGGGGGGGAACATTTTTTTAATCGAATGGTTACTGACATTTATTCGCAAAGGTAGTTAGTATATGTACTCTACATAACTCAATACCTGACAGACAAAACTTGGTAAACACGCGGTAAACGGAAATTGAAACAAAAATTTTAGTTACTGGACCAAAACTCTAGCGCAAAATGTTTAATTTGGTGTGTATAGTACTGTACTATAGCGCAGACATTTCTATCGGTCGGTTTTTGAGCAATTTGACATCAAAGTGGCGAAAAATTGCTCAAAAATTTGAAATGTTGATAAAAAATAGTTAAAATTAAAAAAACGTCTGCCCAACCAGCTTATGGCTCACAAGGCACTAAAAAAACCTTTAACCTTGGCTGGCAGACATTTAAGCCAAATTTAACCCCCCAACCACCCCTTAAAGGGTTAAAAAATTAAGTTTTTCGTGTCTGTCCTTTTCTCATAAATATAGAAAAAAGTCCTTTGATGTTATTACAGTAGAAGATACGAAGAATTTGAGCTTTTTTAACCCTGTGTGCGGTGGTTTGGCGGGGGTTAAATTTGGCAAAAGTGTTTGCCAACCAAGGTTAAGGTTTTTTAGTGCCTTGTGAACCATAAGCTGGCTGGGCAGACGTCTTTTTTAATTTTAACTATTTTTATCAACATTTCAAATTTGATCCATTTTCACCACTTTCACTGTAAATTGCCCAAAAAACCGAACGATAGAAATATCTGCCACTATAGTATAGTGCATACATCAAAACAAACATTTTGCGCTAGGTTTGGTCCAGTAATTAAATTTTTTTTTCAATTTCCGGTTACCGCGCCGACCGGAAGTTATTTCTGCCAGCGTAATTGGGGTATGTGGAGTACATATAACTAATTACCTATGCGGACAATATCGGTAACTATTCGATTAAAAATACCCCCCCCCTCTGTATCCGGCTGCCATAACAAAAATTTCAAAAGAGAAAAAGTATGGTCCTCATATGGTCTCTTTGATTATCGACTGACAGACGGTAACCTTTCATTGTCGATTTTGCAAGCTATTGCTTAGACTAATAGCTACGGATGATACAAACAAATCTCGCGTCTTTCAGTGGAAAAAATAGTGAAAGTTGATTGTCCTATCCACATTTTTCCTGAGTGACAACTATACACACACAATAATTCGTATTATTTGCACTGTTTTCTTCGGCATATTGTGGAATGATGAAATTTAAAAACGGTAGTAAAACCGCGATAAACTATACAAAATGTGAAGGCTTAAATTCCTAATAAAAAAAGTGTATGGTTCCGTTAAAAAACAGACTCAATGTGTCATTCTCCCGTGAATTGAAAAACCTAGTAACTCATAGTTTATAAAAATTATAGTGCATACACATTATGCACTACGATAATTCTACGATAATTTCAAAAAATACATATTTAAACCGTCAAATTTCAAAATACGGACAAAAAAAATTCGCAAAACGATCTATTAAAATTGTCTTTAATATTTTCTTCCTCCTTATAGTTTCAAGCTAAACACATAAATAGTTTTTCTTACAACTTTATCTTTTTACTAAGTTTTTCAATTTCATGGGAGCATCTCACAGACTGCGATGATATCATTTTTAAATTTTCTGTACTAAAAGATGCGCAACTGAAATTCAAAATCGTGTCCGAGACTTTTTTTTCGACAACCTGAAAATGAATTTATTTCGTACTTTTGTTATACACAGTATATTTCGTTGCTAAATAGCAAATTTAATATTTAATATGAAAATCAAGTTTTAAACATTATATTATGGTAGTTGTAGAAATAATAACATACAACGTACAAAATAAATGTTCTAAATATACATGTTTGTGTTCTCTAAATACATATATGCAGTTTTATGCTCCAATGCGTGTCTCAAGTACCTAAAAAGGACCGTTTAAAGATATCACTTTAGATTAACCGATAAATCAACTTCCGTTTTGGGTTATAATTAAGTCTAACCGAGTTGAGACAGCCTTGCCTGACTTGTAGTTGTAAGTTTCTTAAACCAATTAAGCATATAATTAAGAAAATCAATTCATATAAATTTCAACATCTTCGATTCAAGTTTATTGGAATATTAACGACTTGACCTAAACCTGAATTACTCTTTCCGTTTTATTTTTATTTTTTTAAGTAAATCAAATTATGTATCTGGTGGACTGTATTTATATAGTAAAAGGACAAAACGTCATACCTGTGCAAAAACTCATATACATCCAACTAGTAGTGAAGTAGCGGCGATGCATCTAATAATCATCTCAATTTTATTTGAATTTGAGAGCCCGCCACTGTGAGCACTCTGAAATACAAGATCATCTATCACCCAATGATGCTAAATGTCCATTTTCTAAATGAATACATTTTATCAAATATTTTATTTAAATATAAACTTATTCTTAAATATGGCGGATTCGCCAATGTCACGAGGATGTATTTGACTCACCGCATACGGATATTCGTGGGAGTTTTGATGAAATATATTTACCATCTTAAATGCCTTTAGAAACATAGCTGATGATATTGTTGAAAGTGTGGTAGGAAGAATTAATAATAAATTATAATTAATTGGAATTAAAATACGTACTATACAAATAATATTTCATTAACTATGCATAAAAGCAAGTAATAGGATATCAGTTTTATTTAAAAAATTCGTATACGTATTTCTAAATTGTCGACTTTTGCAGAAAATAAAGAAAACATATGTACATACGTGTTACATTTTATTAAAAATTTGTATTCCGACAGATTTTATCTTAATTTTTTTCAAATTAATACAAGATTATGCAATTGTTTTGAGAGCAAATTATAGAAAATTAACTTACTACTACAATATTTTAAACTTATTTCTATAAAATAACAGAATATATCAAATCAATTTATGGAGGAAATACAAGATATTATTATTATAGGTAATAAATATGACACAACACAAACTAAAAATTGATTTTTTACTTTCTTTGTGTGAAGATATACAATGTGACGATGACTTGATTTTCGGAAGAAGAATTTACGGGAAAAAAGTTATTATTGATGAAAAAAGCCTGCTTATCCTAACAACTCGAAAAATTTCATAATTTTTGAATTCATGTTTTCGAAGTGGTCAATAATGCAAGAAATATAAAGTTGATGTACCTCTTTATTCATTAAAATCGAAAATTCATAAAGAAGAAGGTATATCAAATATAAATTTGACTTTAAATATGAAGTTTCATAATTTTTCAGTGTGTCCTGTTGCTGGCTTCTATCTACTGAAGGTCATTAGCATAAGCCTAATTCATCATGTTTGTACGAGTATCAATCCATACTTCATTATAATACATTAAAAAATATCAATTTAAGGTACGGATTTCGCCAACTGAGAGTAAGTAAGTATTTATTTTTGTTTCTTTATAAATTTCTTAAATTGCTATTGTTAATGTAAATTTGCATTTGTTAATTTTCGTTGTGATAAAATTTGTGAGCTGATATTCAGACAATGAAAATACCTACTTAATTTCATTGTTAAACCAGAAATTTTAATTATAATGAAGAATCGCAATTAAAATTTCACATTACGAGACCGTAATAAGAAGGGCCGCCGCTAGGATACTTGCCGTTCGTGTTCAGATTTACCTCTGCCGTCCTCAAGATATTTTCATTCACTATTGTAATACACCCCTGTAGAGGTAGCTCATTGTAATGCACCCTATGTAGGTACCACACCCTTTATATCATATAGGAATTTGGTCTAAGAAAGCTGTCTTACAAAAGCCGAGTGGTCAGGAGATAAGTCGTAAGTGGAGTGTCAGAATGTGAACGTGGACGATCCAAGAGGATGTCAAGATGTAGATTCCGGGATTAAATTATAAAATTTGTAATTGTTATAATTAATTATTTTGGTTATTAGAGAGTCGTGAATTGAGTATCAGGCGTCTCCTTTGTCTGCGGGTAAAATTATGATGTCCTCATTTTATCGTAAGGTCTTCAGTGCTTCTAATTCCTCGTGTTGTAGATTTTCTCTTTGGTATATGGGCTGTTCTTAATATACGTGACGTGTCCTGGCGTATGATTTCCCGATATGTTTTTATCTAAATTGCCAATGGCCGATTCTACACCACAGATTATGTCTTCTACCGGTAGATGCTGAATTGCAATCATAGTTAAATCCCTTGGCTAATACATTCAACTTAGGGCCTCATTGAGTGGGTAACTGGACATTTGTGTGAACTACTCTTGTAGGTTCTAATTGTTCGGATTTCTTAATGGGCTTTTGTTGGAGTTGAAAGTGGTTAAATTTATTCTTTAACCTCTCTGTAGTTAAATCATTACTCTTTCTTCCCTGAAAATATGCAAGTTGGTCAATAATGGTCCATAATGTCTGATCGATAGTTCGCTTCAATAAAGATGCTGGTCTTAGTAACTGTGTATTGATGTTGTCTAATGTCCGTCTAGTGTCGTGGATTGATTTTCTCATCAAGGTTAGGCTAGTTTTCGGAGAATTCTTTTTTTGTGTGTTGATCCTTTCTGTGGAACGTCAATTCCATGCATTTCGAAATGATATTTTCATCCCGGCAGCGTTGCAGAAATGAGATTGCAAAGAAGTTTCCTTCTTTGATAATATTTTCTCGTAGTTTCTTGTCTGATAAAATGTCTTCTCCCCGTAGAGACATATTATGTTGTTTTTCAGGTTTTCGCGGGTGGTGAATGTTAAATTCGTTTTCCGGGTATACTCCCGCGTAGGTGATAGGCCATGAGAGGGACCGTGGTTGTCTGAACGACGTTTCGGCAGAATCTCATCTGCCATCTTCAGGTTCTAACAGTCAAAGCCAGTCCAATCGACAAAGAGACACAGAACCAGATCATCCCACGAGGAGAAGTCTTCAAGATGTCCCAAATTTTATGCGTCTCACCAAAGATTCACAAAGAAGGAGCTCCTCTAAGACCAATTGTTAGCTCAATAGGGTCACCAAGACAGCAGTTAGCAAGACACTTAGCCAGACAACTACAACCATTTGCCGAGGAAGTTAAATCCTACGTGAAAAATGCAGACCATTTCATTGAGTTATTAAGAAATCAGACTGTCCAAGCGGAACATCTTCTAGTGAGCTTCGATGTCACATCCTTGTTCACCTAATGTACCTGTAGAGGAGTCAACTCGACATTATCAAGCGAAAATATCATCCAGCAGATCATATTCTTAGGCTAACTCAACATTGCCTAAATAATACCTATTTTACATACAATGAGCAACGCCACAGACAAACTGAAGGAGCCTCGATGGGCTCCCCCCTATCTCCAGTTATTGCCAATCTCTTTATGGAGGATTTAGAAACTCGAGCACTACAATCTGCACCATTAAAACCAAGCCTATGGCTAAGGTACGTCGACGACACATTTGTGATTTGACCTCATGGAAGAGAGAATCTCATTAACTTCTTAGAACATCTGAATAGTATTCACGACAAAATTAAGTTCACCATGGAGGTAGAGACTGATAGCTCGGTTACCATTTCTCGGACGTACTGGTCAAGAAGAAGCAGGACGGAAGCTCTAGGGCCACACAGTTTATAGAAAAGCCACTCACACTGACAGATACCTAAAATGCACAGTCACACCACCATCCAGCACAACTAAACTCAGTAGTAAAGACATTAGTCACACGCTCGCAGAGACTAGCAGATGCAGACAACCTCAAAGAAGAAATGTCAACTCTTCAGCAAAGCGCTGCGAAAGAATGGGTTCACACAACAAAGAATCCACAGAAGTTGTCAAAACCATCTCGACCGAGAAATCAAGAGGACTCCGAACAACCCATAGCAAAAAGCCTATCTGCCATACATAAAAGGAACAACGGATAAAATAAGCAAACTTCTACGTAAACATAAAATAGAAACAACTTTAAGACCGACAAGAAAATCAGCACCATTCTTCGAAATCCAAAGACCAAAAATTGCTCTAGAAAGTCAAGGGGTATATGAAATACTTGCCAAGATTGCAAGAAATCATACATAGGACAGACCAACAGAAAAATAAGTGCAAGACGCGGAAGAACACATAAACGCTGTTAGAAAAGACAGAGAACATCATCTTTAGCTCAACATACCAAAACTACAGGACATAGGATTGATTTCGACAAAAACAAAAATACTAGCCAATATCGAGCATTACAAGTCAAGAATCATCAGAGAGGCCATAGAAATAGAGAAAAGACCATACACCCAATTACACAGATGACACCCAAAGACTACCTACCACATGGAAGCCTGCTCGGGTATTGTATGCTGCTGTCCATGGGGAAGCAAGAAACATAACGCAACGAACACACGAAGAGGAACCAACCAGCCAATCTAACAGGACCAAGTACACGGAGTCGCGCTCGAAATCAGGAGATAATGCAACAGACCGTGACATAAGCACAGACACACGCATGCGCGCCCGAACAGGACCGATTACACGGAAGCCGCGCTCGAAATCAGGAGAGATGGGTGCAGCAGACCATGACGCCCGGAGTGTGCCGAGAGCAACAGAGCGTAACATAGGTAGAGTATATAAAGAACTGCCAGATCCAGAAAACGTCATTTCAGTTCGAGTTACCAGAAGCCGCAGTAAGCAGTTATCTGTTAGAACCTGAAGATGGCAGATGAGATCCTGCTGAAACGCCGTTCAGACAACCACGGTCCCTCTCGGGGCCTATCACCTACGCGGGAGTATACCCGGAAAATGAATTTAACATTCACCACCCGCGAAAACCTGAAAAACAACATATATATATATATATATATATATATATATATATATATATATATATATATATATATATATATATATATATATATATATATATATATATATATATATATATATATATATATATATATATATATATATATATATATATATATATATATATATATATATATATATATATATATATATATATATATATATATATATATATATATATATATATATATATATATATATATATATATATATATATATATATATATATATATATATATATATATATATATATATATATATATATATATATATATATATATATATATATATATATATATATATATATATATATATATATATATATATATATATATATATATATATATATATATATATATATATATATATATATATATATATATATATATGATATATATATATATATATGTATATATATGTATATATATATATATATATATATATATATATATATATATATACAGGGGTATTCACGGAAAGCGGGTATTAGACGTTTCTCGGGATCTGTCGAGTTTAAAAAATCTGAAAATTCGTATAAAGAGGTTTTGGGTATGGCGAGTTTAACGAAAATATTTTCAACTTTGTGTCACTTCCGCTTATACCGGAAATATCACCAAACTTTGTTATTTTAAATGGAACACCCTGTATATTATTGCATATTTGGATCTCCTTATAAAAATTCAGCTTGGGTTTATGTACCATAATGCACCCTTAAACCTACTATTTTCCGAGATAATTAATATTTTTGAAAAATTTTGACGGTTTCTATCCTTCGGAAAAAAATCGATATCTTCTATCATGTTGCAGATTAAGAAATTTTCTTTTCAAACTCATATAAGTTCCCTACGGTCTAATTAAAAGTGACCTTACTTTCCACAATTTTATACAGGGTGTTTTATTTTAACAGTCGAACATTATTTTAGTTCAAACGTCAAAAAGTCATTTTTTTTAAATGGAACCCCCTGTATATTTTTACAGAATCTACATAGATTATTGAATTCTGTATCGACTGATATTACCATTCCCTATACCTATCTCTCTTGGTTTTCTCACCACAGACAAATATTTGTGAAACGTACGTACAACATCAGCACTGTTTCAGAATGTCATCTGTAGGCTGCAAATGTAAAAATATTTTGTTTTTAGCAATGTCAACACCATGTTATTGTTGTGTGCGTAGCGTCACTTACGCGAATTATTAGTGGAAAATAATGGCATACGTTTATACAAATGCGTAATATTACATTTGTTTTCTATTTATAGAAACAATAAGGAAATAATTAGTAGAACGTGCAGAGAATTCTAACGAGAAATACCGACAATTACCACCAATGACAAAAACAATAAATTCCGAAGAGTCAGGTTAAATTGTTTAAAATTTGGCAAAGTTAATGCCGTAAAGACAATACGGAAGCCAGTTACAGATAACGAAGTAAATGAGTTTAATGTTCTTGTTTACTTTTATGCAAATCCGCATGGATCTATTCCTGGAGTTAGTTGGGATTTAGGGAATTTCATATTCGTCTATTCAACGAATTCTAAAGTAGCATAACACGCATAACTTTCTGTACCAAAAGTACAATCATGGAAACCCGAAGATTTTTGAAAAAAGAACTGATTTATGTGGACAGATGATCGTACGTCTTCAAGAAAATCCTGATTTTTTTAAAAGGATTATTTGGACTGATGAGGCTAAATTTTCCAAAGAAGGAATTTTTAACAGACGAAATTTGCACAACTGGGCACAATAAAATCCTCATGTGGTACGGGATCGAATTTCCAGACCAAATTTAGTTTTAACGTTTTCTGCTTGATTAGTAGATAACACTTTTAAGTACCATATCTACGAGGAAAATTTAAATAGTAACAAATACATGGAAATCTTGAGAACAGTAGTTGAAACGTTTATTGATAGTTTGCCCCTAAATATTTATAATTCTATGTGTTATCAAATGGACGGTTGTGGCCCACATAATACACGGGAAGTGTATGACGAATTAGTAGCATTGTTCGGAAAATAGGTGGTTTGATACCGAGATCTTGCAGATGGCCAGCAAGGTCCCCTGATTTGACCCCTTTAGACTTACCTTTGGGGTACAATCAAAAATATTGTTTATGCCACCCCGGCTACTTCCACAGAAGATCTAAAGAATAGAATACGGGCTGCATTTCAGCAATTAGATTCCCACGAAATTCGCTTCGAGCCACGAGAAGTGACGTAAATCGCAAAATATTGGCTTGTTTGGAGCAAAATGGAAGGCATTTTGAACAGTTGCTGCATTAAATATTTATTCAATGTATTCGTTAATTTTGTAACTTTTTTGTTGCAAAGTATTTTTTATAAATCTAATAATAAACTGATCTTTTGTTTTTGATGTTTATTGATTTTGTTTTCTTGATAACTAACAATTATCAACTATCCACATGATTATACTCCTTTATGATAAGAAAGGAAGCAAGTTATAACCTGTGTTGCTTAGTAACACATTTACAAATATTCGTCTATGGTGCGAAACCAAGAGAGGTAGGTATAGGGAATGGTAATACTAGCCGATGCAGAATTCAATTAATCTATTAGATTCTGTAAAAATATACAGGGGGTTCCATTTAAAAAAAATGACTTTTTGACGTTTGATCCAAAATAATGTTCGACTGTGAAAATAAAATAATTCTTTATAAAATTGTGAAACATAAAGACACTTTTAGTTAGACCGTAGGGAACTTGTAAGGAGTTTGAAAAGAAAATTTCTTAATCTGCAACATGATAGAAGATATCGATTTTTTCCGAAGGATAGAAAACCGTCAAAAATTTTTCAAAAAATATTAATTATCTCGGAAAATAGTAGGCTTTTAAGGGTGCATTATGGTACATAAACCCAAGCTGAATTTTTATGAGGAATCCAAATATGCAATAATATACAGGGTGTTCCATTTAAAATAACGAAAGTTTGGTGATATTTCCGGTATAAGCGGAAGTGACACAAAGTTTAAAATATTTTCGTTAAACTCGCCATACCCAAAAACCTCTTTTATAAGAATTTTCAGATTTTTAAACTCGACAGATCCCGAGAAACGTCTAATACCCGCTTTCCTTGAATAACCCTGTATATATATATATATATATATTATATATATATATATATATATATATATATATATATATATATATATATTATAATATATATATATATATATATATATATATATATATATATATATATATATATATATATATATATATATATAAAATATATATATATATAAATATTATATATATATATATATATATATATATTATATAATATATATATATATATATATATATATATATAAATATATATATATATATATTATATTATATATATATATATATATATATATTATATAGTATATATATATATATGTATATATATGTATGGTATATATACTTGTATATATATATATATGTATGTATATATATATATATATATATATATATTAATATATATATATATATATATATATATATATATATTATTATAATTATTACGTGCCACACAACGGCGTCTCATACCTAATTTCCACTTATGTTGCTAAAATTTTATATAATTTAAAAAAATCATCCCATCAACTTTTCTGCTGACATTTTTAAGCTAGGAATACGTGCCCTTTATTTGCAGCCAATTTTTGATTTTCTGCGCCATTGTAACAGGGATTGGCATAAAAATCAAAAAGACATGAAATTATCACAACGAAAGTCTTTTCCGTAAATCCACAAATTTGTGCTGATTGAAGTTAATCTGTAGACACATTGTATGTGTTTGGCCAATAAATGTTGCATGGTTTTTTTACGCAATAAATTTCGATTATTTCAACTTATTCAAACGCATTAATTTTGTTACACATAAAATTTTCTTTTTAATAAATCCACCACATTGGATTAAGGTGGTGTTTAAATAATCCAATATTTCTAGTGGCTTTCCAGAATCAGATTAGGATGCTGAGTAAATTTTTTGCCAACTTTTGTTTGACTGTGACGATTCTCTACATTATTTCGGAAATTGCCAAGATTTTGTTATCGATAGGAGAAAAATATTTTTTTCTAGGATATTGTTAAATTTAAATACTAAATGCGTGAAGCAAATGGTATCTTAATGATGATTTAAAGTTTCTGAAATTAACGAAAAAAGCTTAAATAGCTAATTGCCACCACGATATAAAAATTTTAGGCGTCCAGATTTTGTGAACGGTAACATGTACACTACCGTTCTAAAATCTGGACGCCTAAAATTTTATATTCGTTGGTGAGCAGTGAGCCTATTTAAGCTTTCGTTAGTTTCAAAAACTTTAAATACATCATTAAATACTCCATTTGCACGCATTTATTATTTAAAATTTAACAATATCCTGAAAAAAAAAAAAAAGTTGCTCACTACTCAAGATGTAAAAATGTTGGCACGTTCAGATATGTAGGGAAATCGTCACAGTCAAACAAAGTTGGCAAAAAATTCAACAATAGCAATCCTAATCTGATTCTGAGAAGAGCACTAGAAATATTGGATTATTTAAACATAACATATAATCAATTAAGTGATTGATTAAAAGAAATTTTATGTGTAACAGAAATTAATGCGTTTGAAATAAGTTGAAATGCTCAAATTTATTGCAGTAGTGCGTTGACCATACAACATTTATTTATCAAACACATACAATGTGTCTACGGATTTTGTTCCCTGAAAACTTTTAATTTGTGGATTTACGAGAAAAAAAGGCTCTAGATAAATTTCATATATCTTTGATTTTGCTATAAAATCGACCAAATAACGGCAAAGAAATATAAAAATCCAATACATATAAAGTACACGTATTCCTAGCTTAAAAATGTCAACAGAAAAGTTGATGGGGTGACCTTTTAAATTCTATAAAATTTTACAACGTAAGTGAGGAATTAGGTATGGGACGTTGTTGTGTGGCAGCATTTAATTCTAATAATATTTATATATATATATATATATATATATATATATATATATATATATATATATATATATACATATATATATATATATATATATATTATATATTATTATACATATATATACGAGAATATATATATATATATATATATATATATATATATATATATATATATATATATATATATATATTTATATATATATATATATATATATATATATATATATATATATATATATATATATATATATTTATATATATATATATATATATTTATATATATATATATATATATATATATATATATATATATATATATATATATTATATATATATATATATATATATATATATATATATATATATATATATATATATATATATATATATATATATATATATATATATATACAGGGTTATTCAAGGAAAGCGGGTATTAGACGTTTCTCAGGATCTGTCGAGTTTTAAAATCTGAAAATTCGTATGAAAGAGGTTTTTGGGTATGGCGAGTTTAACGAAAATATTTTAAACTTTGTGTCACTTCCACTTATACCGGAAATATCACCAAACTTTGTTATTTTAAATGGAACACCCTGTATATTATTGCATATTTGGATTCTCATAAAAATTCAGCTTGGGTTTATGTACCATAATGCACCCTTAAAAACCTACTATTTTCCGAGATAATTAATATTTTTGAAAAATTTGACGGTTTCTATCCTTCGGGAAAAAATCGATATCTTCTATCATGCTGCAGATTAAGAAATTTCTTTTCAAACTCATACAAGTTCCCTACAATCAACTAAAAGGGTCTTTATGTTTTCACAATTTTATAAAGGGTGTTTTATTTTCACAGTCGAACATTATTTTAGTTCAAACGTCAAAAAGTCATTTTTTTAAATGAACTTCTGTATATTTACAGAATCTAATAGATTATTGAATTCTGCATCGACTGGTATTACCATTCCCTATACTTACCTCTTGGTTTTGACCATAGACGAATATTTGTAAATGTGTTACTAAGCAACACAGGTTATAACTGTGCTTCCTTTCTTATCATAGCGAGTATAATCATTGGATAGTTGATAATTATTAGTTATCAAGAAAACAAAATCAATAAACATCAAAAAAACAAAAGATCAGTTTATTATTAGATTTATAAAAAATACTTTGCAACAAAAAAAGTTACAAAATTAACGAATACATTGAATAAATATTTAATGCAGCAACTGTTCAAAATGCCTTCCATTTTGCTCCAAACAAGCCAATATTTTTGCGATTTACGTCACTTCTCGTGGCTCGGCGAATTTCGTGGGAATCTAATTGCTGAAATGCAGCCCGTATTCTATTCTTAGATCTTCTGTGGAAGTAGCCGGTGTGGCTTAAACAATATTTTTGATTGTACCCCAAAGGTAAATGCTCTAAAGGGGGTCAGGACCTTGCTGGCCATCTGGAAGATCCCCGTATCCAAACCACCTTATTTTCGAACAATGCTACTAATTCGTCATACACTTCCCGTGTATTATGTGGGCCGCAACTGTCCATTTGATAACACATAGAATTATAAATATTTAGGGGCAAACTATCAATAAACGTTTCAACTACTGTTCTCAAGATTTCCAGTATTTGTTACTATTTAAATTTTCCCTTGTAGATATGGTACTTAAAAGTGTTATCTACTAATAAGCAGAAAACGTTAAAACTTCAAATTTGGTCTGGAAATTCGATCCCGTACCAATATGAGGATTTTATTGTGCCCAGTTGTGCAAATTTCGTCTGTTAAAAATTCCTTCTTTGGAAAATCTATCCTCATCAGTCCAAATAATCCTTTTAAAAAAATCGATTTTTTCTTGAAGACGCACGATCATCTGTCCACATATAATCTGCCCTTTTTCCAAAATCTTCGGGTTTGCCATGATTGTACTTTTTGTACAGTAAGTTATGCGTGTTAGGCTACTTCTAGAATTCGTTGAATAGACGAAATTCCTCAATCCCAACTAGCACCAGGAATAGATCCATGCGGATTTGCAGAAAAAGTAAACAAGAACACAAACCTCATTTACTTCGTTATCCGTAACTGGGCTTCGGTATCGTTTTTACGGCATTAACTTTCCAAATTCTTAAACAATTTAACCTGACTTCTTCGGAATTTATTGTTTGTCATTGGTGGTAATTGTCGATATTTCTCGTTGAATTCTCTGCACGTTCTACTAATTATTTCCTTATTATTTCCATAAATAGAAAACAAATGTAATATTATGGCATTTGTATAAACGTATGCCATTATTTTCCACTAATAATTCGCGTAAGTGACGCTACGCACACAACAATAACATGGTATAGACATTACTAAAAACAAAATATTTTTACATTTGCAGCCTACAGATGACATTCTGAAACAGTGCTGATGTTGTACGTACGTTTCACAAATATTTGTCTGTGGTGAGAAAACCAAGAGAGAGATAGGTATAGGGAATGGTAATATCAGTCGATGCAGAATTCAATAATCTATTAGATTCTGTAAAAAATATACAGGGGTTCCCATTTAAAAAAATGACTTTTTGACGTTTGAACTAAAAATAATGTTCGATCTGAATAAAATAAAACACCCTGTATAAAATTGTGAAAACGTAAGGTCACTTTTAATCAGGACCGTAGGAACTTATAATAGTTTAAAAAGAAAATTTCTTCATCTGCAACATGATAGATAATATCGATTTTTTCCGAAGGATAGAAACCGTCAAAATTTTTCAAAATATTAATTATCTCGGAAAATAGTAGTTTTAGGATGCATTATGGTACATAAACCAAGCTGAATTTTTATGAGGAATCCAAATATGCAATAATATGCAGGGTGTTCCATTTAAAATAACAAAGTTTGCATATTTCCGGTATAAGCGGAAGTGACACAAAGTTGAAAATATTATACGTTAAACTTGGCTATACCCAAAAACCTCTTTAGTACGAATTTTCAGATTTTTAAACTCGACTGATCCCGAGAAACGTCCAATACCCGCTTTCCGGTGAATAACCCTGTATATATATATATATATATATATATATATATATATATATATAAATATATATATATATATATATATATATATATATATATATATATATATATATATATATATATATATATACATATATATATATTATATATATATATATATATATATATATATATATATATATATATATATATATATATATATATATATATATATATATATATATATATATATATATATATATATATATATATATATATATATATATATATATATATATATATATATATATATATATATATATATATATATATATATATATATATATATATATATATATATATATATATATATATATATATATATATATATATATATATATATATATATATATATATATATATATATATATATATATATATATATATATATATATATATATATATATATATATATATATATATATATATATATATATATATATATATATGTTGTTTTTCAGGTTTTCGCGGGTGGTGAATGTTAAATTCGTTTTCCGGGTATACTCCCGCGTAGGTGATAGGCCCCGAGAGGGACCGTGGTTGTCTGAACGACGTTTCGGCAGAATCTCATCTGCCATCTTCAGGTTCTAACAGATAACTGCTTACTGCGGCTTCTGGTAACTCGAACTGAAATGACGTTTTCTGGATCTGGCAGTTCTTTATATACTCTACCTATGTTACGCTCTGTTGCTCTCGACACACTCCGGGCGTCATGGTCTGCTGCACCCATCTCCTGATTTCGAGCGCGGCTTCGTGTAATCGGTCCTGTTCGGGCGCGCATGCGTGTGTCTGTGCTTATGTCACGGTCTGTTGCACCCATCTCCTGATTTCGAGCGCGACTCCGTGTACTTGGTCCTATTAGATTAGCTCTGGTTGGTTCCTCTTCGTGTGTTCGTTGCGTTATGTTTCTTGCTTCCTCATGGACAGCAGCATGCAATACCAGAGCAGGCTTCCATGTGGTAGGTAGTCTTTGGGTGTCATCTCGTGTATTTAGATTGTGTGGTCTTTTCTCTATTTCTATGGCCTCTCTGATGATTCTTGACTTGTAATGCTCGATATTGGCTAGTGTTTTTGTTTTGTCGAAATCAATCCTATGTCCTGTAGTTTTGACATGTTGAGCTAAAGATGATGTTCTCTCGTCTTTTCTAACAGCGTTTATGTGTTCTTCGCGTCTTGCACTTATTTTTCTGTTGGTCTGTCCTATGTATGATTTGTTGCAATCTTGGCAAGGTATTTCATATACCCCTTGACTTTCTAGAGCAATTTTGGTCTTTGGATTTCGAAGAATGGTGCTGATTTTCTTGTCGGTCTTAAAAGTTGTTTCTATTTTATGTTTACGTAGAAGTTTGCTTATTTTATCCGTTGTTCCTTTTATGTATGGCAGATAGGCTTTTGCTATGGGTTGTTCGAGTCCTCTTGATTTCTCGGTCGAGATGGTTTTGACAACTTCTGTATTCTTTGTTGTGTGAACCCATTCTTTCGCAGCGCTTTGTGAAGAGTTGACATTTCTTCTTTGAGGTTGTCTGCATCTGCTAGTCTCTGCGAGCGTGTGACTAATGTCTTTACTACTGAGTTTAGTTGTGCTGGATGGTGGTGTGACTGTGCATTTAGGTATCTGTCAGTGTGAGTGGCTTTTCTATAAACTGTGTGGCCTAGACTTCCGTCCTGCTTCTTCTTGACCAGTACGTCGAGAAATGGTAGCTGACTGTCAGTCTCTACCTCCATGGTGAACTTAATTTTGTCGTGAATACTATTCAGATGTTCTAAGAAGTTAGTGAGATTCTCTCTTCCATGAGTCCAAATCACAAATGTGTCGTCGACGTACCTTAGCCATAGGCTTGGTTTTAATGGTGCAGATTGTAGTGCTCGAGTTTCTAAATCCTCCATAAAGAGATTGGCAATAACTGGAGATAGGGGGAGCCCATCGGGGCTCCTTCGGTTTGTCTGTAGCGTTGCTCATTGTATGTAAAATAGGTATTATTTAGGCAATGTTGAGTTAGCCTAAGAATATGATCTGCTGGATGATATTTTCGCTTGATAATGTCGAGTGACTCCTCTACGGGTACATTGGTGAACAAGGATATGACATCGAAGCTCACTAGAAGATGTTCCGCTTGGACGGTCTGATTTCTTAATAACTCAATGAAATGGTCTGCATTTTTCACGTAGGATTTAACTTCCTCGGCAAATGGTTGTAGTTGTCTGGCTAAGTGTCTTGCTAACTGCTGTGTGGGTGACCCTATTGAGCTAACAATTGGTCTTAGAGGAGCTCCTTCTTTGTGAATCTTTGGTAGACCATAAAATTTGGGACATCTTGAAGACTTCTCTCGCGGGATGATCTGGTTCTGTGTCTCTTTGTCGATTGGACTGGCTTTGACTGTTAGAACCTGAAGATGGCAGATGAGATTCTGCCGAAACGTCGTTCAGACAACCACGGTCCCTCTCGGGGCCTATCACCTACGCGGGAGTATACCCGGAAAACGAATTTAACATTCACCACCCGCGAAAACCTGAAAAACAACATAATATGTCTCTACGGGGAGAAGACATTTCATCAGACAAGAAACTACGAGAAAATATTATCAAAAAGAAGGAAACTTCTTTGCAATCTCGCATTTCTGCAACGCTGCCGGGATGAAAATATCATTCCGAAATGCATGGAATTGACGTTCCACAGAAAGGATCAACACACAAAAAAGAATTCTCCGAAAAACTAGCCTAACCTTGATGAGAAAATCAATCCACGACACTAGACGGACATTAGACAACATCAATACACAGTTACTAGACCAGCATCTTTATTTAAGCAGAACTATCGACCCGACATTATGGACCATTATTGACCAACTTGCACATTTCAGGGAAGAAAGAGATAATGATTTAACTACAGAGAGGTTAAAGAATAAATTTAACCGCCTTCAACTCCAACAAAAGCCCATCAAGAAATCCGAACAATTAGAACCTACAAGAGTAGTTCACAATGTGTCCAGTTACCCGCTCAATGAGGCCTCGTTGAATGTATTAGCCAAGGGATTTAACTTCGCGATAGCACCAGCACGTCTACCGGTAGAAGACATAATCTGTGGTGTAGAATCGGCCATTGGCAATTTAGATAAAAACATAGCGGAAACTATACGCCAGGACACGTCACGTATATTAAGAACAGCCCGTATACCAAAGAGGAATCTACAACACGAGGAATTAGAAGCACTGAAGACCTTACGACAAAATGAGGACATCATAATTTTACCCGCAGACAAAGGAGACGCCCGATACTCAATTCACGACTCTCTAATAACCAAAATAATTAATTATAACAATTACAAATTTTATAATTTAATCCCGGAATCTACATCTTGACATCCTCTTGGATCGTCCACGTTCACATTCTGACACTCCACTTACGACTCTATCTCCTGACCACTCGGCTTTTGTAAGACAGCTTTCTTAGACCAAATTCCTATATGATATAAAGGGTGTGGTACCTACATAGGGTGCATTACAATGAGCTACTTATACAGGGTGTATTACAATAGTGTAATGAAAATATATTTAGAGGGACGGCAGAGGTAAATCTGAACACGAGCGGCAAGTATCCTAGCGGCGGCCCTTCATAATACGGTCTCGTAATGTGAAATTTTAATTGCGATTCTTCATTATAATTAAAATTTCTGGTTTAACAATGAAAGTAAGTAGGTATTTTCATTGTCTGAATATCAGCTCACAAATTTTAATCACAACGAAAATTAACAAATGCAAATTTACATTAACAATAGCAATTTAAGAAATTTATAAAGAAACAAAAATAAATACTTACTTACTCTCAGTTGGCGAAATCCGTACCTTAAATTGATATTTTTTAATGTATTATAATGAAGTATGGATTGATACTCGTACAAACATGATGAATTAGGCTTATGCTAATGGCTTAAGTAGATAGAAGCGCAGCACAGGACACACTGAAAAATTATGAAACTTCATATTTAAAGTCAAATTTATATTTGATATATCTTCTTCTTTATGAATTTTCGATTTTAATGAATAAAGAGGTACGTCAACTTTTATATTTCTTGCATTATTGACCACTTCGAAAACATGAATTCAAAAAAAATTATGAAATTTTTCGAGTTGTTAGGATAAGCAGGCTTTTTTCATCAATAATAACTTTTTCCCGTAAATTCTTCTTCCGAAATCAATCCGTCGTCACATTGTATATCTTCACACAAAAGAAAGTAAAAAAAAATCAATTTTTAGTTTGTGTTGTGTCATATTTATTACCTATAATAATAATATCTTGTATTTCCTCCATAAATTGATTTGATATATTCTGTTATTTTATAGAAATAAGTTTAAAATATTGTAGTAGTAAGTTAATTTTCTATAATTTGCTCTCAAAAACAATTGCATAATCTTGTATTAATTTGAAAAAAAAATTAAGATAAAATCTGTCGGAATACAAATTTTTAATAAAATGTAACACGTATGTACATATGTTTTCTTTATTTTCTGCAAAAGTCGACAATTTAGAAATACGTATACGAATTTTTAAAATAAAACTGATATCCTATTACTTGCTTTTATGCATAGTTAATGAAATATTATTTGTATGTACGTATTTTAATTCCAATTAATTATAATTTATTATTAATTCTTCCCTACCACACTTTCAACAATATCATCAGCTATGTTTCTAAAGGCATTTAAGATGGTAAATATATTTCATCAAAACTCCCACGAATATCCGTATGCGGTGAGTCAAATACATCCTCGTGACATTGGCGAATCCGCCATATTTAAGAATAAGTTTATATTTAAATAAAATTGTTGATAAAATGTATTCATTTAGAAAATGGACATTTGTATCATTGGGTGATAGATGATCTTGTATTTCAGAGTGCTCACAGTGGCGGGCTCTCAAATTCAAATAAGAATTGAGATGATTATTAGATGCATCGCCGCTACTTCACTACTAGCCGGATGTATATGAGTTTTTGCACAGGTATGACGTTTGTCCTTTTACTATATAAATACAGTCCACCAGATACATAATTTAATACTTAAAAATAAAAATAAAACGGAAAGAGTAATTCAGGTTTAGGTCAAGTCGTTAATATTCCAATAAACTTTAATCGAAGATGTTGAAATTTATATGGTCGATTTTCTTAATTATATGCTTAATTGGTTTTGCAGAAACTTACAACTACAAGTCAGGCAAGGCTGTCTCAACTCGGTTAGACTTAATTATAACCCAAAACGGAAGTTGATTTATCGGTTAATCTAAAGTGATATCTTTAAACGGTCCTTTTTAGGTACTTGAGACACGCATTGGAGCATAAAACTGCATATATTATTTAGAGAACACAAACATGTATATTTAGAACATTTATTTTGTACGTTGTATGTTATTATTTCTACAACTACCATAATATAATGTTTAAAACTTAATTTTCATATTAAATATTAAATTTGCTATTTAGCAACGAAATATACTGTGTATAACAAAAGTACGAAATAAATTCATTTTCAGGTTGTCGAAAAAAAAATCTCGGACACGATTTTGAATTTCAGTTGCGCATCTTTTAGTACAGAAAATTTAAAAATGATATC
Source organism: Rhamnusium bicolor (assembly GCA_029963845.1). Lineage (NCBI taxonomy): Eukaryota > Metazoa > Arthropoda > Insecta > Coleoptera > Cerambycidae > Rhamnusium > Rhamnusium bicolor. The sequence goes on from JANEYF010000240.1 coordinate 21,336, forward strand.
ATCGCAGTCTGTGAGATGCTCCCATGAAATTGAAAAACTTAGTAAAAAGATAAAGTTGTGAAAAACCTATTTATGTGTTTAGCTTGAAACCATAAGGAGGAAGAAAATATTAAGACAATTTTAATGATCGTTTTACGAATTTTTTTTGTCCGTATTTTGAAATTTGACGGTTTAAATATGTATTTTTGAAATTATCGTAGAATTATCGTAGTGCATAATATGTATGCACTATAATTTTTATAAACTATGAGTTACTAGGTTTTTTTCAATTCACGGGAGAATGACACATTGAGTCTGTTTTTTAACGGAACCATACACTTTTTTTATTAGGAATTTAAGCCTTCACATTTGTATAGTTTATCGCGGTTTTACTACCGTTTTTTTTTAAAATTTCATCATTCCACAATATGCCGAAGAAAACAGTGCATATAATACGAATTATTGTGTGTATAGTTGTCACTCAAGGAAAAATGTGGATAGGACAATCAACTTTCACTATTTTTTCCATGAAAGACGCGAGATTTGTTTGTATCATCCATAGCTATTAGTCTAAGCAATAGCTTGCAAAATCGACAATGAAAGGTTACCGTCTGTCAGTCGATAATCAAAGAGACCATATGAGGACCATACTTTTTTCTCTTTTGAAATTTTTGTTATGGCAGCCGGATACAGAGGGGGGGGATTTTTTTTAATCGAATAGTTACCGATATTTGTCCGCATAGGTAATTAGTATATGTACTCCACATACCCCAATTACGCTGGCAGAAATAACTTCCGGTCGGCGCGCGGTAACCGGAAATTGAAAAAAAAATTTAATTACTGGACCAAACCTAGCGCAAAATGTTTGTTTTGATGTATGCACTGTACTATAGTGGCAGATATTTCTATCGTTCGGTTTTTGGGCAATTTGCAATCAAAGTGGTGAAAATGGATCAAAATTTGAAATGTTGATAAAAATAGTTAAAATTAAAAAGACGTCTGCCCAGCCAGCTTATGGTTCACAAGGCACTAAAAAACCTTAACCTTGGTTGGCAAACACTTTTGCCAAATTTAACCCCCGCCAAACCACCTCACACAGGGTTAAAAAAGCTCAAATTCTTCGTATCTTCTACTGTAATAACATCCAAAGGACGTTTTTCTATATTTATGAGAAAAAGGACAGACACGAAAAACTTAATTTTTTTTAACCCTTTAAGGGGTGGTTGGGGGGGGGTTAAATTTGGCTTAAATGTCTGCCAGCCAAGGTTAAGGTTTTTTAGTGCCTTGTGAGCCATAAGCTGGTTGGGCAGACGTTTTTTTTTAATTTTAACTATTTTTTATCAACATTTCAAATTTTGAGCAATTTTTCGCCACTTTGATGGCAAATTGCTCAAAAACCGACCGATAGAAATGTCTGCACTATAGTACAGTACTATACACACCAAATTAAACATTTTGCGCTAGGTTTTGGTCCGGTAACTAAAAATTTTTGTTTCAATTTCCGTTTACCGCGCGCCGACCGAAAGTTTTGTCTGTCAGCGTAATTGGGGTATGTGGAGTACATATACTAACTACCTTTGCGAATAAATGTCGGTAACCATTCGATTAAAAAAAATGTTCCCCCCCTCCGAATACATCCGCCATGCCAAAAATTTCAAAAGAGAAAAAGTATAGTACTCATATGGTCTCTTTGATTACCGACTGGCAGACGGTAACCTTTCATCGTCGAATTTTCACGCTATTGTTTATTTAGACTATATGACATCACGGAGAAATAGATAGAGTAGGGAAAACAGCATTATCGATGGGAAAAGCATTAACTTCGTATTTCAAGCCAGAGGACTATAATATAAAGGATATAAAGATATAATCGTAAGCAATTTTTAGGTTAGGTGCTCCCTCAAATTGAAAGAAATAGTGCAAAATACGTTAAATTTAACCTATTTAGCATTGATTTTTATATAAACATTTGGTTAATATAATAATACATATATTTATGACTAAGAAGGAGCATTTAAAACAAATGTAAACAAGGGATCAGCTGATCATTACTCGTCTGATCGCAGAGACACAATCAGGTTGAGGGTGAGATAAAGAAGGTTGTCTTGAGCTTTTTTATAGGGTGGATCACTGGTACATAGACGGATGACAGCTTCTTTATTCGAGATAATAGATTAAAATTCATTAAACATAAAAGCTGTAAATTATTAAAACAGAGATATTTTAAAAATATTTTTGGTTATACAGAATTTCTCAGGGAAAATGTGGCAAACCAAATATGTGTTTTTTATTATGTACCACCTGTTATATATTTTTACTGGGTTAGATTGTATATCAAATTGCGAATAAAATGATATAGGGTTTAGTGTGGTTTACATTGAAGATTCTAACCTCCAAATACGAAAACGGACCTAATTTTGACATTCTACGGCACTTGCTTAAGGACTGTAGGTAATAAAGCCGTTTCAATGAGAGTACAAATCTCCATATTATCAAGGTAATCGTATTATATAAAAAGTATTTTTTTCTCAAAAAATTTTGCAAAATTTTTCACTGACAGCATACTTAATATAGCTGGAACAAATAGCTTAGCAATTTAAGATCAAAGTTGAAAATTGTTTGATATCACGATTTTTCATCAGCTTTTTATGTAAAAAAAAATGTTAGTTCAAAACCTACGATTATTTTTCATAAATATTTTCTGAATTTTAAAAAACTATCCATTAATAATATAGCTGCCTTCAGAATCATTTGCAAATTTAGTCAGCCTCGAGTACAAAATCATTTGATTTTAGAAGTCAATATTTTTAGAATTAGTAATGCAAACTAAACCAAATCTTACATCATTTTGCTCATAATTTGATGCACAATTCAACCCCGTCAAAATATATACGGGATGCCATCTAAAAAAAACTAAAGTTTACTTTGTCATACTTTTCTAATTGAAGAGTGGAAGTTACAGAGACAGTAAATGCCGAAATTTTCAATTTTGAGTTACTGTCGTAGAAGGGTGTTAAATGCAACGCTCCATGTCTTGACAAAGGTGCTATGTGCCACACGCGAGACGAGGCTTTGTATGTTAATTAAAATATGGAGCCACCGCGGTAAAGACCATGCCTATTATTTGTATTACTTTTTTTCGTGAATATTTCGATAATTCAGTTTTGGCGTTTACCGCCTTTGTAACTTCCACTTTTCAATTGAAACTTATATAATCAAATATATTTTTAAAATATTCATTTTCTGAATCTTTACAACTTTCATACATTTTTATCAACATGAAAAGCACAAGAGCTTTTTTTTATCGGATAAATTTCTCTTTGTAAAGAAATAATTTTGCCAATCAGTAATTTTATAAGAAAAACTGACATGAAAACATCGCGAGACCGCAGGTCGAGCGATTTTGTCAAATGTCAGTTTTTCGAGCAAAATTACTGATTGGCAAAATTTTGAGTTAAAAAGAAATTTATCCATAAAAAGAAAAGCTCGAGTGCTTTTTGGCAAGATAAATTAACGACAGAATATGTGAACGAACAACAACAATAATTATCTTTATTTATACAATTATTTAAAGGAACAGTTATTAAAAATACAGTTGTTATAAATTGTTATATATTTTTATCGGTGATAAAAAACGATGCACCTTTTTTATCGCTGACAAAGTGATAAAAATGTGCTGTCAGATAGACTTTTTCATATAGGAGTTAATTTATCGTCTCAAATAAACAAGCTATATTCCATTCAGACACTAGTACTAGTGATGATGATCTTACCTTTTAAGGATCGATTTCGGGGATGGATCTTAAAAAAATTGATCCACGATAAATTCGGACTTGAAAAAATCGATACATCAAATATCGATCTGCAATATTCTGCTTTACTTACATACAAATTGAATTGAGTAATTAATATTATATTCATATTACATGATCAGTGACTAGTGACTGCGATAGTGACTGTTTCTGTCTTTATTGCGATTGTGTAGTAATTCCACAACATATGTTTGAAATTGCTGATTAAAAAATGATTTAAAACTTATTTTGAACAAGTATATGTTTAGTGTCTATTGTCTATTGTCTATTTTTATATTATGTTAATTATTATGCACAGAAACTGAAAAATTGGAAGAAAGTACCTGAACGATTTTTTAACAATTCTTTTACCAACAATATTGAAAAAAAAAATCGATTTTTAATTTTCACAATATTAATACAAAATATCGATTTTTTATTAAAAAAGCGATTCTTGTAATTATCGTTAGAAGATCGCCATCCCTAACTAGTAAAAGCCGTCCCTACATCCGATTCAGCACTTTTCCGCAGCTAATTTTTTCCTACATTTTTAAAAGGTTTGCTACTATATATCATGCAAAGAAGATATGTGGCAAAACTGCAATATCGCATTAGCTGTGCTGAACCGCTCACACAGATTCGCGAATGTAGATCCTCCTCTGCTGAAAACGGTCGAACGTAAATTGCGCATACTAATGATCGTGTTCGCCCGTTCGTGGTTTTATCTGTATTTTTAAACATAGCGATTATTTTATACATTTTAAGCATAACATTGAGGGAAATCGAACATCTTTAACAAGAGAGATACATTTTTAAACGTTTTATTAATATTTAACATTTTTAATATAAGGTGGCAAATTGAAAACAAATTAAAAATGAAACTATTATCATTACGAGCAATTATAAAATCAAATATTAAAAACAGAACTTTCATAATAATGAAATATTTTAAGTTTTCTCTAAGTAAATTATTAGTTGTTAATAAAATTTAATCGTAACAAAGTTGTAATAACACTTATAGTGTATATTACTATTCAAGCATAATATAATTAAAAAAACAACCTTAAAATCAAAAAGTTACACGTTTAAATAATAAAACCTCCTTGTAAATGTTGAGCGTTGAGAAATTAAAAATTTTACTTAATTTCAAAGTTACAAAAATTTCACCTCTACTTACACCCACAATACAAACAAAAGTGATACTTGTGGAGATACAAGCTTATAGCGGACCTTACCTTTGCTCATATCACGGTAGTATATACAGGTTTGGACTCTCCATTTGGTGGGAGGTCAGTCGCTTAATGAAGCAAACTTTTGTTCGTGCTTATGCGTTGCTATCGAGGAGGGTTAAATGTAACGTGAGTGTGAGAGAAACAAAAATAGCTATCCTATCTTTCTCACACTCACGCTATGATAAAAACCCTTTTCGATGACAGCGCTGCGCTGCGGTGAAATAATGAGAGAAAATTTGCTATAATAAGCGAACCACCTCTACCAATAGATCTCCCTATCCACTCTCCAGACCTGTGATTGTGGCTCGAGTATTTTTTTCTAAATACGAATTTCAATTTTCAATTTGGCGCCCAGCTAACGCCGCTCAAAGGCCGACCCTGTTTATAAACTGGATTCAAAAGCAATTTGTCTTTATCTGAAAAGGGTATAATACTATTTAAAGGAAACTGTCGCTTAAAATTAATTCACTATTAAGCCTCACTAACACGAAAGCAATTAAATTGCCATTAAATCGGCATTCTTTATTAATATAAATTGTCAGATTCAGTTTAGTTTCGATTAACTTTATTTATAAACAATTATGATCAAAACTAGAACATTTTTCAGTTTTTGATTTATATCTTCTGTTTAATGCTTTTTAAAATGATGTATCATTAAATTCAATAGGATGACTACGATCTAATCAACACGTCTGTCAGTCGCTGCATGAAAGTTGGTAAATATTTTTGATGAATAAATATTTATCGCTCTCAAAATATGTTCTCCACCAGCTTTTGTTAATTGTTTGTATAAAAACGTATTAAAATCAGTATGTTTTGTCTGTTGTTTGCAATTATTGTTCGAAAAACTATTGTTAATATTTTTAGCGGTACTGTAATTAACATATTATAACTAAACAAAAAGGAAGAAGAAATACGTAGATAGTAAACATATAAATGTATTTTGCTACGTTGAAAACTTGTAAAACGGTGGTGAAATTGTTTATCTGTTTTGGTGCACGTGCTTCATGACTATCCCTAATTCAAAATTTCATTAACGTAGGTTATTTGTTTTAGCCTAAGATCAT
>JANEYF010000241.1:2500-460000 GCA_029963845.1 Rhamnusium bicolor
AAACCTCACAAACTATGGGTTAGCAAATGTGTAATTTTGTATCAACGGCTTATGTACTTTAGTACCCACAACTTATCTAAATCGGGAACTGTGTTTATTAATAAACCTCACAAACTATGGGTTAGCAAATGTGTAATTTTGTATCAACAGCTTATGGGAACTAGGAATGTGTTATTAGCACCAAAACACTCGTTTCTCCAACCAAGTTAGCATTATTTATTTGGAGATCGTTAAAACAGTTTTAACGATACCAACTTGGTTATCTTAACTCTCATCGACAGTAGTGTAAAGTACAGGTATTAGTTGAAACGATTTCAGTATGTTGGATAATGTTATATGGTTAAATATTATTATTATGTTTTTACAAAAAAAATGACCTTAATAAAAGTTTTAGAGGATCAAATTCTGATAAACTTTTCCTCATAAAATTTTTTTTGTATCTTTAATACTTAACGAGATACAGCGCATTATATGACATGTTTACAAGACCACCCCTGCAGCGTGCGCAATTTTTATCATATAATGAGCTGTAACTCTTTAAGTATTAGAGATTAAAAAAAATTATAAGGAAAAGTTGTTCAGAATTTGATCCTCTAAAACTTTTATTAAGGTCATTTTGCTCTAAAAAAATGTGTAGGAAACCACCCTTATAGCGCAATTCGTATCAGGAGTTCGAGTGTGATCTTTTGGTTGGATACGCAGGAGGCAGTTCCCAAACAACCCTGAAAAATTCATCCTGTTTGGATTTTCCTTTGCGGCCCCTATAAGCCGAGAACAACTTTATTGGATTAAAAGGAGTTTTGTTTTTAAGAACATTTAGTAACTTTTCTAGGAAAATACTTAAGTCTGACAACACCGCCAAAAAACTGATGTTCTATCATGTTTATCACGAGTTATGTTAGATACTAGATATAAAAAACACTTTTTTTTCACACTCAATGTACGTAAATATACGGACATTCAAACACTATAACAAACATATTTAACAATATTAAAAACTGTTTATCCTGTTATCCACATATTTATAGTAATAGTTAATAGTCAAGTAATTGCTGTAATTATTTCCAATTAATAAAATGAATTATTTAAAGATGTCACTTGGGTAGAACAAACGAAGTAACAGAAATCTATATCTAAAATTAATTTTGAGTACATAGTAGTACACTGTAATTGAATAAAAATCAAACACTATAACTAGATGTAGCTTCTCACTCATTGATTAGTATTGCCCTATGCTTTAAAATGGGATGGATTTTTTGCAAAAAATTTATTGCGCCGGTGTAGCAATTCAATTGCCACAGTTATAAATATTACATTTGAAAACATACAGCACCAACTGGCAGCTATTTATATACCTACATTATAAGTAAAGTATATACAAAACCATATAAAATAACCCTGTAATTATGTCCAATTAATAAAATGGATTATTTAAAGATGTCACTTGGGTAGAACAATTGAAGTAACAGAAATCTATATTTAAAATAATTTTGAATACATAGTAGTATACTGTACTTGGATAAAAATCAAACACTATAGCTAGATGTAGTTTCTCACTCATTGATTAGTATTGCCTTCTGCTTTAAAATGAAAAAAGTTATTTAAAAATTTCTGAACACTGTAAAAATAATATTTAGAATATACGGACACTAAAATGTTCTTGAGTAGGTAGGTACCCAACCACTGAAACAATCAAAGAGAAAAAAACTGGGAAAGAATTAAATTATCCTTTGTTGTGTGTTGTGCAGTATGCACAAGAATATTAATTAACTGTATCAGTACTTTGAGGCTACACATCGACATCACCTACGGTTAGCAGAATGATTCTAATTTCCCTTTTTGTTTCTCTCCACCAGGTTCTTAAAATATATTAGACTAATGGTATTGAATATTACATTGTCCTCACTTCATTAACATAACTGTGGGAAGATACACACACATCCTTTCCAAACTTGAAAATATGCATGCAGAAATTTCTTATATGATAGAGGGAGCCACTTGTTAGCAATAAGACATGTCCCTATGAATAACGCACAATGCACTAAACTTACTCACCTGATTTTTATCTTGTTTGTGGGGACATCAAATATTAATCTATATTTTCGTCATAGAAGAAAATAATCAAACGTGACAAAAATGGCAGGTAGATATACCTAATATCTATCTACCAAATAAATATGCCCAAAATTCTATGAATATGTGGGGCAAAATCACCAAAAAAGCTTGTGGGGACGCGTGTATGTCCCCACAATATTAAATGTCCTCACGAGTCTGGTAAAATTCAGGCAAAATTCCCCACAATATATTCAAGACATACGCACACACACACACACACACACACACACACACACACACACACACACACACACACACACACACACACACACACACACACACACACACACACACACACACACACACACACACACACACACACACACACACACACACACACACACACACACACACACACACACACACACACACACACACACACACACACACACACACACACACACACACACACACACACACACACACACACACACACACACACTCACACACACACTCACACACACACACACCACTCACTCACCACTCACCACCACCACCACTCACTCACCACTCACCACCACTCACTCACTCACTCACCACTCACACTCACTCACTCACCACCACCACCACTCACCACTCACCACTCACTCACCACTCACCACCACCACCACTCACTCACTCACCACTCACCACTCACTCACTCACCACTCACTCACCACCACCACTCACCACTCACTCACTCACCACTCACCACTCACTCACTCACCACCACTCACTCACTCACCACCACCACCACCACCACCACCACCACTCACACCACTCACTCACCACTCACCACCACTCACTCACCACTCACCACCACTCACCACTCACTCACTCACTCACCACCACTCACTCACCACCACTCACCACCACTCACCACCACTCACCACCACCACTCACTCACCACTCACCACTCACTCACTCACTCACTCACCACCACCACCACTCACCACTCACCACCACCACCACCACCACTCACTCACCACTCACCACCACCACTCACTCACCACTCACTCACCACCACCACCACCACTCACTCACCACTCACTCACTCACTCACTCACTCACCACTCACCACCACCACCACCACCACCACCACTCACCACCACCACCACCACTCACCACCACTCACTCACTCACCACCACCACTCACCACCACCACTCACCACCACCACTCACTCACTCACTCACCACTCACCACCACCACCACCACCACTCACCACCACCACCACTCACTCACTCACTCACTCACTCACTCACTCACCACCACTCACCACTCACTCACTCACTCACCACCACTCACCACCACTCACTCACTCACCACCACCACCACCACTCACACTCACTTTCACTCTTACTCCCACTTCCACTCACACTCAAACACACTCTCACTCACTCACACTCTCACTCACTCACACTCATTCACTCACACTCACTCACTCACACTCACTCACCCAACCAACCAACCACCCACCCACCCGCATAAATAAGATACATGGGATAAGTAGAAAAAAAAGATGAACGAAATAAATGATATAAGCGAGACAACTAGACAAATGAGACAAACGAAACAAACGAAACAAACGAGGTAAACTAAATAAAATATTTTTTTTCTCACTGATTTCAGATTGGATACGATGAGAAAGTACTGTCAAGACGGACTACTTTTTTTATTTGAATGAAATTGATTTTAGAACGTTTTTCTCAATAACGGTTATGACAAGAAATTTTTAAGCATTGTTTTCGGCACATTTCCTCATTCTGAACAATTTTGATTTAAAAATTATTTTCGTTTAAGGTAGTTTTTTGGGTCCCCTTAAAACGTTCCCTCTTTTGATGCACCAATTTCACTGATATTCATCTTTCTTGCTTGGACCACCCAGATGGTATTTGTGAAGTTTCAGATTTCTACGTTGAGACGTGTTTGAGATAATGATAGTACAACGATGACCACCGACACAGACACACAGACTCACAGACAGGCGCAGTCTGAGCCATGGGGGCTAAATTAAACAATATATTTAAAAATATAATTAACTATTTATGTTATATGGAATACTGTCTCTATTCAACTTTAGAGTAAATGAAACTAAGTTAATGCTCTAAAAATTCAACGTATTGTCTGGCTCTATTGAGTGGTGGTGGAATCCTCCTCTAAAATTTTAAATTGCAAGGGATGGTCAAGTAGCACATTGTTTTAAAGCTCGTTAAATTCTCTTTACAGTGGTATTTACTTTTTAAATTTGGACTAATAGTTGCGAAAAATTTCGTTCTAATACTAAAGAATTTGATGAATTACTTACCGATAAAGTTACAGTTATTTTTCTTTTTGTAGAACAGAAAAACTAATTATCTGAAAAATATTTAATACAAAAAATATTTTTGTTTTGTTAGCACCAAGAAAGCGTATACATTTTTTTTATACAGGGTGAGTTTTAAATGTGTAGTTATATATTAACCCTCAATATATTTCGTCGTGTACAATTGATTGGCACTGTCAAAAAAAATTTTTTGAACAAAAGAAAATTTTTAATTTCTGATAATTTTTTCGTCCTCCAGCAACTGACATTTTGATAGTCACTGGATAACTTTGTAAATGCCGTTCACAGAAATGACGTAACTGAAGGCAGTGTTGCCACTGCCAGAGTTCGTCATCACAATTATCCTATAATTGCATGAATTGCAAATTTTGAATTTTTAAAAAAAATTATTACCCTTTTGTCACGGACATTTTGTGAGACGATGTCTAATATCGTCTCACAAAATTATTTAATATCAGTGTAGACGCCGCACCAAAACAAATGTAATAGTTTATAAAACATTGAGCTCTTTTTAAGAAAGCATGTTATCTGTACGCACTGGCCGAAAATAAGAAATAAACCTCTAGGCGGCCAAGGCACGATTGATTAGTCCTTTGTGGAAAGCGACACTTGTCACTTGTAGCTTGCTCTTAAAATAAAAGGTGGTAAAAGTACCTGTTTATCTATTTTTTCCTTGTAAAATTAGGTAATCCTGACACTTCTTTTATAAATAAACAGAACTCGTCACGTAAGCACCAAATATTAAAAATATGCAATACTTTTTCTGTGTGTTTTAAATTATTATTATTGTCTCTAATTTATAGTTTAAGTTTAATATGGTTCATTTCTAAAAATGAATCAAAGTTGAAAATAATAATTTTAAAAAGACGCATTTACTTTAAAAGAACGAAAAAGCAGATTTGTATACTTACCTAATACAACAGTTACTACATGAATATATCATATGGGCTTGACGTTTTGATAGCATTCCGTAGCCGTTTTGCTTGTCTAGCATTTTCATCTACTTGAAAGTATGCCTTTAACATTAGAATAATAAAATTAGTCGCTATGGTTAATCACTACTTTTCACAAAATGAACCACTAAAGGAACAAATTATAAATAATAAATTTCGGTAACATAGTAACTCAAAATTTCGAATCACAAAAAACTATAAATAACGGTATTAAACACATTTTTTGTAAATGCTAATGCAAGTACGCGAACACTCGCGAACTATCAGTAACACTGATATTTACATGGGGTGTAGTGTTGCCAGATGTGTCAGATTTTCACATAGGTTATAAATTTCATTATAAATAAGTCATGATGCTTTTCAAAAAATTTCTATTGACCTAATTGATGGTTAATTTAGCTAACTGAGCATTGAAAAAACGGGTCTTACCATCGCAAGAGAAACAACAGAAAACAGCAAAAGTCTATTATTTATTTGGACTTGCACAACTAGCGCTATTTACGCGAGGTTCCGATTTATAAAGATCTACGTACACGGTATAAAATTTAATTCAGTTTACTCTTTTTTAATGGAAGAACTGACCGAGGTCGGGGCTGACGACCTAAATTTGACTTTTTTTATTAACTTTTGGTAATATTGGTGTAAAATGGTAGAAATTATTAAATAATAGTTTTAGTACTTTAGTACAGGTGCACAAGAGAAAATAATGGTATAAATACCATGAAAATGGTATGTCTGGCAACACTGATTAGGTGTGTGGTTAGATGTGTGAAGATCATAGGTTAAATACGCCACGCTAATATCGCAGTTCACATTATGGCGTGGTTGAATTTTTATCATGTAATGGCCTATTCCGAATAAAGTGCTGTTTTCTCAAGAAGAAATTGGATCTTTTTTTATAAAAAATGACATACACTATTCTCCTAACCGTCCAGAGTATTATGGAGGAAAAAAAATGCAAACTGTTGGGTACGACCAGTGTAAAAAGTGACAGAAGTGTGTGAAAATACTGCAAACTATTTTCCATTACCTGATTGTTATTGTGTTGCACCTTCAGTGTTTTACTATTAGAGGCCAATTAAAATAGTAGGGAGCTGATTTATTCCTTGAACCCCTACACATTTCAAATTATTATAATAGCAGAGAGTATGTACCTACTTCTTAAAAATAATAATTCTTTTATAAACCCTAAAAAAATGAGATGGGAACATTAAATTCCTCTCGAGATTCCCTAAAAAGTTTACAGTTCATCGGGAAATTTAGTTTTAGTTGTATATTCCACATGAAACGCTTAAAAAGAAATGTTGATTGGTGCAAGACATTTCTCACATTGAAAGGTATTTCAAAATATTTAAAAATTATTTCAAATGGAGCAATTAATCGTTTAAGTAATGATTTCATCCAAAGTTATTATAAATTCGGGAATGAACTTAATGCTAGGGCTTGGTTTTTCAATTGTGAGTTAGCTAAACTCACACTTTTAAAATTCGAATTTTTTCAATTTTACATTTATTTTGGAAGTGGTTATAGCAACAAATATTTTATGGTAAAGTAACTTTTAGTTGAAGTGGTTTGTATTAGAACTTCATCGATTTTTGTGAAAATATAATGCTAGGTAACCTCCAACTTACGGAAACTCACGATTGTAAAATCGCGCCTAGGTGAGAGAAGTGTATAAGATATGCGGCAATGTTACTTCAGTCCATTACATCATTTTAGCTAAGATATAGAATGTTTTCAGTAACCAGCAGTTCCAAAACAGTTTCTACATATTTTTTTGAAAGTCGATAACTCAGTTACACGTGGGAATTAAAAAAAAAGTGTCAGAGGATTTCTACAGATGTCAAGAATCGGTGGTTTAAATATAACTACACACTTAAGACACGCTGTATAGGAGGGCGTTGAGAGCGATACTTGTACAGTGACCCAATAAATATAATTGTTTTATTGCCTATCCTTCATAGGCGTCGGTCGGTTTATTCCTCTATCAAATGCCCGGCATCGATGCTTTTAATACTTAATAATAAGAATTCTCTTATATCTATTGCGCCTACTTTGTTTTAACGAATGAGCGGCTCAGAATTGTATACGGTCTTCCATGAGTGAAAAAATTGAGAGAATGCGCTTTGAATGTCCTAAACTACTGCTAATGTATAAGACGCTCTGTAAAATAATAATCGGTATTTGGTGGTTGTGTCGTTGAGGTACATATCAGTGACGGCTGGTGAAATTTAGACCATGTCGTATCTTTTTGTTGGAGTATGGAACGCAAGCGATACATTAAGGCATAATTATCAATTTGCAAAAAAAGGATGCAATTGAAGTTTGCCAAAACAAGTTGACAAAAATTATGTACCTACCCAGGCTATTTTTTAAACAATTTGTAAAATATTTACGTCAGTTTTTTAAAAAAAAGTTGTTTTCTTAAAAAAAAATACCTTAATCCCATAATAACTGCTAAAAACTGTATAGTTAGGTGTAAATAAATTTAAAAACGTAATATCTAAATTTAATTCATTTTTCATTTCATAACTAAACGAAAAAAATTTAACCAGTAAAGAAAATGTTCATTTTGTAAGTAGTTTTTTAAACCAATAGCTTGGTTTAGAGTGTTGTTTTCTGATTCATTATCAATGATTTTTTCTAAACAATCTAATAATTCTGTTCGATAGGTATAAAGTCTCTATGCACTTTGTATTAAAATTCCATCGTATTGGAGCCGCTTTAGGTAATCTCATCTTAACAACAATATAGGATAAAATGGATCTGACCTTATTTTTTGCTGAACTCGCCGCCTCTGATACCCTGATGGTTGATGCGACACCTGATGCAACAATGTTCTGATGAATCACTACGACACTTATTCTTTGTGCTTATTTAAAATGTTTGTTGAATAATATCACTGTATTAACTGATGTTTATTACAATTATTAATTAATTCTTCTTGTGTTCATACCATATCGGCTAGAAGGACCATGTAATATGTTGTGAGTTAATTAAACCACATATATTTGTATTTGCTCCTGACTAACTGGATGAAAAAATTAAACAACACACAAACTGTTTAATGACGTTTATGTACTTGCAATAAAACTTAACATGTTGTTACGACGAGGTATAAATTTAACCTTTGAATTTCACTCGGTCTTCATAATCCAACTTATGTCCATCTTTCAGTTTGGATTTGTGCTGTACAGTTTTGTAACAACCTGTATATTTCTTCGTGCACGAATTTAAAAGCTCCGTTGAGTTCTTATTTCTAACAATTTGAACAAAAAACTACATAACTATCTCAGATACAGAAAAAAAAGTGGTTGTTATTCCTAGCAGCACATTTAGTAGTCGAAGTAGTAGCTACCATCAGCGGAACTTTATGTTTTTACAACTAACAACCGTTACGTAATGGAGACGATCTGTCTACCAAGCATTCACTAAAATGGGGAATAGTTATTATGTAGCAAGTACTATTCCGGAACCTTCCCTCTTACATGATGACAACTAGGTTATTATGTAAACGGAACGTAACCAAGTAGTAGAAATGATTAACTTTTGGAACAGCTCTTTGGTTTTATGAGAGCAAACTATATTTTGCTCTCTCTCGTTCGATAGCAAAATATAATGTATTGCAATCGGACTTTACTGATTGTGAGTTTGAAGTCAATATGTCCAAGTTAAATCGATTGAATGAAATATGTGCAGGTAATAAACCATGATGTTTTGCATTCACTCTATGTGGAAATTAAACTTGTTTTCTGTAAAATGTTTACGTGTTTACTTCTATAAAAAAAGACGCGAAAATTGTTTTTTGGGAAAAAAAATTGTTCAAGAATTATGTGTGTACACTCGAAAATACAATATTTTTGATGGAAAGATTTTTTTTGTTTATGTGTTATGATGTAATAATGATCTATTTATTTATAAAAGATGTTTGCAAATGCCCATATTTAATAAAAAATATGGTTTTCAGAATTATATTTTTATCTATGTCAATATGGTGTCATGATTCAGTAATAGTTTACCAAAAAGTAGCAAATGCGACGAATGATGTCATTTTCTTGGTAGATTTAAACTGACCTCTACTACGCTACTACGAAAATGTTACTACAAAGTTCCCACGTACTTTACGACTCTCACATTTAGGTGGGTAGAGCTGGCTGATCAGATCCATTTATTTCATATGAGCACATACTTTTTTTTATCTGGGCTAGCAAAGCGACCCTTTATCGACCTTCAGTCGTGCATAGTTATCTAGTATAGGCGCGCGGTGCAATATATAAATTCACAAAATTTACTTATATAATACCGTGCACCTATCCTAGAAATTGTTATGTGCTTATATGAAATGAATGGAGCATAGGTAAAAATAATTTTATTGTTTGGGATTGGCAACACGTTAATGACTGACTAAACATCAATAGGTGACAGGTGGAAGTGTTATTAGCGACAACCAAACAAATGATTAACTCGAGGATTTACCTTGAATACCAACAAAATTCAATGTGGCGAAAATCTCGATTGCCCAAAGTTGACACTATTATCCATATTTTCTCTTACCTGATCATTCGCGTATTCGTGAGCGAAATTTTAATTAATAATTAATGGTAAATCACAATCACAATCAATTACATTGTTTACATTGTTCAACATTTGTTGGTTCTTCACAGCAGTGTCCGATTTTCCTGACAATTTTCCTAACCTGGTTATATATCTATTTCAACGAATAAGGGTCGGTTCCGCATCAATCAAATAATTTTTCAAATTGTCAACTTCACTTAACTGTAACATAATTTTTTCTATAAAAGGTCGATGAATGCCGGAAAATCTTTATTGTTATTTTACTGCACTGCTTTTCGACGCCATGGTCGATTAATTCCAAATGAGAAAGTGTCGCACAAATTACACAAATTTCTAGCTCCAGAAAATATCCCGACAATGTTACCGAAACCACAGAAGAGGGAATCCATACAGAAGCGAAAGCTTGCGGCGGCACTTTGAAATCGTAGGTACCGATTTCCGTGACCTCGAAGTGACAGTAGAATGCGTTATGATTACACTGAGAGAAATAACTATTAGAAATATATTAATTTTGTCGGGCGTTCAGTACATTATACACTGAGAAAACTACTTTATTAAACTTATAATATATTATTATGTACATACCATACGTGATTATGAATGTATACATATAAAATAGAGTTATTGTGATTGAGGGCCTGAATCATGCTGTAGACAAGAATTTATTATGTCTAAAAAATCAATATTTGAAAAAAATTAAGCTAAACTTGAAATGTTTCTTATACCCCGTGTATCAGATCTCAGATTTGACTTATAAACGTTTATTTGTTCAGAACTCCATAAATATGGTACCTATAATCTCAATTACATTTGAATCAAAGATAAATCTGATTTGTCTGATGGACAGACATATTATAACAATTATTTTCAATGGTTTTATTTGATACAAACGTGATATTTTATTAAAAAATATACCAATATTGATAACGGACAAATACTTTACTGGAAAAAACTGACGTATTTGTGCAGTAACACTAATAACAAAGAAATTTGTATAGATAACGTAAAATAATACAGAAGATTTTTAAAAAAATATCTTTTATTGATAAATAGAATATTACAAACAAAATTGTGTACCAAACATTTTAATTAATTACAGATGTGACAAAATATTTATTTTTCTATTTTTTTTTATCTTTTTTTATTCCCTATTATGTCTCTATTTGCATATTTCGTACAGTAAAATATTCTTAGCCTAATAAATAATTTTAAAATATATAATTTTGGAAAATCAGGACAAGGATGGTTGAGTGGTACATTCTTCATATTATCAAGGAATATGTGTGAAATTCCTGATCCAGTGCAAATTTCATGAAAACGTGACACATGTAGTTTTTCTAACTTATAAACGTAGTTTATAAAGTGCTCATTTGGCGTCCTCAAGCCTCCATAATTACTTTTTCCGGTATCATATGCTTTAAAATGTGTCAATAATTGACTTGTGTCTAATTGTTCACATTCTTTTGAAAATTTTGTACAAACAATGTGTATGTTAAGAGCCTTTTTTATTAAATAGCCACACACATATTTAAAGGCATTTTGTGTAGCTATGTTATCCTGCCTATAGCTGTAATCAGGAAGTGAAATTACCCCAATGTTTTCCCTCTCTTTGTCGAAAGAAATAATATGACTTGTTTCAATGTTCATAAGCAGCTCATCAAGGTCATCTTTACAATTCATCTCATTTGAATGGAGATAATTTTGCAAAAAGAGTTTTTCTAAATGCCCTTTCGAACTGTATTGGGGTGGGATTTATGCAATTTCCACCCTGTTGCCTAATTCCTCCAAAAAAAGTTTTCCAGACAATCGGTATTTACTCGCCTTGTCCTTAAATATTTGAAGTTTACAACAGACAATTTTTCCCACAACTTTCTAATTCCATTTAGAGTAAATATCCAACACTTTTTAAATCAAGATTTTGACGTAACATCTTCCCCTTTTCGATTGAAAATTTTTAAATTTGTAAAAATCTCTATCATTTCTTGTAAGAAATTTCTTTGAAATTCATTTCCCTCGAACACTTTTTTAAAATCGTTTTTTTCTTCGGTATTTGAAGAATTTAACATGTCAAAAAGGTTGTTAAACTTTTCAACTACCTCTATTGTTCCCAGGGCATCAGTAGGAAGTGCACCAAGGCTCATATATACATTCATCCCACTTGCAACCGTGTGACTTAGAACTTGTACTGCAAGCTTTACTCTCATATTATCGAAATTGGATGGGTGTATATGTGAATTAGTTAATTTTGGTGCACATCTATAAAATTGTTTGCTGTCTTGTTGAAAAAAAAATTGTATAAATGACCAGGACGTTTTTTTTTCATTGAAAAGTAAAATATTATTAAGCAAATTGTTCCTACTCGCTTTAATTAAGTGACAAATATCGAATAAATATAGTATTTTGACACCGGATAATTCGAATTCAGGATTTTCGGGGGGTGACGCCGAAGGAGTTGGCAAGGTCAATAAAATTCGATCCCATATCACTTACAAGTGCATCCACAAATAAACCTGCATTTGTTAACTTGAATACACATTCTTCGATGGCAACGCGTAGCTGGGTAGCTTGAAACTGAGATTTTACAAAAAAATAAGAAATTGGTTGTTTCCAGTTTGAGTATAAACCTCTTGCCATGATAACCAAAGCATTTTGAGCATAAGAAACGTCTTTTTTGCCTATTCCAGTATCATGAAGTCCAACTATTTCATCACGCCCTGTATGATAAAATAGGTTTGACTTAAGGGCCATCTCATCGATGCACAGTGTGCAGTGTTTATCTTGCTCTAACATTGTATTAACTTTGATTTGCAGAGCTTAAAATATAGCATCATTGAGTAAACCTGGACGGCACACAGTTTTTTGGGTCATGTTTTGTGAACTTCGTTTGGTCGGAAGATATAGTAGTTTACTCATAAATGAATAAGCTCGAGGACCCAAGAAATACAGTGCAAATTGTTTATACTGTATCGAATACCTTCTAGCAATAGGTTGTTTGTTTTTCAAAACTGCCTGAGCTTTAACAATTTCTGCCAGAGGTTTGCTGAGAAATTTGTCACAAATTCCATTGAAGTCACTAATAGTCCATTCCGGTTTCTTCTTAGGTAATACTTTCACAAGTTGCTTTCTCAGGGTCCTAATTTTTTGTCTCAACTTTTTCTTTCGTGGTGTACCTGAGCTGAAAGTTGCACATGTTTGGGTAGCCGTTGATGGTAAACACAATGAAGAAGGTGGGGGCGTCAACTCTGGAGATAATGGAGGTTCTTCTCCAAAATGTGTTATATTGCTTGGACCTAAAATAAAAGAAGTTATGATAGGCAGTTTTTTTTTTTTGGTAAAAATTCATCTTTTTATAATATATATTTAGATGAATCGTAATTGCTTATACGACATTTTGGCAGAAACACATCTGTCATCTTCATGGTCTCGCTAATAATTATGAAATTTGTCTCACAAAAAATTATAAAAATGGTTTTGATTTTTTTGGATGACATTATGCACTGTAAATAATTTAAACAAGTTATTTTCTGACACATACTTGTATTTTCTGGAAATTTTGCGTCATCACTTTGCTAATTTTTTATGTACGAACGGAAAAAACTAGATTAAAGGACATTTAATAGGCTTTTAACATTATGCTCAATGTAATACAATTATTTTAGACCCGTTAATTATAGAGAAAATGTGGGAAATAGATCTTCTTTTGAAAAAAAATTAGTTTATTAACTTGCCAACGTTTCGGTAAATTTTATTACCATCCTCAGGGCAAACTGAATATTGATTGCTCCGAGGATGGTAATAAAATTTTACGAAACGTTGGCAAGTTAATAAACTCGTTTTTATTCAAAAGAGGACCTATTTTCCACAATTTCTCTATCAATTATACTAATATTCTTTCGTAGAACCCTTTATTTTTCAGTGAATTGCGAAATAGTGTGTGAAACAGTGGATTTTCAAGAGATAAAAAAAGTACTATGAAAAACTTATGTCAATTTTCACCGTAACAAAAAAAAACGAATCGAACATAATTTTGTCAGTTTTAGAAAAGGAGTTTTCGATAAAATCATAATTTTTCAAAATATATCATCAAAAGATCCACTTTGTCCCCATTGTTGATTTATTTTGGAAACGCAATCCATATAAACTTTTTTTTATCTTAATCTATACAATTCACCTTGCATGCACGAAAATTTTTAATCGCTGATATTTTATGGGAGTTTTGCTGGTTTTTAGTGGCTGACAATTGGGTTATTAATTAAATTCTATTTACAAATAATTTAATGGTAATATTGAAAGAAATTATAGTACCTGCTATGTCGAACGGGCTTTGAATAGAAATAATTCCACTCCTTTTTTCTTCCAGAAGAGGAACAATGTTGGTATCTGAAAATATATTTTTTTATGAATTAGTTCTGAAAGCCTGGTATAAATTATTGTATAAAAAAACAATTCAAAAATGTAGTTAATACCTGGCATTGTAAAGCAGCTTTGAACAGAGACAACAATCGGACATTCTTTTTCCAAACGAGGAACAATTTTGACATCTGAAATTATCAAAAAATGTGATGCATTAGTTCCGAGAATGTTTAGGAACTGTTTTCTTATATATAAGTATCAAAGTATTTCTCAAAATTTATAGCAGTAAGACTCACCTGACAATACATTAATTTTTTTTACTTGTCTCCCCAACGGTACTTTTGTCAGTTGCATCTTTCTTTAAAATATGTGAAAAAATTGTTGGGACGGCACGATTAAACAAACGTTTACGTGTCGCACCTTTAGAAATATTTTTGTTCAAAATGTTTTTCACATAACTGATAATTTTTATGAAGCTTATCCATGTCTTTATCAAGAAGATCTTGCCTCAAACACGCTTTCAGCCAGATCGCAGCTCTAAAAAGACAAATTGCACATATTAAATAATTATATTTTTTTTATATTACTTAAACTTTCTCATGATCAAAGCCATATTATAATTAATTCATGTTATTTTTAAAACATATTTCGAGATTACGCAAAGTTAGTAGCAATTTACTGAAAAAAAAAACAACTAAGTATATTTTTACAATATTGTTTCTTTGTAACTAATTAATTAGTGTGGTTAACATTACCTACTCTTGATTGTTTCAGTAATATAAATTTACACATACCTTTCCGGATCTTTAGGAAATACGAAAAAGCTTATTGTTCCACCTCTTCTAGAAGGGCATGACCGATAAGAACACCCCTTTGCCTTAGAAACCATTGAAAACACCAAAAAATCCAATACACAATAGTCCAGAAATACACGAAATAATCGCAAAAAACGCACAATACTCCTATTAACACGTTACACTGTTAATCTCACTACATAAACAAACAAAACGGCCATAAAATAGTAAAATACCGTGTAAGCGTTTATAAAACTGTTACTCGCAAAGCGTAAATAAAAATAAAAGTTTGTATTCATATGAATCATACGGCATGTGACAGATGACAGATGGAGCAGTTATAACATGGCGGACATGGGACATGCGCGCTCAAATTTGGTTCGGCCTTGAAGGCTAGCTTTCGTTTGTGTATGGAGCCCCCTTCTGTGCCGAAACTGTAAATAGAACACTTCAGTTATAATTACTTTGAAGTGATTCTTTGGTAACGCTGTGCAGTCGGTATTACTACCAATTCTCACTTTGAAGTTAAAAATGCTTTAAAGTAACGCAGAGTAGTATCTGCGACGTTGCACGTACTGCAGCAGTAACTTGAAAGTGTAATAACTATGCAGAACTTGAATTCAGTAGAATTTACGTAATTGTTACTACACGTGCATACCACAAAGTGACTTTTATATTAAAGTCGCAATATTAGTCATGTAATATCTACTATATTAAAGTTCCGATGGTAATTCCCGTCACTTTGTTGCTTATTGGGATTTGTTATTAGCTATTAAAACTGTTATCCTTATATATACTATCTAATTAAATTAGTAAATATTAATGAGAGATTTTACTATTATTAGATAATTGCTAAAAAAAATAAATAGTACAGGCAAAGTTTACTAAATATTTATTTAGTAAACTTTGGTACAGGCTTTGCGATACTCGTATTATATTCCTATATCTTGCTAATATTTTACTACATATATATTACATACTGTAACCGATTTTAGCCTTGCAGTTGTATGTCACTAATTATTTCAATACGATTATCATTTTGCCCTCGGTTTTGTGTTACTCGGCAATATTATGGCTTCAACATAATAAATGCTTTTATCATGAAGAAAATAACAGGATTTAAATGAGTTAATGCCTTATTAAATTGATACGGTCTATTGTGTATGTTGTAACCTGAAACATTTTACCTGTAAATTTTAAAGAAATGTGTTTTAACCCCCATTTTGTAGCAAGATAAAAAGGTAGAAATACCCTGTAAAAACTATAGAAATACCTTGTTAAAACTGTGCCAAAGTACACATAAGACAAACTTCCTAACATTTGAAAAAAATATAAACAAATACCATAAGTACAATAAAATCAATAAAACAGCCCCCACCAAACACTCACAAACAACAAGTCACAAATTCTTGACAAGATATTTAAAAAATGTATATGCAATACGTACCAAAAATTAAATAAAATAATAGTCTCACATATCGAAAAATTAGAAAGTACACACTTACACAAACACTAATTTAAATCTACCAAACTCTAAAAATGTTGGTTATTTTCTTATCAGCGATTAATTTGAACACATGAGTCATTTACAATAACCTTGTTATTAACGCCTACGACACATCAATCACTACACGTTCAGGATAGCAATCAGGTTCGCACTAGGTGTCGTCCAATACTGCTCACACGTTTTTGATGTCGTATGTATAATTACCGATTATCTGATAATTACGACATAACCACTTTTATAGTTGCTACGGCATCTTAATTTTTTAGTTCTCTTGCACCACGGAATAAAAAATGAATGCGTTTCTATTCATAGGAAAGGTAATATAATCGTATGTAATATATTCCTCTCAATAATTTATTTATGTACCATTCCAATGTTTAAAATATCTAAGGTAAAATAGTAATATGAAAGGAAAAGTATGTTAAAAGGTCAACTTATTAATACCTAGTGAAATTATTGGCTACCTAATTTTCGTCTAGAAACTTTCCACCATTTGTTTTAAAAGTGATTTTTCCGACCTATGTATATGTATACTTATAGATTTCTTTCAAGGAATTCATTTAATTGTCTGATGTCTACATATTTTTTATTTATTTCATCCCTGTGTCCAAATTTCCAAACAGGAGAAGTAAATCTAATACATTGGATACGACATTTCATTTCCCCTAGTTGCCACAGCAACTAGTGCAGCATTAAATCAAATCAAAGAAGCTATGACAGTACGGTCATAAAAACACTAATTAAGAAAAATACGAACACTGCCGCACTATCAAACGTTTTTTGAGTTAAAAGGAATAACAAACTTAGTCGTAGATAAGTATAGTGTATAACTCGCACGGAGTACCATGCCAAGCTCGTTATACAATAAACTATTGTAAAATAGCAGAAAATTTTGATAAAAATAGTGGAAATAGTAAATGCTTCTTTGTCATATGTTATTTTTCCTGACAAATGGAAAACTTCTTATGTGATTCCAGTGCCAAAGATATCAAACTCAACAAAATGTGAAGACCGTAGAGCCATAAACACAGTGACCATATTAAAAAAACCTCAGAAGTTGTGGTTAAAGATCAACTCATTAATTTCTGTGATGTGAATGATGAAATAGTGGAGAACCAATCTAGTTTTCACAAAAATCATTCGTGTGAGTCGGCTATTATAAATATATGTGATAAGGGGATTAAGTGTTTGGAGGATAATCAAGTAATTTTAGTTATATTTCTTGACCTAAAAAGATCATTTGAAACTATAAGTAGAGAATTATTAATTTCTAAGCTGAATGGAATAGGAATAGGATTATGTTTTAGAGTGGTTAAAAAATTACTTAAGTAACAGATCATAAATAGTCAAATATAAAGGCACGATATCGGAGGAACTTGAGACAGAACATGATGTTCCACAAGGAACTATTCTCGGTCCTATTCTATTTGCTATATATATTAATGACATTGTCAAATGTGTAAATGATTGTCAAATTTCTATGGTCGCAGACGATACAATATTGTATGTAAGTGGTAATGATATAAATTATATGTTCTTAACTATTAATAGGGAAGTAGAAGTGATCAATAACTGGTTGTGTGAAAATAGTTTATCTCAATTTAAGTAAAACTAAATACATGTTAATAGGGAATAATTATAAAATATCTAGATTAAATAGCATTAACTGCTCTGTTGAAATAAATAATGTTAAGTTAGAGAAAGTTCATGAAAATAAGTATTTGGGTATTGTAATAGATGACAATGTAAAGGTTAAAAGGTACTGCGATTATATATTACATTAAATATGAAAAAAATTTTATGAGAAGAATATTAATAATCTTACTGTGCATACAAAAATTCTATTGTACAAATCAATAATAAGTCCTCACACTGAATACTGCTCAAACATTTTATTTAATTTTAATCAAAACGAAATCGAGAAACTACAAGAACTTCAAAATAAGACAATGAGAATCATTCTTAAATGTAATAAATATACACCAGTAAAAATGATGCTAGAGGTACTTAATTTTATGAATGTGAAACAAAGAATGGTGTTTAAAGCTTGGGACTTTATGTATAAAATGAAAAATAAAAAGACTGCCCGGTATTTATGTGACAAAATAAAATATGTAAATAATTTGCTTTTATATAATACAAGGAATAATAATGACTTTTTTTATAGAAACAGCAAAAACAACGATCTTAAATAAGACATTATTGTATAGAGGCTTAAATATGTTTAATACACTGCCAAATGAAATAAAAATTGTGAGAACTATAATATATTTAAAAACATGTTAAAAGAATATGTATTAAATATGTAATGAACAAAGGTAACTTAAAAATGTAATATGTGTTATTGTACTGTAATAGCTATTGCTAATAAAGAATCTATTATTGTTATTGTTATTATTATTATTAAAAATGAATGAAATTCGACAAATGCTCAAAATCACATCTGCAATTAGTTGTTCTGGCTCTACAAACTCTTCACTTAATATTTGAGCAAGTAAAATAGCTTGAGTAACATGTTATTTTATTGCAAGTTGTGATTTATTATTTAACAGGTAGAAATAGAACAGGAAATATCATTGAATTAATAAATAATTCCTCTGAAAACTTACTACCTACTAAATCAATACATATAAACTCAAATAAGACGTTTTCTATATGATATGAGTGATCAGATCATAAACTGCACATCAGTGCACAAACCTACAGGGTGGTTCAGGAAAAATTAGCAGCTCTTCCAAACAGCCTGAACATGCTCATTCTATGATAAAATTTTATAAAATTTTAACTCAACATAGAAGAAACGTTCCATCAGATATCCAATTTAAATTTATAAATTGCTGTTAAATTTTTTTCTGTTAGTAACATCGAAAAACGAAAAAAAAACCGAAAACATATGGTTCATTGTAAATATCACAGATTTAAGACAAAATTACAGGCAATACTAATGCGTATTTTTTTTTTAACCTAGAAAATGCGAATATTTTGTTTAGTGTCTTTTTATGAAACTAAATAATCATACTTTCTAGATTTAAAGAAAAATGCGCATCAGTGTTGCCTGCAATTTTATATATTAAATCTATATGGTATTTAAGATGTTTTCATTTTTCGTTCTCATCAATAGAAACATTTTAACAGCTATTTAAAGTTTTATGGCGACGAGGGAGTGCTAACGCCACCTTAAATAACTTATTAATTAGGTAAGCCATTAGCGGAGCCTCCACTTTTTTTCGGGTATCATCTAACCATGTTTTTAGATGGATGGGGAATTTGTAACAGAAACGTTTTTTCTGTTCTCTTGATTGCACATGATGAATATTTGTTTTTATTGTAATCTTTGAATTTCTAAAATCAGACAAATTGTTTTCATTTTGTAGTAGTTTTTTACAAGGTAGCGTTAAGAAACAATTTTTTTGTTATAGTTGTCAAAATATATAGTTATACCTAATTATTATTAATCAATTATTATTATTTGATTTTGTCCGATTATATTTCAGACGAGGTTAATTAAATGTAACAAAAAAGTATTATATTTTTTAAATAAAAAAAATAACGGAATACAGAAACTACAGTAGTTGATTTTATGGTGTTTTTTTACTCCCTATATCTCTGCAATGAATCTATATATCACATATGTTATTGTTTTAGTAATTTCTTGTATTTATCTATTTAGCTTTTTTAGTTTATTTTTTGATTTGTAAACATTTTTAAGATAAAGATGTATCTCAGTGTGTACTACCTGAGAACGCCAGGCAACACAGCGTGCCCATTGAATAAAACCATGTTACAAAACTAACAACACTAATTTATTTTTGGTTCTTTTGTTGCAGATGGAGATTTTCGGTATCCAGTTCGCCCCACTAAACATCCCGCTGGAGAGGCGTATTCAGACTCTGGCAGCTGCAGGGTGGATGATCACCATGGCGTTTGGTGGTCTTATAAGTTTAATCGTGGCAATATACCTAGTGTTATTTACAAAATATTGGTGGATAACAGTTTTATATTTAATTTGGGCTTGGGTAATAGATAAAGACATTTGCGACAATGGCGGGCGTCCGAGCAAGTGGGTGAGAACGTGGTCGTGGTGGAGGTATAACAGAGACTATTTCCCATTACGTTTTGAAAAATTACCGTGGGTTGAACTGGACCCTCAAAAGAACTATTTATTCTGCTCTTTCCCTCATGGAATGTTATCCACTGGATCTTTCAACGCTTTCGGTACCGAATTTGGTGGATTCAGGAATTTTTTTCCCCATCACATACCGCACGTGGTAACGTTATCCCAGCATTATGTGATGCCCTTTTTCCGAGAATTGGCCTTAGCGTTGGGAGGAATATCTTCGTCTGCTAAATCAATTGACTATGTGTTGGGTATTCCCGGTGGTGGACACGTCTGTGTTTTAATGGTTGGTGGAGCAGCTGAAGCATATTTTTGCAAACCTGGCAGTTATAAACTAATTATAAAAAATAGGAAAGGCTTTGTGAAGCTAGCTTTAAAGAATGGCACTCCGCTAGTACCCGTATTGTCCTTCGGTGAGACAGATTTGTTTGACCAGGTGGAAGGATCGCGATTGAGAAATATCCAAGAATTCTTAAGAAAGTTGATCGGATTGGCACCAGTTGTACCAATAGGGCGTGGATTTTTTCAGTATTCCTTTGGAATTATTCCACGTAGAAGTCAAGTTACAACGGTCGGTAAGTAAATATGGTGGGAATCCTTTAACGATTCATAGAAGTTTATGAAGGTGACAAAAATTTGTATATTCGAATAATCCAAAAGTAAAACAAACTGTCATAAACAACAATTAAACTACATCATAAATAAGTAATAAGATATTTTTCAAAGAAATAAAAAAAAAATGAAAATCCTGGGGTCAAAAAACTCATTTAGTTTGTTTTGTGTTTATGTGTCTGTCAATTCAAAATTAGTAAATAAAACACATACTATAAGACAATTTATTTTCGAGGGATCAGTGGAGTGAAGATTACTTTGTTATGGAATTATGAGTATAATATGAGGGTTGTGACGTACAGTGGTTACAAGTTTGATAGATATATCGCCACCTCAGGAGTGCCTCATGGATCAAACGTGAGACCCCTCCCATTTTTATTGCTTATGAATGACCCGAGTGAGTTCATCGATGCGAGCAGCTTTTGTATGCTGGTGGCTTACATGTCATATTCTCACCTGTTTGATTAAACTATATGTAATTTAAAAGTTTGAGCTCTTCTTCAATCATGTTGGCGGAGTTATTAAACATCGTTTCGAAACGAAGAGTTCTGAGATTTTATGGTAATAACTCCGCCATTTTGGCTGCGAAAGGTCTGAAATTCAAAGTATATGTATAGTTTGATTATCCAAAAGATTGTTCTACTGTTCTATTCGAACAATAATTTCATATGCCTCGTCTTAATTTCATGCTATTACAACGACTTGTTCGGTATGTAGGACGAATATTTTGGTTATTATCAATTTTTGCGAAGTCATCTAACTTTAATAATACATCTCCTAATTATGATATGATTGTCATAGTACTGATAGTAATGTAATAATTTTCTAAATCTCTTGAACAAGCACATTTAAATTATCAAATAAAATTGTGATAAGTTCAGTCACTACAATATATAGTCTGTGGACCAATGCGTGAAAAACTCCCCCAACTATGGCTTTACGTAATTATTTTCAATGGTTATATAAGCGCAGATACAGTTGTTGGCCAGACTAAATGTGTGTCTTTTATATGTCGTCCATTATTACGAGTTGGGTTTCGTATGTCTGTCTGAATTGTCTATGACTGTTCCATCAGTTCTAGATGACATACGGTCTATTTCATTCTCAAATATATTTCGAGGTTATCAAAGGCCTTGAATAAGCTTTCACACATTTAATTAGTCTTGCAACAAGAAAAAGACACATCAGACAAAATAATTAATTAATTAATTAGTTTTTTGTCATACGTTTTCCGATAAAACTAATTTACGTATTAATATTTTAAAATGAAATAAAATTCACTTTATTATGTTGTATAAATTTCTGTTTTTCTGTCGTTTGGGATTGTTTCAGTAGGTGTTTACAATATAATATTATGTCTACATAAAACCCGTCACTGGAAACCGATACCTCTGACCGAGCTTTAGTCATAAAGTTAACGATGTTCAATCTCAAAGACATTTTGTCAAACATATGTCAATTTCTTACAAAACGAGCTGTTAATTTTGTTAGGAAATGTGCCACCGCAAATTAGAAAGAATTTAAGACTCGACAGGTTGGGACTCCTTCACACAATGCTGATATTGTGCGAAATTCTTTAAATAAATTTTTTGAAATCAATTTTATAGGAACTAATGAACCTATGTTCTGGCCTTCTAAATTACCCGACTTAACTCCTATTGATTTTTATTTATGGGAAACAAAAAATATATTATGTAAATATATCTCTGCCAATGTAGAATATTTAAAGGACAAAATTAGAATTGCCTATTTCTCTATCAATGTTTTTGTTATAATTCGTTATACTCATGTTTGTTCTTTTTTTCAGTTGGTAAGCCTTTAGATATGCCTAAAATAGAAGAACCAACAAACGACCAAATAGATGAGTATCATTCAAAATTCTTAAAATTATTGGCTGAGATGTTTGAGGAACAAAAATATAATTATTTGGAGAACCCAGAGGATAAAATGTTGATATTCGAATAATAAATTGGCTGATAAGATTACAGTTTTTTATATTTTTGTATATAAAATGTATTAAGTTGTGAGAATTATGTTGTAAATATTTTCCAGAATTTTCAATAAATATTGTTTTATTAGGTATATGTATAGGTACATATTTCTTATCATTTTATAATTTTTAAATTCCGTTTCATTGATTTATTCTTTAACCCTAAAAACGCATATTCTGACATTCAATGTTGATATACAGGGTACGGTGGGGCAATAGTGCGTCCGACTTCGATATGTCGAGTTCTATGATAGCTAGAAATTTGATTTAAAAAAGATAAATAAACTAGACGAAAAAGTCTATAACCGAAAATAATTTTCAAATATACAGGGTGAGCCAAGACGATTCTACAGGGTCAACTAACATTGTGATGTAGAATTGAAAAACGCACATTTTTTGTACGTACATTCCTATGGCTGTTTGTAATCATTTTCGATCTATTGAACAATAACTGCAAAATTCAGCAATAAAAATTAAAAATGAGGGTTGTCTGGACAGAGACAAATTTGTAGTATAGACAAAGGAATCTCTCTGACTAATGTCGGCCGTGGGGTACCAGGGCTAATCACCTGAATACCCCAAAAACTCTGGTTCCACACAACCTCAGAGGAAGGGCCCGTCACGACCGACCCAAAGCGGATGGGGGCAGAGACAGGAGGAAGGGGCCTCACCGAACGGACTCAATAATGACGAATGCAATGGACAAGGACGCTTTAAGTGGACGAGGGAACTTCGGGATGACTTGCTGACCTGCCGTGAGAGTAGCGAACCTGAGCGAAGAGGATACATGGCATCCAAAGCATCGCGCCTTCCCTCAACAACACCTGAGAGATCAAGTATCCTTCTTACGCAGGACTGGTTACGTAAGGGCACCCTGTCAGCTGGAAGAACTGCCAGCCGGAGTTCCACCGCGGCAATTAGCTGATGAGAAACATCCTATAGAGTTCGCCGATTTAGACTTAAGTACAAGAGTTAGCCTTAACACTAGGGCTAACCTAAAGCCACAAAACCTGGCTAGAATGGACGCGGTCATCGATGAGGAACTTCCAGAAGATGCAGACATCTGGCAAATCTGCTGTGCCGTGTACAACGCCACGAAGCAACTCGTCCTCCATCAGAGGTCAACTAACACTTTAAACAGGGTCGAGAAAGCCAAGCGGCGTGTACAAAAAATCGAAGGCAAGATACAGTCGGCTACACGCTTCTCGGATCCAGAATAGTGGAATATACAAAAAATGGTAGTCTTTACTCCCAAGATCTGGCGCATAGTAGCCGAACTAAGGCGACAACACCACACTCTAAATCTGGCAGTGATGCTTACCATCAAGCAGCATTGTCTAGATAGGATCCGAACGCACATGGCAATAAAGAAAATGTTGAAGAGGTGGGTGAGGAGTATGGAGCAAAACATGTTGTTCCGTACGAATCCTTCCCGCCTCTTTCAAGAGCCACAGCGTGTTGTTGATAATCCGCCGACAGTTGAAGATGTCGAAACCTTCTGGAAGGGAATCTACGAAACGACGCGTCCATTCAATAGCAACTCTCCAGCAATTGCACACTTCGAGGCTCCTCTGTATCACAGGCACATGGAAGAGCCGTAAGAAGTCTGCCCGGCAATCAGTACGGAGGAAGTCCAACAAGTACTTGTTGGTACCAAGAACTTCACTGCCCCGGGCTCAAACGACATTAACAACTGGTAGTGGAAGAAATTTCCTTCCACTCACCCCCGTCTGGCGTGAGTTCTCAACTCATGGTTGAACGAGGGGCAACAGATTCCGGACTGATTCATCGAGGGACGTACTTTGCTTATCCACAAAAAGGGGTATCTTTCCGACCCAAGGAATTATAGGCCAATCACTTGCCTCAACTTCTGCCACAAGATATTTACACGTATTTTGCATGCTAGGACACAGGTCTGTTGATCCGGTCTTTCAGCAGATACACGAACAGCGTGGTGCCAAGAAGGGCATGGCTGGTTGCAAGACAGCCTGTTAATAGACCGCTGCATTACACAGGATTCTGTGCAATACAAGCGGAATCTATCGATTGATTGGATTAATTACCGCAAGGCTATTGCTCGAATGTCTTGCGGTATCAGCACCACTAGTACGATGCATAGAACAGCTGCTGTCACTCTGGAAGACTCGATTCACCATAACATCAGGTGCACAGCGGGTCACGACAAAGCAAGTGGCATTTAGGAGAGAAGTTTTCCAAGGTTTTCAATGTGGACCACCCAGCGACCGGGGCATAAGGTCGTCCATCTATTTTATATAGATGACCTTATGCATCCGGAGAGTGTTACAAAACGCTCTTAAGGTGGTCGAAGAATACACGCGGGCAATTGGTATGGAATTCGGGTTGGACAAATATACATCTCAAGAGAGGACGATGCGGGAAATTCTCTAAAGATGCGCAGCTTCAGACGGAAGCATCCTAAGACATATGGATGCCGGAGAGACATATAAATATCTGATTTTGCAACAAGGGCACATCCAGGATGTAAAACAAATAAAAGATTCTTTCCACGACAAGTACAGATACTTTCTCCGAAAGATTTGGTCTTCCGAACTTTCGGGGAAGAACAGGGTGTCTGCGACTAACATGCTTGCCATTCTTGCATTCGACACCATGCGAGGTGGCCGGCGAGGTGCTGATGTCAGTTACTGAACTTCAGCCAAATGGCCTGAAAGCCCGAATTAGAGCTGCCGAACGGGAAAATCTGTTTCGGCAGTACGTCGATAAACCCCGGCATGGCAATATAGAAACACTGGGTTACTCGACCAGACAGACATTCGCCTTTCTAAGGTCAGCCGGGCTTAAGTTGGAGATCTTGGGATTCATTATGGCCTGCCAAGATGATGTTATCAACGCTTTGGTCTACCGCAGCCGCGTGTGGCGTGTAGAGGTCCATAACATGAACTGCAGGACCTGCCGTCAGGCGCTGGAATCGCTCATGCACATACTATCTGCATGCCCCGTATATGTGATTTCGGCCTACATCCACTGACATAACGCGGTGTTACGAATGCTATACTACTATCTAAGGCACTCATACGGGGTAGACTAGACACTAGTGCTGCCTTACATCGCTGAAGATATTAAGTCCGTTGTCGATAACGAGAAATGTCGAATTTACTGGAACTACTCATTCCCGAATGTCAGGCTAATCCAAGCCAACAACCTGACATAGTCCTCCTCGACCATCAACTCAAGGTAATGTATGTCATCGAGTTCTCGGCACCTGCGGAGAAAAACATAACCGTAAAAGATGAGGAGAAATGGACCAAATATCGCGATCTCCGGTACGAGCTTCAAGTGCTGTACCCAGGCTACTCGGTGAAAATGGTCGTCCTAATAATCGGTATGCTCGGAGGGATAAAGCTACGCTGCTTTCGGAACTGAAGACCATACCGGCCTGCCAAAATCAGCCGAGTGGCTGGCAATCCAAATGTAGAAACACCACTTTATATACATTTTTATCGCAGAAACTATTAAGACAACGTCTTCTCTTGTAACTTGCAAAAATATATTTGATTAAATAATATTATCCATACTAACAGTATTAAGAGTAAAAAATTATTGAAATTTAAAAAAAATCACGTGGCAAAAAAAATACATTTAAAAATTATTCTCTCCAGTTACAATACAAACATGAAAAGTTTGTGTTGTTTAATTGGTTGTCTATCTGAAACTTTCATACTGGCCCATTCAGATAAGAATGGCAGTGTAAAATATAGGAAACTGTAGATAGCTTATTATCATTTTAAATTTAGTAGGATACTTACGTCCATACCCAAATAACTAATTTATTTATTCTAGAAAAGAATATTTTATGTTTAGATGTAGTTTATAAGGATTAAAAAATTTGCATCCTAATCGAAATATTGAAATTTGTTTCTCATAAATTAAAAGCAATTTAATTATGTTTCTAAGAAACATTTTGTAATTAATATTGAAAATAAATTTTTTGCCAATTTATTTTATTTTAAATGAAATTTTACCCCTCTTAAAGTGCACGTCAATGCTTCCGCGAGAACCCTCCTTTCCTTGACCCGCTGTTGTTAACTTTAATTAATTATTGCCTTGATAAAGTATATGGCAAGATTGGTCTAGTCATAAATGGTCGAAGGAGCGTGCTGTGTGCAGCAACCAGCGGCACAATCACAGTTATGGTATAACTTCATGATGATGTTTCACACAATGCTACTAACAGGTATATCTAGTTGCCTGATACAAAAATGTGCAGGGACTAATGTGATTTAGATTGATTTATAAAATATAAAGGATTAATAAAATTAATCTCACCGCCGCGCCGCGCCGTATTAACCTCTATCTGACCTTACCATATAAATCGACCAAAACAATAAATATAAAATCAATGTTTTTGTATGCAGTTATTCATTATTCACTGTAATTTTGTAGAATGATGCATTCCACTAATAAGTCCGAATTCAACGTGATTAATTAAGTATCTATACATAACTTAGGAATACAGTTTTCGTTAACAATTAATTGAAAATCGCAAAACTACGTCTCTCACAGAGCAATCAACTCAATTTAATAATATGTATCCAAATAGAAAACCGTTTACTGTTCTACAATAAACAAGTTAGAAAAAAAGATTAGGGAGACTGGCCACGTGAAAGATTTGTCACAAAATGGAAGACAAAAATTGGAGGACGATGCTAATTGAAAATTCTATTGTACTTTCAAGAAAATCCATATTTCCATAATTGGTATGGATAATGCGGTACATCATAAGTACGGTGCCTAGATTCCTTCAAAAAAGAAACATTGCACCCCTATAAAGTGAGCTTCGTTCAAAAACTAAAAGATGGTTTTGGTCGTAGTTTTGATTTTGCGAGATAATAATGGAACAATGCTACTGAAAGGTTTATAAAACATAATTTTTGCCAATGAAGCACGTTTTATTTATACGGACATGTAAATCGCCAAAACTATAGATATTGGGCATCAAATAGTCCCCACTAGATACAATGATTATTTAAGATGTGAAGCATAGGAACGTGCTGAGGGAATCCGAAGCCAGCTAGCTCGGCAAAGGAGAGTGGGCACTGTACGAGTACCTGCAGTAGAAAGAGGGTGAATACGGTGCGAGCTAGCGGGGTGGCGGACCGTTAGTTCCTTTGTTGAATAACTGTTATTCGGTAGTTCTATTGTTTTATTATTTTAGTGTTTGGTGTAAATAGTAATTGTTTGTTTAGTTATCTAATAAAATTTGTGTGTGTCAACTGCAAAATACCAGTGGGGTATCTGCTAACATGTCCAAGTGGTCTAACCCTAACCTTGCCGCCCCGGGCCACCTCCGGCATATACTATTAATACAATTTTTGATACCAAAACTTCATAGTGATACCACCAATTTATAGTTTCATCCAAATATACTCCTAAAAACTTAATACTCTCCTCATTGTTAAGAGTGGCATTGTTTATGTTAATATTTAAATTATTAAATTTCTTTTATCTACTTTGAAATCAAATTAGAAGTGTTTTTTTAGGTGTGCTTTTTCTACATTGATGTATAATGAATTATAAGAAAACCAGCTTTTTAAAGAATTTAAAATATCGTTACAATTATTCTCCAAAACGTTATCTGAGAGATTAGAGATTATCAGAGATGTCGTCGAATATGTGTTTGATGGCAAGGAATCTACATCATTAACGTATAGAAGAACAAGTTCAGGACCTAATATAGATCCCTGTGGAACACCCACAGTTAAATCTAAACATTACGATTTTGACTTATGTGTTAAACTTACATATTGCTGCCGATCTTTCAGAAATGTAGTGACCTAATAATTTAATGGAAACCCTCTTAGTAGATTGTTTTGGCCGATTCTGGCACCTCATCCTCATCCTCTGACGTCACACATGTTTACGGCAGTAGGTGAATAATTTATGATGCATCAATTATCAAATGGAATGACAATTTTTACCCCGCATATTATATTATATAATTAAATTTTTTCTAGCAGAGATTTATTGCATTAGATCCATTAGATCGTTAATGGGGTTTCTTTATTATTCATTTAATTTATGTAATATGTTTATTGTTTACTGAGTGTTGTGCTTATTGTTATTATAATAAAAAGAATAGTTAACGTGGTAATAAGTTTTATTTAGGATTTACACTGTACAATTAAAGAAAAATAATTATAAATATCAGTGTTATTGATTACGTTTCAGTTCTCCATCTTCTTCTTCTGACCCCTCCTCTGGAACTGCTCTCAGAACTGTATCTACATCATCCTTCTCTTCTGCCTCCTCAGCCTATTCCACTCCACTGTCATAATTGCCGTCGTCGGTAGCTATTCTAATTAAATATTTTTTGTAGATGTGATGGAAGAAAGTTTTCGAGATCGAAAATAAAACGAGTTAAATGCAGCTCCTGCAATCTGTGTACTAGTACATCGATATTAATTTGACTAGTTAAATATCTTTCACATATATTATATGCACAATTATAATTTTCAGCAAGATTTTCGCATTCTGATGTAGAATAAAATCGCTCCATACCATACACCGCTTCATGATCTGCGTCAAATGCCAGACGGTCTAATGTACCTTGTAGTCTAATGACTGCACTGTTTAAATCAACAACTTCACTCTTACTGTCACTAGCTTCAGCATATGCCATCCACATTTTGTAAACGTTTTAGTCAACTAACTATAGACCTATCTGATTCTGCTAGTATATATAAGTTCGATGAAGAAGTGGGAGAAACAGATGACGTTTGAAATGTTTACAGTTAGAGACTTGTTTATTCTTGTCAAATTGGCTTTAAGATAAAAGTAATTTATTTAAAATACTTATAATATGACATACTTATGATAGAAATAAAAGTCGTATTTATTGTTATTACATTTAATTTATTGCCTATTCATTACAATATTAAACATATAGCTAGTACTATAGTATTATATGAGTTAACAATAAAAATTAATTATTAGAGTGATACATTATTTTATCTCAAATGAACGGAACCATCAAAAGCGCTGTAATTTATCAATGCATCATGTAAAATTAGTGCAAAGACCTTAACATTAGAAGGAAACTTATTCATCCTAGTTTCAAACTCTTACTTAATGTCGACAGTGGATGATTTCACGGCTTCCGATTGATGAGAGCAGTCGATGACAAAAAGAGGATTATTCATAAAATTTCCATAAGTTAGCATTGGCTCGCTCATTTCCTTGCTGTAATAACTACGTTGAAAGTTAATGTAGGCATAGTAGGCTGGACCGAATAGCTTTTTAGAGAAATCCAAATTCCATCTCTCGTATGGGTAAACGTTCGAGTTTAGATATAGACGAATGTCGCTGACATTGGAATTAAGAAAGGCCGTCGCATCCTTTGCCCTGTTGTCTAAATTTTCGGTACTTTGAAATCCCACAATGATATAACGAGGTCTTTCTAAACTTGTACTGGTTTTTATCGCCCAAATATCGGATGATGTTTCTCGCAAAGCAGGCAACTCATACAGGTCCCACATACGATAAGCTATTTTAACACGTGCAGCAATCGAAGAAGATTTGTTTATGCGAGACATTAACTTCAGTTTCAGTCTATCTTCGGGTACGACGTGTTGAATTTTCCATTCAATTTTGTTAATTTCTAGAGTAGCATCTACCTCACCCATATAGCAGTTCTTAAACGATCGAGCTATAATTAATATTAGTTCCTGTTATACATTGATAATCCCCTTTGTATAGTCTTCGGCAAAACCCATGATATATTTGAGAGGTAGTCTGCCGCTGAAGACGTGACTAGTTGTATCCAATATATCTTGTTTATCCTCGCCAAGTCCCCAGCCATGTGTTAATAATACGGAATTTTGACTGTCTCCATAGGAAAGCATAGTTTTCATTGCAGATGTTATACCTGGTTTACGAACTATTGCCACCTGCTCACCGCCCAGCTCATAGCGGATTTCATCGAAGAGAAATGCAAATGCATTATTAGCCAAATAGCATGTCTTACCGGCTTCAGCAGGCGTAAACTTCCCCTCGATGTATATGTAACTCTCGGAGATGTCGAGAATTAAATCTTGAAAATGAACTGGAATGCGTATTTCATCTGAGTTTCTATATATCGGTGATCCATATGGTTTATAAGTATGCTCGTATAGACTCACAATGGAGTTGTCAAAAATTGGATCATCAAATACGTCGCATTTTTCACTTGCAGTTGAATGAGAACGCCATTTTTCGCTGTTATTGTTATCTATTGTCCGAAAAATAGTAATCGGCAAGCGATTGCACAAAGTTATAGTCTTCAGGTGAGAGCTGTTGATTCACTGTTGACACTAATGGCTTTGTAGAACGACTAAAGTAGTTGTTGGATGAACTTCTTATTTTATGAGAGTCTAAATTTTCTTCACTTGATTGTTTCCGTCTAACGTAATTGTGATTATCGTGGTGATAGTAGTAGGGATGAACGAACTGACGGTTATATATGAAGCCCATGTTGACTATTATGGTAATTTTTTTCAACTCAAGCTTTACAATAATTTTTTCACCTCGAAAGTCGATTAATTCGCCGTGATCGTCCAAAATGCGGAGAGTAATGTTGTCGATAAACTGACGTCCTTCCGGTTTGACGGGCATATAAATAATATGTCGAGGCTCTTTGGAAAGTTTATAGCCAGGTTCGACGTCTATGTCGAATTCGAAGAGCGTATGTGCCTCCTCGCCATTTATATAAGCACCTGAAGTAATGTTGCAATCTACACGTATGATTCGAATTTTCATAATATTAACTGGCAGCGTTGACGCATGGATTTTATTAGCAGCAAATCGTTTATGTTCAAATCCTAGTAGGTCAGCTAAAGTGTTTTCCACTGTAAAATCAATCTCGTACTTTGACATAATTTCACACTTTAACGTATTATTGTTGGCATGTAGAGAGAATAGTTGTTGCTTGTATTCTTCTTCGCTAGCTCCAACAGTCTTCTGCTTGACACGTTCCTTAATTAACATGTTTCGCTGTATTTCCTTGTGAATTTCATCAATTTCATATGCTCCTGGCTGTATCAACAGCACTATCGGAACGCTTTCTTTAGGCGAAGTTCTGTATGCAAACTTATTATTTTTCTCATCAACATTTAATATGGAGTTGTAAGAATAGAAACCAATTAATCCTAATCCATAATGACACCTACTGTCCAATTCAATCGGTGGATAAAAGTCGGCACTTAACACACTAGACCATTGTCCTGTTAGAGTAAACGTTCGCGACATGATTGAGTCAATTATGACGACAGCAACTTAACGGGTTTAATCGTCTCTTTTTTTTCTGGGGCAATTGCGGTAATGATGATGACGACGATGATGACAACGATGATGAAATGTCCACTTTGTTTTCAGAAGCAACATTTATATCATTCACCTTGCAGTAGCAGCAAAATATTCTTCGATTTGATGGACCATCATTAACCTCACTACCGCTGCTGTCAATGTTATCATGATCTGTGCAATATTGATACTTTAGTATGTCAATGTCATTTTGAAGATTTTCCGGCAATTTATCCCAGACTAGAGCAATCTCATGCGGGGCACACGCAGTCATGACTTCTTTAGGCATATTTGCAAGTTGTTGTCTGCTCATCTTCAACAAGCTACGCAGTCTAGAAAATGCAATTAGTGATTTACCCATTTGTTTAATTTCGTCTCGATCAATTTGCGGTGTCATCTCCATGTCACTGCTTGACATCTTCATTGTTGTCTCACTTAAACTTTGAAAGAAATTTTAAACACAAATGCCCACACCACACTGTATTGAAATCTTGCTGACGATTGTAGTTATAGGTGATTGCTCTGGCAGGTGTCGGTCCCTTATACAGATACTCTACTAGTTCTAAAGGAGGGGATAAATCGCCAAAACTGTCATAGTAATTCACTGAGCCGTCATCTTTCCTATATGCTACCCAGTGTGTGCCTGTGCCATGTATACTGTCTAAGTTAACTACTGCACTCTCCTTTCGCCATGGTCCATCTCTGGGCAATTTATCCCGCATAAATACACCTCGAAAATTTGACAATTGAAAGAATACAGCAAATCGTCGAATGTCTTCGTCGGTGAGTGGTCTTCGAGGAAGCGGCGGGACATCTAAAAGTTTTTTGGACCGGACCTTGGATGTAATGGAGGACTAAGATAGAGTCCGAAGCCTGTGCGGTATGGTTTCAAATGTAATCCCTTACCACTTTTAGTCAGTGTAATCCCCTCCATTGTCTTGTTATGACGTTTTGCCTCGGCCAGTTGTTGTCGTCCAATTTTCACATCATGAACAGTTTTGGCAACGGCAGCAGCACCACCAGTCAAAGTTCCCAATGCCGAAAGCCCAGCAAATATTGGTAGTAGAGGGAGAATACCACCCACCTTTGGAATTGGTATGACACGTGGCAGACGAATTTTTTTGTTTTCCACCTGTCATCTTTAAAGAACGTCGCGCTACGCCTAACGCAATTTCGGCTGCTTTTAGAGGATTATTTTTCAATATTTGCTTACGTTTATTCAGCTCTTGACGGACTCGATACACAATTCCTGATCCAAATGTTACTTTTTTCTGCCCTCCACTTTTTCGTTTAACAGTAACTTGTTTCCTTTTCACTCTCCTCTTTTGTTTTTTATCGATATTTTGCAACTTTTCTTGACAGCCCATGCCAAGATGTCGCTTTCCTTTCATGATATTGGTAACCAGCCAAGCAGCTGCTTTTTCACCTATTCTAGCGTCTTTAGACTTGACTCTTTCCCAAGCCCTCTGTTCAAGCTCGTAGTCTGCCTTATGTCTTGTCGCTAAATCCTTACTAATATAGGCAATATCATGAGCACGACATGCGGTATCAAGTTGGTTAATGCCTCTATCCCCTCTTGCAAGACGTGTCTCTAGTTTAGTACCTGGTCCACAAAACTGATAGCCTCCAGGTAAATGAACTTCAAACGGAAGCTTGTCTATTAACGAATTAACAATTCCACTACCACTACACCTTTTTTTTAATTTGCATGGTGAAACGCGAAAACTGCGACGAGTATCTGCTTCGACGATCGACATTTAAATAAACCTGTAAACAGTTGTCTCTGTTTATATATCATCTAAACGTTACAGAATTCGCATTGTGAAGCAGAAACAATAGTTTACCATTGACAACTTAGATCATCATTTTAAAAGTTCTAGTGGTGATGGTGGTGATGGTGATGAATCATCCAGAAGACATGGACCGTTTTTACCGTCATCTGTTCGCTGTCTCATAGTTGGACCTTCAAATTGTGGGAAAACTAATGTAATGATTTCGCTGCTCGTTAACCCTGATGGACTACGTTTTGCTAATGTGTACCTTTACTCAAAATCATTATTCCAGCCAAAGTATGAGTATCTGCGTAATATATTGGCACCGATTGAAGGATTAGGATTTTACGCTTACGATAGTAACGTTAGCATAATGGAACCTTCAGAAGCAAAGCCGTACTCTGTTTTCATTTTCGATGATGTGGTGTGTGAAAAGCAAGATGTTATTAGATCATACTTTAGTATGGGACGTCACAGTAATGTGGATTGTTTTTATCTCGCTCAGACATATACTAGAGCGCCAAAGCAATTAGTACGTGACAATTCCAATTTCATAATTGTATTTAAGCAGGATGAGACAAATCTTCGTCATATTTTTTCCGATCATGTGGCTCCCGATGTGACATTTCCACAATTTCAAGAAATGTGTTCCAAATGCTGGGGAAATAAATATGATTTTATAACGATTGACAAAGATAGAGAGGTACACGAAGGACGATATCGCAAAGGCTTCGATACTCATATTTATCCCTAAGTTTACCTCATTGTACAGTCAATTGTTCATTAGACATCATTGAGATTACAACGATAACAACAGTGAAAATGTCGCATAATGTTAGTGATGATGAAAAAAATATAAGTAGTGAGATGGAGTTAAAACGAAAATTGATTGATGCGACTGAAGCAGTTCGAAGAAAATTCGATTCTCTTAGAAATAGTCAGAGTGAAAATAAGTTGACACTTGAAAAGATTTATGAGCCTATAACAAAGCCTTTACAACATTTATCGAACTTGACTGAAGAAGCGGTAAAGAAGTCAACCACTCAACCAATCACGTTACCGTCTAAAGCATCATCAAAGATGAGTGAAGGCGATAACAGAGACCTCCATGACGACGATGATGATAATAAAAGGATGAGTATGGTAATGGAAACACCACCACCGACATCGCCATCTTCGATAACATCTTCTCCAAGCCTCAGTGGTGGGCTTTCTCATTATCTGACAACTGCGCATGTGAGACATTTAAAAATAGATAAAGGAAAAGAGAAGTATGATACAAAGTATGGA
Organism: Rhamnusium bicolor; assembly: GCA_029963845.1. Taxonomy (NCBI): domain Eukaryota; kingdom Metazoa; phylum Arthropoda; class Insecta; order Coleoptera; family Cerambycidae; genus Rhamnusium; species Rhamnusium bicolor. The sequence continues at coordinate 38,200 of JANEYF010000241.1, forward strand.
GTCCGTATAGATCCCACTGATGGAACTACAACTCTAATGGGTAATGCCGAAATACGTTTCTCTGATGATAATAAAATCGAAATTTGGAGCGGAAACAGAGAGCTTGCAAAGTATAATGGTAGTAAAGAACTATATGATATCATTTTTTTAAAAAGGCCAACTGCCTTTTTCAGAGCGGGTATTAGCGATATGGATGTACATGTATATGGTGAAATTCTTCATTTAACAAATGCACCCTATAAAAATTATGATTCACAAAATGAATTGAGTGGTTCCAATCTTAAAAAGTTTGTTGAAATTATAAGACCGCTAATGCAGCGACGACATTATGATATTCCTGAAGGTGAAAGTGTTGCTGCTGTTGTAGACGCTCCCTCAAGTAGAACAACTAGAACAAACTCTAAACGTAGCGGAAGAGGAGTTGGTATAGGTCCAAGGAAACTTTTCAATAATAATCGCTCCTTTCAATATGTATATTGGAATAGACCAAAAGAGCTTGTTGAACGTCTTCGTTTACTATGGGCTTCAAAGGTGGCTGGTCACACCGGTCATGACAGCGAAATAATATCCATCCTTGAGGAGATGTCGGAAGAAGGCATTATAAACTAGAACAAAAACCCTCCAAGTGTCAGTTTTATTTTAAAATGGCTAATGTCAACAACACCATTGACAAATTCGGGCGACGTAGAAGAAATGGTTGGAATGATTCAAGGGTTGGAGCTCGCGGCCCTGCAGGTGTAGGCTTTAAACTTGACAGTGCGGGAAATTATAATATAAAAAGTAAACGTTTAACGAAAGTTGGTGAGCCTATAAATGCAAGCGATGCCGCTACTCAGATCTATGTGAGTAATCGCATAGATGAAGCGGTTAAGTCGATTGAAGTAGCTGTCCAACAGTCCTCTTCATTGATTGTAGACACAGTATATAAGCATATAGATGGTCAAATCGAAGTAGTTAAAAGTTTAATGTCGAAGAATCAAGAGACGGTGCATATGGAAATAAGAAAAATTGAAGAAACCTTGTCTAAGGACATAAAGAAGATTGAAGGTAATTTTCTAAAAAAATTTAAAAAATTAGAAGAGAAAAACATCTGTCGATAACCAAATTAGGTTTCTACTGTTCCAAAAATTGCTGGTGTGATAGATCTAAAAGCAGTTATCCTTTCCTTTATATTTTGTGTTGGTGTGTCTTTATAAACAATTTCCCTCACGTACCCCATAAAAAGAAATCCATTTTTGTAAAATCTGGGAATCTAGCAGGCCATTTAGTGGGTCCATTTCTTTCAATCCATTGAAGTAGGTAGGTATTATTCAAGTGGTCTCTAATTGCATTTAAATAATGTAGTGGAGCACTATCTTGCTGAAATCACATCCTATTTCAAATCCTTTCACGAAGATTTACCAATAATTGTGACAGATAGTTTTCCAGAAAATGAAGATAAATAGCTCCAGTCAATGTACCATCAAAGAAATGTGTTCCTATTACATGTTCTCAAATAATTCCTTCCCAAACGTTTATAGATTATCTGTGCTGGATATCAACTTGCCTAAAAAAGTGAAGATTTTCCGAAACATAATAATGGAAATTGTTACCTATTAACAAATCCATTTTTATGAAAAGTTGCCTCATTAGTGAATAAAACATTACTGAAGAAGGTGATATCTTGCATTTAATCTCTGGCCCAATTACAAAACTGGAGATGCCTATGGAAATCGTCATCAGATAGTTTCTGGTGCATTTGAATATGATATGCATGAAACTTATTTGTTTTTAAGATTCGTCTACTTATTCCTACTAATGAGCTCACTTCTCTCTGACTAATATGGGGATTAGTAACCGTTGTCAGCACCACAGAAAACTCATTTTCTTCGTACACAACACGATTTATTCTTTCACTTTTTCTATATTAGACATTTCCAGTTTCCACAAATACCGAAAAGGTTTTGGAAGCTGCTAACATCAGGAATCCTTCTTTCAGGATACCTTTTTTATAAATTCTATTGGTAAGCAAACAATTTCTGTCTGACCCACCCAAAACAAAAGTCATGTCTATAAGTTCCACTTTATTAAAATTAATTTTGTAAAACTCGAAAAATTTTAAATTTAATACAAATGATAACTGATGACCGATAAGTGCGATAAATATTCGATTGTACAAGACAGTTTCTACTAAACTGAGGTTTTATTGCTTGTCGAATAACGAAAACAGGAAAAAAAAACAAAAGACCTATTTTTTCTAATGAATTTTTTGAGGAAACCTCTATTTTTAAAGTCTATTCTTGAATTTTGTACTTATTGCTCAATAAAACGAAAATGGTTGCAATTAGCCATAGGGAAGTACTTACACAAAATGTTCGTTTTTCATTTCTACATCACATAGTTGAAAATATACAGGATGTTCCAATCGAGAAAAATCGAGAAAATTCAATTTAAAAAGTTCTTAATTGAAAAATTATTTTTGGCACCCTGTACATTTTTAGGAAATAAAAATGATTTAAAAATATTAATTAGATGCCTCGTAACTAGTGTGCACATAAGTTTTTCTTAAAACCCATAATTGTGACTTTGGTGAATTTCTAGCTATCGTAGAACTCGAGATATCGAAGTCCGACGCACTATTGCCCCACCCTGTATATGTAACAGTAATGTAATTTATTATTATTACCACTTATCAGCTACATTCAAGCAATTTTATACCAGTTGAGTGCTGATTAAATAGAAAAATAATTATTGCATTAATATTTTGATAGAAACTTTGCGACTTCGTCAACAGTTAATCAGGTTTTTTCAATAATTAATTATATTGCACGTTTTTTTCTTAAATGCAGGGTATTTTTTTCTCGATGCTATTTTTTTGCAAAGAATCGGTAATTAGGTATTTAAGATTACTTTTATAGTTCCAAACAAATGTACAGGGTAAACCAAATTCATTTAAGAAAAAAATTCCATGCTATTTTGTTACCAGCCAGATCTTCCGATATAAGCTCTGCAGACTTTTGGTTTTATTTAAGAAATATACCGGGTGATTCTTAACTATGATAAAGAAATTTAACCACATGTAGGGGAACAAAAATTAAGAGTATTTTTTCGTTTGGCTTTTTTTGATTTTTAAGAGGTACAAGACAAGGGTCTCTTCGGTTTTTTTACAATGTTTTCGAAAAAGGTTTACCGATTTCTTTCAAATTTGGTAGCTGAATATAACATTACAGATGACATTTATATTTGATTCAATTGATTATTTAATTGCTGTAGGGCGCCACCGAATGTACTTTTTATAAATAAATGAAGCCATTTTTTGTTTACTAATTCTAAAAAAGTTTTGGTGCTCTGTGTAAATGCAGATTTTATAAAAGACTTAAGTAAATTACCTTGTATGTGTGTTAATTCTCCCAAGTTATAAGAAGAAAATAGAGGAATATCACTAAGAAACTTACAACAATATAATCATACATTATTTATGTAAGATAATAAATTATTACTACTAAACATTTTAAATATTAGACATTTCTAAATTGGGTTTGCTTCTATTAATCCCTCATTATAAAAATGCATTTTTCTATTCTCCTCCTGTTGTTTAATATAACATTATTAAGTTGTTGCGGAGTAATCTCGGGACAAACAGTGGCGATTTTATTAATGAGTTCATTTACAGTGGCTGGACGATCCTTATACACTTTTTCTTTTAGCGTCCACCATAGGAATACATCTGAGGGTGTTAGATCAGGTGATGGAGGCGGCCACGCGATGACAGGACTGTTGCGTCCTATCCACCTATTTGGAAAATTTTCAGTTATCCAGTGTCTAACAGCTGCAGTACTGTGAGTGGGTGCATCATCTAACTAAAAGTAAGCATGTCTTCTTTGTTGAAGTGATAAATTATGTAACACATTCCATAGTTCATTTTGTAGAAACTGTAAAAATAAGTTTCCATTTAAATTTTGTCGAAAAAAAAAAGGTCCAATTAATGTTTTAATTAGGATTCCACACCAGATATTAATTTTTTCCCAATATTGTCTTCTACTTTTGATAACCCAATGAGGGTGTTCTACCGCGCCAGCCTACATCCTTATATTATTTGATGAAACTACCCCATTTGTTGTAAATGGAGCTTCATCACTATATAAAATATTTCGCAGAAAATTTGTGCTGTAAAGGAAATCTCCTTGCAACCACAAACAAAACTCAAGGCGTCGCACAGTGGACGGAAACGCCGAAAAGCTGGCCAAAATATAAAGGCATTGAGCTATTTTACTGAAATTGTGCATACAAGGGTTTTTTGTGTCGCTGATCAAGAATCCGAAGTTGAATTTTGAAAAAAACAAAATGGCGGCCATGAAATCCCCCCAAAACATATCAAAAATCGTCAATTATCGCTGCATTTTTACAAAACTTTGGATACAGTTTTTTTGGGTCGCTGATGAAGAATCCCATATAGAATTTCAAAAAAAATTACGGTCAAAAATATATACATAGTTCAAAAATTATTATTGAATTGAAGTGAATTCATGTGTTTCATTTGTTTCGGGAAAATTAGGATCTGGGGAATGGAATAAAAATGTGTAATGACTTTGAAAATTAATTTTATTCAATTACTATCTGAATTACATTCATCGTCCTCATGAGAACGCATTCAAAAGGAGCCCACTTTATGGTGCACGAATGTGTATGCATCCGTGAATTTGCGCACAATTTGGTCAATATCTCGCAAAGATGCAAAAAAGATGCAGCTAATTTTTTATACACTTTCGAAAAAATGTTTATTGAACACATTCCAATAAGTTTCAAGACCAACCATCACCAACCGCGTAACTTATGGCTTTTTTTGTGGAGTTTATGAATCGTTGCATGTACAAAAATGCACTCCACTTCGATAATTATTTACTAATTACCATATAAATAAACTGATCTGATACTGAGATATTTTAATTGTACTTACTTTCTGATGCAGAATCCATTTTTATGACACAGAAAACTGCACTTTGAGAATTTTTACGCTGCAGACAAAATTTATCGATTTTTGAAGAGTTGCGAGCTGCCGAAGTGACGAGCTACACATCGCACAATAAGTAATTTCCTCGCTCAGGTAGTGATCCCGGACCAGTATTAACGGTCGTTTCTAATGCTAGGGGTACCACTATAATGATTTAAAACGTTTCCATTTCAAAAAAAAATCTTCATTTTTTAAATTTTGGCCAGCTTTTTGGCGTTTCCGTCCACTGTGCTCGGTCGAGGTATTCTTGCTCCAACGTGTGAAGTATTTTTGGTTTAAATGGTACCATTTTATGCCTTTTCAGACATCACCAAATACGGTCTTTTTGAATATTTAAATATAAACTTGCGTTACGGATACTGGATGTTGGATTATTATTAAAATAATTTAAGATATTGTTTTCTCCATTATTATTTCTAATTCTACCTCGATTTTCTTTGCGTCTTGAAACGGACCCTGTTTCCTCAAAAAGTCTTTTGATCCTAGCCACTGTTGAGTGATTGATGTTTCGTTCAGGAAATGTGTTATTAAATTCATGGGCTACTTGCTGTGTCGTACGCTCGCTATGTCCTAAAAGTTTAATTATAGAAACTTTCTCTTGTAAAGTCAGTTGATCAGCTATTTTCACAATTTCAAACCAACAACTGCAATATTTACATTGAACGATAAGTTGAATTGTTTGACATTAAGTGATTGACGTTAATACAGAATGTAATATTGTTTTTCCAACGCTTACTTTTCAAAAGTTAAAACATCTCTTATGTAGGATATTAATTAAATATGCGAATACATTTATCGTTCAATTTAAACAATACAGATTTTGGTTTGAAATTTTGAAAATGGTTGTGGGGTAATTGACTACAAAAGTTTCCATAATTAAATTTTTAGGACATGCCGAATGTACGACACTGCAAGTAGCCCATCAATTAATATAATAATATAAATCTTCAACATCAAGACCGCAACAGCAAGACATCAATCACACAACAGTGACTAGGATCAGAAGACTTTTCTAGGAAACAGAGTCCGTTTCAAGACGTAAAGAAAATCAAGGTAGAATTAAAAATAATAATGGATAAAACATCATCTTAAACTATTTTAAAAATAATGCCAGTATCCAGTATCTATAACGCAAGTTTATTTAAATATTCACAAATGTCGTATTTGGCGGTGTCCGAAAAACTGCAAAATAGTACCATTTAAACCAAAAAATACTTCACACTTCAGCAAGGAGACGTAGGCAGATGTTTCGAGTTATGTTTGTGGTTGCAAGGAAATTCTCTTAACGACGCAGATTTCCTACGAAATATTTTACAGAGTGATGAAGCAACATTAGAAGATTTTGACGTTAAAAAACGCATCCCAGTATTCGATTTCCAACCCCCATTCTATTTAATTTTTAGAAGGTCGGCACCAGAGTCTGCCAACAAAGTAGCAGATGATCTGCGAATGAAGTGACCAATAAACAAGACTTGACTTGGCAGTTTTAAAAATTCTGCAATTTCTAAAGATATTTATTCCAAATGGCTGCGTACAACATACTCCCTTGATACATTTAACAAGAAATCTATCATGCTTGATGTTCTGTGGTCGTAAGCGAATATATTTTGTGCCGATTTCTACAAAATCCAGCCCTCTATGTCCCCTTTTGTTATGGCAAATTCTCGCAATACCTCTTAGTGGGAATTCTTACTCTGATGTATGTTTCTTCATCAACCATATTTTCTAGGCGTAAAAATGTTAATTCGAACTTTCGGCAAGCACCATACCAATAATCATTGCAACCTGAAATAAAGATAAATATAGTTTAAAAAAACTAAAAAACACGCTTTTAAAGCACATCAAACTAAAAAAGTGAAAAATAATTATTAATATAAACTGAAAACAATAATGAACGAAAAATACTAGTATTATTGTGAAAAAAGCGTGGGTTGCTCAATATACGAAAAATATGGCACAAAGCAAAACTTATCAAATTATTGTATTGTTACCGGTTTTTCGTAAGTGTACAAAGTTTCAATAAAATCTGTCCGTTTAAAGTGGGTCAAAATCGAGTCCAAAGAGTCGGTTACAAACAAACAAACATACAAGTGAAGCTAATAAAAGCGTGTTAAAAAGAAATATAAAGCGACCTCATTAAAAATTGGAAAAATGAGGAAAAAAGCATAATAGTTTCTACACCCTTAATCATTAAAAATGATTCATCATCGGCTTCTGTCAATCTTGAAATATGTTCTTTGGGTAAGGATATTAAACTTTTTTGGTTGATATCCTTCCCATTCGATTGTCGCTTCAGAAACGCCATCAATCCAGTAAACTTCTTTATATCGATATTTTTCTTTAACGAAATTTCTGTCCTCAACATTGAATAGAGCGACCACAATGTAGTGCTTTTTCTATCATTTTTATTCATTACTCACGGGTTGTGGTCAACGCACAATTGCAGCATCATCGGGGATGCTATGACGAAGTGCAATATTCAAATGTCATAATTTGTTGTCACAAATAGTTTACATAATTTGTATACAGCAAATAAAAGTATTCAATCAGTTCAACAAAATACAAGTAACTGTACAAAAAAAAACCATTAACTTCAAATGAAAATATTAATTCAACACATATATGTTAGAATTGTTCCAACATGAATATTAATAAAATAAAGATGAAGTTATTGGGGTTCAAGAACAAAATAAAGAAAGGTTAGTATTCCCCCTCAAAAAAAAAAAACAATTATGCAGCTAGTACACAAGTTTCGGACTTATTGCTCCTCATTTGCATAACGTAGCTAAGAAATAGATCTAGGAAGGGCTACTCAGCGGTATGGGTTTCACCCATACTCAATTAACTTCTGATTCCTAAGATAGAACACTTCCAGTTCTCTTCGAGTGAGTGTTTACAAAATTGACTTTATCAACTTTGGATATTACGGAATTCGCTAAAAAAATACACGGTAAGATGTACTGTGTCATACATGCCAGAACATATTTACGCGCTCTCACATAACCTACAGCCAATCCTGGTTTTGACGTCAACAATACCTAATTCCGAGCTCTACGAATAAGTAAAAATAAAATCATGCAAACACTGGTAATAATTATTTTCGTCACTGATATATAGACCTAAAAGTGCAACTTCTTATTGAGTAGTCGTAGAAAAAGTATTGTATTCTACTCGTGTGTAATGGCTATTACTCAATCGGATGAATTATAACACGAGATGAAAGCTCATCCGCATGCGTATTAGCCATCATTACACGTTAGTTGAATAATATACTTATTATTATTTATCTGTGTAGTTTTCTTCGACAATAGATTCAAAATAAAGTATGTAATTAAAAAGACAACATTATTTTAAATAAGTCATGGTGTTATTAAATTATTGTAATAATCTAGACCATTTTTAATAGTCCCATAGATCATATTTTTTGTGAAAATTATTTTAAATTACTTGGTCATAAAAAATTATTTATAACTGACATATTACAAAGCTGCCGTTAAATTAAAATATAGTTACCCAACCTTGTATTACTGCTGCAGATAAAGAACTTTGATACCTATAGTATACGTTGATTACTTACCTATATAAATTATAAAAATTAAAAGTACGTGTTATAGTCTGAATAAAACTTATTTTTGTGTCAGTGCAGTGTGCCGCAGTGAAAATTCAAAATTTCAACAAAGAAAAATACCTATTGTGAGTTCTACAAACCTAAACCAATTTTCTTTGCACCTAATGAAAATATTGTGAACTTTCTGCTATTTTAATTTTATTTATTTATATTTAAAATTTGTAATAACGGTTTTATCATACAACGTGTTTCACTGAGAATGGACCAACCGCCGCAGGGTGATAGAGGACCTCAATACGCATCGATTTGATCCCCATTTATGTTATGTGAAATTTGTTAGTTTAGGAGTTATTTAGAATGTTCGTGTATTTTTAGCTAAACTCCGGTTTTGCCCACAAATTTCGATATTCTGGCTTAACTATTAGTACTAGCGTCATGATTTTTTTTTACGAACGTAGTCCAATAGTAGGCCTATCATCTTGAGAATTAATTTTTTTACTGAAACAGAAACTGTACAGGCAAAAAAACCGCTGCCAATTACTTGGGGATCAGAACTTCCTCACCATAATAAAACTCGTCTTGTAATAAAAGTAATTTTTGACGTTTCAAAAAAGTCACATTTTTTGACGTTTCAAACAGTCACATTTTGACGTTTCAAAAAAGTCATATTCATTTATATTGATGTGTGTCCGTACAGAGTAGACGTATATTTATCGTTCCAGCAAATTAATGTAGTATTATTGGTGCAAATGTTGTGATTTTCTGATAATATTTGGCAAGTGAATTTAATGTGTGAAAACGCCTATTTTTTCTAACATTAACTGCTGTTTTGCATAGTTGTAACAGTTATTTGATAATAATTTTCATAATTTAAATTAATATATTCAATGAAATGGGTTTCACTGAGAGGCAAAAAAGTGAATGAAAAAGCTTGATAAACGAATACTTTAGCGATAAGAATTTTATGGAGACCTTCGCTGTTAAAATTGCTGATATAGTTTCACAAAAAATGATGGTTCATATTGAAAAACTTGAAACCAAAATAAATACATTAGAGAAACAAATGAGCAACATACAGGTTGAGAATGAAAAGTTACATTTGAAAGTTGACAATTTAGAACAGTTTTCAAAACGCAATCAGTTAAGAGTCTTTGGAGTTCCTGAGTCAAATAATGAAAACCTAAAGGAAATATTACAAGTAATATTTGAAAACAAAATGGAAGTTAATGACAGTCAACTGGAATATTGCTATCGGTTAGGGCCATATAACAAAGAGGCTAAATATCCCAGGCCAATACTTGCAACATTTATAGACGCTCAACAACGTAACTTGATTTTTAATAATAAAAAGAAACTTAAAGGTAGTAAAATTGCTATAACCGAAAAGTTAACTAAAACAAGATAATATGATCTATTGATTTCGACTAAGGATAAAATTGGTAAAGAAAATGTGTGGACTAGCTGCGGAAATATCTACACCAGTATTATTGGAAAAAAATTTCGAATAAGAAATATTGAAGATCTGAACCAAATAATTTGAATATGCCGGATTTGATTTGATTTGACTAATTTGTTTAATCACGTAACTGAAGGAAAATTTCGCATAAAATATAATTAAGTTTCCCATATTATAATATAAATATTTACTTTTTTTTTAATTATTATTGTTGTTATTATTATTATTTAAGTTAGAATAATCTATGAGAGATTTAAATGTATATTTTTTGAATCTCAGGTCTCTGTCTCATAATTTTGCAGATTTTAAGGCTTTTGTTGAAACAGAAAATTATGATGTCATTGGAATTTCTGAAACATGGTTATCTGATAATATACATAGTAATTTAGTACATATTGATGGATATAATTTCATAAGAAATGATAGAGATTCAAGGGGTGGTGGTGTAGGAATGTATCTCAAGAAAAGTTTAAGGTATGAAATTTTAAATAATAAATCTCAGGACGTATTGGAGCAGCTGTGGGTAAAACTTAAGGGGCCTAGTCGGGAAAAAGCTTCGGATAGCTGTGTCACTCTCTAGAAAGTTTTTATACATGCGCCGCTGAATAATTTTGCTCTTGACTATACCTTCACTGGACGTTTTATTCACCGACTTCATTGAGGTGCGAGTCCCGATAGAGGTAACACTTATTTGCTATATTTGTAGTGACAAAGATACTTATTTAGAAAATTCATTTTAACCAAATGGTGCGGAATAAAAGTTTGAAACTTGCTGAGCATAATTATGAAGATTCATTCTAGACGACATGTATGAATTTTACCTTGAATTTTACCGATTGATATCATAATTCAGGAGCTAATTACGTCCAAATTTCACTTATATTTACAGTATAAATTTTCCCTACATAAAGTGAAAATTAATTAAAATAGATATACATGTACCCTCTAGTACACTTTCAACTATTGATCCTCCAAATTTGGTGTAATTTGACCAAACCGTATGGAAGAAATAAATTTTGAAAAATTACCTTACAAACACTGGTTCGATTAACCCCCTTAATTTGTTTAATAGAACATATTATTGGTACAATATACAGTCCTCCAAATAAAAATTTGTTAGACTTTGTTAATATATTTGAAGACGCTTTATCCAATTTTGTTCCTACGTGTAATGATATAATTTGCGGGGGGGACGTGAATATAGACTTACTAGATTCCGAAAATCGCAAATCTATTATTTTTAATGACTGCATAGAGTCCTTTAATTTAAAACAAATTATTAACACGCCAACCCGCATTACACAAAGTTCCTCTACTTTATTAGATATCATTTTAATTTTAAGTGAAAAAGATAACTACGTTTGTGGCACAAAAGATGTGTACAATCAGATCATTTATTAGTATATTTTAATTTGAAAATTCATGCTCCCAAAAACAATCAGAAAATTTTTAGAACCAGGAATTTAAAACGCATCGACGTAGAATTATTACAAGAATTTTTATTGTTGGCACCTTTTGAAAATATAATACATGTACAAAATGTTAATGATAAAATTGAAATTTTTAATTTAATGATTTTAAATATTTTTGAAATCCTTGCTCCTGTAAAAGATATTGTAATTAAAAAGCAAAAACCAGCTTGGCTAACTGATAATATACAAGAAATGATCTCTTTAAAAGAAAAAGCTTTAAAAAAATTTAATAGAACAAGAAATAATCAACACTGGAATTATTATAAAAGTATAAAAAATCAAACAAACATGGCTAACGAAAAAAAAGTTATCTTGAGTTTTGTGTAAATAATAATGGCAACAATACTAAAACTATTTGGAAGAAACTAAATGAACTTAATATTTATAATAGATCCGCAACAATCACACTACCTGAAATATTAAATAAACCAGATGAAATTAATACACATTTTCTGCAATATTCTTCAAACTTATCTCCTTCAGACAATGAGCTTCTACAATTTTATAATCAAAATTTAAAAACTAACTTTAAAGACTTATTTTCATTTACTGCCGTATCAGAAACGATTATTTACAAATATCTGTTAGAAATAAAATCAAAATCTACCGGGTCTGATCAAATTAACATAGACATGTTACTTTTATGTTGTCCTTATATATTGCTTTTTATCACTAATATTGTAAATACATGCCTTTTAGAATGCATCTTTCCGGATACTTGGAAAATATCACGGGTAGTTCCGCTGCCTAAATAAGCTGACATATTTGACTTGGGTGACCTTCGACCGATTAGCATTCTTCCAGTATTTTCTAAAGTGGTAGAAAAAATTATGAATTTCCAAATCCGTGAGCATATTAATATGTATAGTATTCTACCTTTTTATCAATTGGGATTTTGAGCAGGTCATAGCTGTGCGACCGCCTTGCTAGGTGTCATGGACGACATTATTGGGGATATAGACTGTGGAAAAATAACAGCTCTTATTTTGCTAGACTACTCAAAGGCGTTCGACACGATCAGCCATGAAATTTTATTTTCTATTCTACATTATGTCGGATTCCCAGACAGCGCAATTAATTTCATAAGAAGTTATTTAGATAATAGAATGCAATTCGTAGAAACGAGCAAGGGCAAATCAAATTGCGGAAATATATTGTCTGGAGTACCACAAGGGTCTATCCTTGGTCCTTTGCTATTTTGTATATATACTTGTAATATAACAAACTGTCTAAGTAATTGTAAGGTACATTTATACGCGGACGACACTCAAATATATTTCTCTTTTTTTAATGATAATTTGATTCAGGCTAATTATATTATTAACGATGATTTATGAAAATTAATTGCAATGTCAGAGCGTCATAAATTAACTATGAACCCAATAAAGTCGTCTGTTCTCATATTTGGCAAGTGTAAAGATCTGGTACAAGCTAATATAAAAATTGCAGTAGGCGATAATGATTTAGTATGTACCAAACTAGCAAAAAAATCTGGGAGTTGAAATGGATACAGATTTACGATTTAAAAAACATGTAGGTAAGTGTACACAAAGAGCTTATACTAATTTAAAGATGTTATATCCTAATCGACATTCACTACCACAATCTCTCAAAATTAAACTTACTGATACGCTGGTGCTAAGTCATTTCAACTACTGTGATGTTGTATATGGTCCTTGCTTGGATAAAATGGATATCAACAAAATTGAAAAAATTCAAAAGGCATGTTTAAGATTTATTTATGGCATAAAGAAACACGAGCATGTTTCACATAAACTCAAGGATGCAAAATGGCTAAATATGGAAACAAGGCGAAAATTTCACTGCATTACTTTATTTCACAATATTATTTTAAACAACTCGCCTCCATACTTATATAATAAAATTAAATGTCGCAGTGACGTTCATACTTTAAATTTAAAATTTCGAGGACTGATATCACCTCCACCCCATAAAACTACTTTATATCGGAGGTGTTTCTCTTATAATGTATTTTTACTGTACAATAAAGTTCCAGTTGATTATAAAATTCTTAGGTTACCTAGCTTTAAGTTTAATTACAGAAAATTGCTCCTGGCCTTTTCATTTCATTATACGAGTCATTATATGTAAATAATAGTACCTTACATTCTACAGTGTGTAGTGAATATAATATCCTTACTTAGTAATAGGGATCACATTCTAGAGCGAATCTGTTTTTTTCTTCCTTTTTTTTGTGTATTTTATGACCTTTCATTCAGTCGTTCATTTGTGACTGCAATTCAATACCCCGCGTTTACAGGGCGACAGACAATATTGCCACAGAGGCAACTATAGCAACTACCTACCTGGAATTCCTTACCCAAGAAATGTAAAATAACAGAGGATATTTTTTCCTGCAGTAACCCCCCCATTTTCTATTATTTTACATTCCTTGGGTAGGGAATTCCACGCAGGTCGATATATTTGCAATATTATCTGTCACACCGTAAACACGGGATTTTTCAATTGCAGCCACAAATGAGCACTTGCTGCCTATCAGTGGTTTCCTTTGTGTCGTTGTTCTAAATTGTACCCATCAACTCGGCAGCACCGTACCGTTGAGGCAATAAGTCCGAAACACTTGTATCCATGGTTTGCATCTTTTGTGCGGGCCTCGCCCACGAAAACTTCTGCTTCTTAATTAAAAATTCGTCGGGTATCGATGAAATATCTAATTTTTTGTTAAAAAAGATATCTCCTTACAAAGCTTCACCCATGGCCTATATAATTAATCTTTTGTTGAAACAAGGAGTGTATCCTGACCTCAGATTAATAATACTAGAAGATGAGTAACAAAACATAAAAAGTTGTCCGATTTATCTACATCCCACGCGAGATACGTAAATATGATAGTATTCCTATTGATCAGAATCATGAACACAGCACGAAGAAACCCGACCGATGCCCGATCTGTCACCGTCTTGACAACAAATAGTGTTCTGTAAGACGATGTCTGTCATTTTAATCTGTGTTTTAAGTGGTTTTAAAGTTTTGGTATTTGGTACTGTGATTAGTAATCGATTTTTAGTTATAAAAAATTTATTTATAAATATTTATTGAGAAACAATGGCTAATAATAAGTGTGTAGTGTGCACTTAAAAACAACAGATTAAAATAGCAACAGCAGAATAGCATTGAAAAATACATTACTCAAGCAAACAAATTTTGTATACCTATTAAGTTTTAAGTTATGCAACAGCATTACAATAAACGCTGAGGCCTAGAGCCGCTCCTAGTTTGTTTTGGATACGGTGATATGTAAACATGCAAATTGTTGTTTATGTATCGGTCATAAAAATCAGTGTATCTCTTATGGGTGTTACTTATCTTTATATTATTAATCTGAGATCCTGACAAACTAAAAATATCGAGTTATACCGCTTCATAAGGGTACGGGACTGGTAATTAACTATAGACGTATAAGTCTCTCACCGATGTCTCAAAAGTTTTTGAACTTTGTATTAATTCGCAAATTATGAACTTCTTTGTTGTTAAAGGTATTCTTTCACAAAATCAATATGGTTTACCAAACACAAAAGTCTAGATACTACTCTTAGCGAATTTGTGAATGACATAGTAACGCTTCTGGATATATTGCAAGTTGCCTTGGGGATTTTCATCGACTTTTCCAAGACATTCGACTGTGTTGATTATGCGATACTATTATTAAAATTGGAAAGATACGGGGTAAGATGCGTGAAAAATAAATGGTTTATATCATATCTGTCAGTTCGTCACCAGAATGTCTTGTCGATACAGAAGTACCACAAAGCTCCGTCTTGGTACCAACCTTATTCCTTGTGTATATTAATGATATGCTCATCTACATTAAGCATTGCTTCAGTATTATAGCGTCCTATGCCGACGATACTAACATATTAATAACACAGAAATATTTAAGAAATTAACCTTGTGGTTATGCATTAATGTGGAAAAAGAACGTGCAGTTTTTAAGACAGTCCAACATTATATCAAACAATAGTGTAACACTAAATGATTCATATACTGTAAAATACTCTTCCGAATCTAAAATGTTGGGTTTAGCAATCGACTGCCATCATAAATGGTCTTGTCACATTCAAAATGTGTGTTCCAAATTAGCTAAGACATGTTATGCACTATCCGTATATAACATCTAAACAATGCAGTCAGTCGATTGTCAGACAGTTGTATTTTAGATGCTTTTATAGTACCATTAAATATGGTATCGTGCATTGGGGTTTATCCTCCGATGCATAGAAAGTTTTTTTATTTCAAAAAAGAGCTCTACGTATAGTTGCAAACATTAAATATGGTGAATCATGTAGAGAGGCTTTTAAGTCACTTAAATTTTGTGTCTTTAAATTTATAAAATATTGTGTTTTATATATTATAACTAAAGCTGGCCGAGGTCACCTGGCCGACAGAGCCGTGATATGACTGATATGTTTACATCATATCATAATACTTGAATAAATACAATAAATGGAAATAAATTTTAACAATAATGTTACATTTTATAAAAATTTGTATAAAACTCACCCTTTTAAGCAGATTTGTGAAGTAGTTTGGTTGTCGTCATCACAAAGTGGGGAAGATCTATAGTATAATAGCATCAGGTATGTTTCTACAGCTGTCTCCGTCAGCGATGTTCGCTTTGGTGAAAAAATATGTTTGTATTTTGAAAATGACCGTTCGACATCTACGGATATAATACAGGCATAAGTAAAACAATCTGTGAACTCACTTAACGAAGTTGTAGATGCACCATCACAAATTTGTCTTAATTTGCTAAAATCAGGATCATTCTGTAATACACTCTCGAATTTTTCACTAACGCGATTATTTTTTGCGTCATTTATAGCCTGTAGCTGTGTATTTACGTCGTCCACTATTTGCAGCGATTCCACTAACGACAACAAACTATTTTGCAATTCTTCTATTGCGTCGTGTAGTCCTCTATAATTGTTATTAATAGTTTTTAAATCTGTTTCAAGGGAAACGTTTTGAAAGCTTGTCTGGCTTTCCCTAATAGCTGCAGCCTCGTTAGGGTTGAACTGTAGTATCACAGCTTTTATTTGTTGAAAATATTCAGCATAATAAAAAGCCGCTTTCAACCACGTTCCTCAACGTGTAAGAATCGGCTCTGGTGGTTCAGGGATACCAGGACACTGTCTGTGAAATGCTCGAAGCCGTTTAGCAGATTTTGAGAAATACTTTTTTTGTATTTGCTATTAATGCATCTACCTCTGGAAAACATTTTCGAATCGTTTCTGCCACAAGATGTAACGCATGCACTTTACACGTAACATGTAAAAACCTACAATTGTCTCTTTGAAGAGAACGGCCTACCACGCACATTGTCGCGGCACCATCAGTCACAAACATCAATACTTGACTTGTTGAAAGTTCAAATTTTTCGAATGTCTCCAACATCACACGCGTAATTATTTCGCCAGTACACGCAGTTAGTCTTTTACTAGCTAGCAAAAGTGGAAATGTTGGTTTAAGAGGGTGCAGTACACGTACTATAATATTTAAAATAGAATTTTTCTTACAATCTGTCGTCTCGTCAATACATAACCAGAGCCGTGTATTTTTTAATCCACATTTAATCCTATTTACAATGTCTTCACGAACAGCTGGAATATATCTACGTAACGATGTACGACTTGGTAAGTTCACCTGAGGATTGTATTTATTCCAAAACTCCCGAAATGGTTGTTTATCCAGTATGTGTAGCGGAATATTACAGGCTATTAACATTAACAATAAATCAAACATAAACTGAGTTGTCAAAGGCATGCCATTTTTTTTATTTTGATGTTGCACGGTATTGATATGACGACGACAATCTGTTTTGTGCCAGCACATTAAGTCTTGATTGCAAACTTTACAAATTATTTTGCATCCGTCATAGAATAAATCCGGAAATTCACCGATAAATTTATTCACTGTGTCCGTGTACAGTCGTTTTTTATCCTTTGGCGCGTTTGACATTATGTATAATTTATAGGTACAACCTCACGCATTACCTTTCAAATAAGATTGCAGCGTAAATCACTTCTAAATCGGCACGTGTGACGCCAGCGCAAGACCGTGGCTGTACTCCAGCCACCTTGGCCAGCTTTAATTATAACAAACAAAAACTGTGGGAACATAGAGTAAATCATAAATAATAAACAAGGAAAAATCTTACTTACTACCAAACAAGCATAATACTATTGTTCCAAAAGAGTCTACTGTTTAACGGCTGTAAGTTTTTTAATATACTGCCTGAACATATCAAAATATTACCAAATATTTATAAATTTAAAAAGCAGTAAGGTCGATATTAATTAAGAAAACCTACTACATTATACAGTAGACGAATTTATGTCCAGTTTTTGACGTACTTTCTAAATATTTGTATAGCTTGTGATTTTTTGTTTTGTTTGTTTTATACATTTACGCATTTTTTATATACATTTTTGTATTTTTATATTTTCTATTTCTGTTGACCTTGTACATTGTAATGTATAAAATAGTATGTTGTTATACTGGAATGTGACCTGTCTTCTTTTTGATTTGTTATGTATCTATTACTTGTAACAGTTAACAATATTTTTTAGCAAATAATGTATCTACTTGATATTTTGTTTCCTAAAATTAATGATAAATAAATAAATAAATAAATAAATAAATAAATATTTCCATTTTGGTTAATATGTTAATCGATTCGGTAAATTGAGTAAAACATATCTACTGAATATCAAATTTGTATGCAGATTAATCCGCACGCATCAAATTTGTATACAGATTGATTCGTATGCTATGGCTGTAGAGAAAGTTAAGCAAAACCGATAAAACAGCCTGCATCTTGGTAATGAAGGTTATTGAATACATTAATCATGAGTTATTTGGATCACCTAAGTGCCTCATATTCACAGTTAATGTATGTACATTTCCCTATGAGACACCCTGTATAATACTGGATAATAAAAATTGAGTAAATATATAAATAATGTCGCGACACCTAGCGTCGATGCACCAAAAAATGATTTGCCACCAGATCTATAGAATAAGTTGAGCCCAAAACAACGTTTTTGAATTTTTCAAATATCTCTCTTTAGGAAATAAAAACCCTGGACGGGAATTATGGGACACCCGGTACATTTTGATATGAAAGTTGGCATAATGGTATTGTTTTATATGTAGAATAAAGTTAGATATAGAGGCATAAATCAACTAAACGGCTGCCATCTTGAAAAATTGCGGAAAAAAACAGTTTCTTGGATATATCTTGATTATCTTCATTTTGACAAAAAATTGCTTCAGTACAAAATATGAAGCAAAATTCGATACGAAGAGACCCTTACCTTTCATAGGCGTCACTCTTTTCGAGATATCAAGTTTTTAATTTTCACCGAGATTTGCACTCATTCACGTTTTAGCTATGTTAGCAGTATGCGAAACATCCCCACTTTATATTTATTTATTCGTTCTTTAGCTTTCCGCGGATGGAAAATGTGTTGGTTTACCGGGTGTACTCCCGCGTAACTGCTTAAATGACGTTTTGGCAGAGCCACATATGTCATCTTCAGGTTCTCATTGATAACCGCTTACTGCGGCTTCTCGTTACTTGAATTGAAAATTACGCACTCTGAAACGAGCTGCTCTTCCCCAAGTAAAAATTTAAATGCTTTTTAGATTTATTTAGGTTTTATCAGTACTTTATAGTGGTCAGTTCATAAACTAGTAATTTATGCCAGATGTAGTTTCGTGGTGGGACGGTAAGGACACTTGTCTTTCACCCTAGGGTCCTGGGTTCAATCCCCGGTTGAAGGGCAGAAATTTTTCCAGTATACTCGGATATTGGTTGTGTGTTCATAGCCTTTAAATGTGTAGCTCCCTCTCACACAAAGTACCTTAAGGTACCCTCAGAGACAGGGGGGGGGTTGTATTATCTGTGGTGTTTAATTAAAAATTAATTAATTTTTATATTCCAAGTGCCAAGTCTTAAAAAGGCCTTGAAGAACTTACATCAAAATTAGATTATTCCTTAGTCTCTATTGGCTTATGACTGACTTATCATGAAGCTTTCAATAAAACTGTATACTTGTTAAGTCCAAGTTAGGAGGATTGAGTTTTATAAGGAATTTAGAACGTGTTGTGGCTTTATAATTGCTTTATGGAATTATCTTGTGGTGGTTATTAATGCAGGGTTATAATTCTAATATGCTTTGAGATTAATGAGATCACTTACAGGTCGAATCTTCATAAAGTCAACTACTTATTAGAGCTTTAATGAGGCAGGCAAAAATCTGTAATAAATCGGTCTTATGCATAAAAGGGTTCGATTTCTCTTTGTCCAGAATATAATGTTTTAAAATATCACTAGCAAAACCAACGCACTGGATAAATATCGAGGGGGGCGAGCAGAATAGAGATTTGTAGCATCACGATAAACTGAATTTATAGGTTATGTTATCCGAGTACCATAAATCTCATAGGTTTTAAAGATATTGTGTTAAGTGATCAAAGGGTTTCAAAGGTGAGACTATAAGTTTAAAGAAATATGATAGGCCAATGTAGCTTAAGATGTACTTTTATCAGAACAAGTCGACCTACTTAATGAGCAAGGCATTTTATAACGTCATGTTTGAAGTAGAATTATTCAAAACTAACAAGGTTTATACGTACAGCCATTATCTCTAGCGGTTAATAATGGTCAGCCATATTGGAAATGTTCCGGATTGAAAAAAATAAATAATTTGTATCTAAAAGAAACGTTTTATAAAGACAATTTATTTACGCTGAACCACATCATAGACGTATGCTAGCGATTTATTTATTTCTACTCGAATTAAATAATCTCAGTCAAGATGTAGTAAAAGAAAATCTTAAACTCACTCAACTTTGCATGAAACTAAATTGTTTCCGATTCAACGATAATTTCTTCGAACAACATGAAGGAACAGCAATGGGTAACTCTTTTCACCATTCATTGCCAGTCTCTTCATGAACAGATTCGAGACGGAAGCAAAAGAAGAATTCGAATGTTTCCCCAGGGTTTGCCTTAGATATGTGGATGATATTTTTGCAGTGTTCGATACAGAAATCGCTGATATTGATAACTTTGTATCTAAATTAAACAGTCGTTTCGCGCCAGTTAAATTCACATATGAAACTGAAATCTCTGGACAACTACCATTTTTAGATGTATTAATAATTAGAAATAGTAAAAATAAATTAGAATTTGAAATTTATAGAAAAGATACCAGTACTCTAAGATATATCCCTAAGGACTCTCACCATTGTGCTCAACACAAAATGGCGTGTTTTAATTTTCTAGTTCATCATCTATTAAGCTTCCCTCTCAATAAGGAGAGGTTTGAAAAAGAAAAGGCATTGATTAAGAATATAGCTGCGAGTAATGGATATTCTGTAAGTTTAATTGATCAAATAATTAGGAAACGAAAGTTTAAAGAGTCGCTTTGAAATTCCTGGACCTTTCAAAATGAAAGAGAAAATCCAAAATTTGTATTGATTCCATTCGCTCTTCAATTCACCCATGGTATTGGTAAGATTTTTAGAGATGTAGGTATGACAGTGGTTCATTCATTGGGAAACAAACTACAACAACTTTTAGGCAATCCAAAAGACAAAATTGAAACAAATGAAAAGTCGGGGATTTATGAAATTAGCTGTAAGGACTGTAATCAAAAATCTGTTGGACAGACTAGACGATCAATTCAAACTTGATTCAAAGAGCATATGGCCCATCTCAAATATGGTAGAACAGATAAGTCTAGTGTAGCCCAACATGCGTTTGAGAACAACCATAAAATAGATATTAGCAATTTAAGATTAATTAGGAATGAAACAAATACTAGACAGATGGATGCATTTGAAAGCTTGGAAATCATAAAATGGAAAAATAGTATGAATAGTGACTTTATTGGTTAGTTGGTCACGGTTCACCGAACCGTGACGGTTCGGTGATCCGTGACAATAGTTTAGGTATAAATAGGGTAGATTGCTAGTATAAGTTTAGTTTTAATCATTTCCAGATGATGCCGACTTGGTTGGCGAAACACGCGTCGAGTGCAGTATATAGTGTTTTGGTGTTTCGTGGAAAACTACGTCAGTGTTATCTTCACATCAAAGGTTCCAACCAACTCCAGGAGTTTTAAACAGTTTTATGGAGTCCTTCCAGACTATATACAATTATAAGTAGCCTTAGAAATAAGTTTTGAGCATATCTTATATAGCATTTTAAAACTAAAATTGTTAAAGTTCAGTTTAAACTTATTTGCAACATAAAAAACGTCGGCGACTTTGATCCATTTACCGCTGCCAAAAGTGCCGAAATTTTTTATGTTTGTAAGTTTGTAATAAATTTTACTTGGCACCCTCGCTATGTTAGTCGCGTATGCTTGGTTTCGACTGCTGATGCATGTCATTCGTCCCGCTGTTGTAGGTTGCCTGTCTACATAACTCGTTCTTGTGTTGTGCTTTTCATTCGCGTATTCTCGATAATGTATGTATCTGCTAGAGCTGGTTTCAATGCACTGGGTAGCCTCTGTGTCATCTCTCATATTATTATGCTCTGTGGTTTTCACCCACTAAACACAAATGATGATATAACATCATTGCCACTCGCATTTCAGTGGTTTATGCAACTCCAAATGTATAACATTATAAAAACGTGGTTTTAAAATATGTAATTTTACATGATGTCTCTGTCTCGTCACATTTTAGTTAATTTTGCAGCCACACAATTATTATGTTATTAAAAACGTGGAATTTAGTGACCTTTGTAACGCTTGAAATATCTGTAATAAAAAAATTTATATTTAGAAACGTGATTTTTAATCTCATAAAAAAGTATGATTATTAATGAGAAAATCACATTCGGCCAATATGTATTAATTTATTATACTAATGTGCTGAAGGAGTATATTTTTCCAAACGCGAAATAACAAATACCAATGATTTGTCTCTATTCGTCTACTGACATGTAGAGGTCGCTAATTAATGAACCCAGTGTCAATTTTTCCTCTCACATACTAAATATTTTGTGAAAAAATGGTATATTTTAAAGAACATAGAATATATCAACAAAAAAATAATGCAGAATTAATTGGAATAAAAACTAAAACAATTTGATATTATGTAAAAATGGACGTCTGTCAGTTGATATACGAAACATCCAAGACGTGTTACTAATTTGTAGATACCATATATTGAGAACAAGAATGACGATTTCTTGCGGCCATATTGAATTTCAAATAAGCTGAAAAAAACTCAGTAAGTATAGTAAAATTTTAGTTAAATACTAAAGTTATTTTAATAATTTTAATAGATAAATCATAAAGAATGTATAAATAATCGTTGCTTATGACCCTATCATCGCTTACGATTAAAATTATGAGAAAAAAAATTCAATTAATTTAATTATTCTTTAAATGTAAGTATTTCAAAGATACCGTTTGTTTTTTGTAAGTATTGTATGTTATTTTCTATAGTAAAATTGCCTGCGTTCATAAAATTACAACCCTACACCTATCTGACATGCACATTCAGGTATATCATCTTTAAGGTTATGTGTGATGTCAATTTTATTTTATAGTAGTAGTCATTAACCAATATGTTTATTTAGAACAGATGTAAACAAAAGAAGATATTTATTATGTTGGCATTAACATGTTTTTTGCCACATCACTTTTAAGTCACCTTTTATGTTGGTTATCATGTAACGGTCCATTTTTAGATGCAATTAACTTACGTTTTATTTAATGCTAATTGCATGATTTGGTTTGAGGTAAACCTTAAAAAATTCTAGAACCGACTTTATTTATTTGTAAATCTTTGATAATTTGTGCGCCACTGGACCTTGAGTGCGCCCGCGCGAACACCGCTATGTGGGAACGCTTGAACTGAGACGCGGGGACTCTCCGCCAAGCCACGGCAGAGAGCGGATGTGTATATATTTTGTTACGTTGTATTTAAGTACGTTACCTTATGTTTTATATGGTTAAGCTGTTATAGTGATGGAGTTACGAATTGAGGCATAGGAAAGCCATGTGAGAAGGTAGGATCCCTCATTATTATTAAAATAGGTACCTATTCGAGAATTAAATAGTTTCCGCTCCGAGTTGGAGTTGGAAATCTGCAGATTTAAACAGGCATCACAAGGCTGATTTGCCGATATATCTAGAGGTGGAAAAAGCCCCCTACAGTTTGGTTTTGAACTTGAACTGTGCTATAAACTTTATTGAAAGGTAACCGTTGTTTCCCCCTTTCTATGGCCCTAGTGAGTGTAGATTTGAGACTTTTTTAAATATGTAACTTTCCTAGACTTTATATAAAAAAGAAAGGCGGGTGGCGCCCTAAAAGAGACTTATTAGTTGAAATTACTTGATATTTTCTGAAGCTTTTATTGTTTTGTATGTACTGTATGTCACCTGGTATATTACTTGTTAACCACGCCGTGAGATTCTTTTGCTCTATATATTAAATATATGTATTTATTTTCTTTGTGCGTTTTATTTAAATAATAAAAAAATAACGAGGGAAAACCCTTGCGTTATAATCACTGGGGTTAATAATCTCTCTATGATGTGGAAAATACAAAATTGTGAAATTATTAGAGGTGCGGTGATTGTGATGTCTACATCATTTTAATGTGTTTTTCACATAACGGTGTTTAAGGCACTAGGGATGAAAATTTTTCGCCTTTTCGTACTGCATTAGTATGCTCCTCTTTTCTTACATTTATATTTCTGTTAGTCTGTCTTATGTATGACTAGTCGCAGTCTTGGTCAGGTATTTTATATGCTCCTTGATTTTCTAGGGCAATTTTAGTCTTTGGATTCGGAAGAACGATGCTGATTTTTTTTTTCTGTTTTGAATGTTGCATACTTCTATGTAAGCACAAAATCGACAAATACGTACAATTTGAGGAGCGACGATGAGTTCTCCGCGTTGTTTGTTCCAAGAATTCCAACTACAATATTTTATAAATACTTTTATTTTTTTCAGGAAGATGACTGGTGATAAATTCGCCTCACACAGTAATTTCTTAGAAAGATGTTTTGAGACGCTTGCAACTGGCACATGGATCTGTACTTTTGTCCTTGGTGGTTCAGCAGGTCTATTGGTATCAATATACCTAATCATATATACACAATACAGGTGGATAATAGGATTATATTTATTCTGGATTTGGGTTATTGATAAAGACACCCCAGAAATAGGTGGTCGGCCATTTCAGTGTATTAAATCCTGGTCGTGGTGGAAGTATAAATGTAATTACTATCCTCTGCGATATGAAAAATTACCAGGAGTAAAACTAGATCTGAAGAAAAATTATCTAATGTGTTGTTTTCCTCATGGGGTACTTTGTAATGGCTTTTTAAACGCTTTTGTGGTAGCAGATACAAAATATTTTAAACACCAAAGCCATGTAGTGACGTTATCATTACAATTTAAATTACCCTTTATTCGTGATTTGTTGCTTGGTATGGGAGGAATATCTTCGTCTGCTAATGCAATTAATTATGTTTTAAGTAGACCCAGTGGTGGACATCTTTGCGCACTAGTAGTGGGTGGAGCAAGTGAGGCGTTATATTCTAGACCAGGCTGCTACATACTTAATCTGAAAAATCGGAAAGGCTTTGTCAAGTTAGCTTTGCAAAATGGTGCTCCGTTGGTGCCTGTCTTCTCTTTTGGGGAGACTGATTTATATGATCAATTGGAAGGACCGCGTATAAGAAGCTTTCAAAAATTTGTACAAAAATGGACTAGATTCGCACCTATCATACCCATTGGCCGATTTGGAATTATACCATATAGACGTGTGGTTACAACAGTTGGTAAGTAAGGACGTTTGCTCTTACAGAAATAAAATAAGACAAGTATTTGTGAATATTATCCATATATTTTTGACGTATCTAATATTGATATACCAAATTATGAATGACACAGATATTTTTAGGCAAAACTAAGTGAAATATTACATCTATTAAAAATGAGAGATGCGGCCTATGGCCATGGTCACAAACTCAGGAATCGGTAGCAGTTATTTGCCAAAATATATAGATCCAATCACTGGGTACTGTAGTGAAGTAAAATTGACCAGAAATTTGGTCGTTTTTTAAATCGAAGGTATAACTAAATGATACTTTCATCAGCATATTATTGGCCATCCGAAATGAAATTTTACAATTTTTTAATAGGGCGCCTTCGAGAAAATAAACCTCGAAGGCGCCACTAGCAAATCCGTGCACTGAAAACTTCACCACCAGCAAGAAGCATTTGGTCACGGCTGCTCTTTAGAACGAAACACAGGCCGGGAGCGTAGGCCGCAGATACTAGGCCGCGGTCGGTGTAAAGGCACTGATAGGTTTTAACAGGCAGTGATTGAACGATACCACCAACGTGATCGTTACCGTCACCGCGGCCGCTCCAGTTTGTGGAACCCTTTAATCGACAAAATTGCAGGTATTGCAGCGGGAAAAATCCTTATCGGATGGTTGAGGCACACACCCAACTACTGCAAAAAATAAACTGATGGGTAGGAATAGTTGACAAGAAAATATTAAGTATTTTTTTGACGGAATCTCGTTCAGGCACTTAACGAAAATAATATTGATATATCAAATAACAATGTGTAACTCTTTTTCTAATAGACCCGCTCCGTTCACTGCAAAAAAGCTCTGTCTCCATTTTTTGCTTCCTCTTTTTCAGTAGGTGCAGGGAAGTGGGGTAAACAAGGGGTACTATGTCCGGGTGGTAGAAACGGTCATGTGACATGTTAAATTCAAACAGAAATTTCGCATGGATGTTTTGTTGAGATTTTTTGCTTGTAATGTGATATATGTTTCCAGACGTTGAGAACAATCCAAAAAATTTCTGCCAGCATTTTCTGTGGTCAGGTTCCGCGCCTAGGCCCTACTTCTGGAATTCCGGAAAAACGGCTCTCGGCGCCATGATGTAATGGTGAGATTTTTCAACGAAATTCTGGATTATAGCTTAAACGTGGTTTTTCTGAAGCTAAGGTGCTATTGCCAGCATTTTTTTGTGTCAACGAATGGGTTAATATGTAAAAAGGATTTTGCAGTTTGGTCTAAAATAAACTGTTTTTTGCCAAGGATATAAAATCGGAACCAATAGTCGAAAAAAGTTTTTTTTCTCTCACAATGTTTGTATGACTTAACTAAAAATATTACCCTTGCAAGCAATTTTTATCCAGTAGTTTTACCCCAATAAGACATTAAATAGTCATCGTCCAGAACAACTGCATTTTTGCAGAGGTATGTTTTGGTCTCATAATAATAAACCCATGTGAGTAAAAAAGCTAAAACTACTGGGTAAAAATTGGTGAAAGACACAGAAAAAATGCAGTAGCCTCTGTTGTTGGTTGTGAGACCAATTTTATCTAGCGAATATTCAGTAAAGTATAATCGACAAATGGTAGCAATGCTATATATTATGTCGTTGTGTTTTATTTTATTTTCGAATATTCTTCCTAACTAGCACTAGTCAAATAAATCAGTAGAATCAGAATATCCTACACTTCAGTAGTAATTATGAGCTGTACTCTTACAATGTAATATTCTAGGTCAAACAGTTACGATTCTTAGAACATTCATAATAAAAAACTTTTAACATTTTATAATATTTTACTGTGCTTTTTTCTTTTTTTGTGTAAATGTCTAATATGTGTATAACTCTGTAAATTTTGACAATGCTAGTGACTTTTTTTGTAAGACCTACAGCAATAATGTTTATTCTATTCTATTCTATTCAGTAATTATATTAAACAATAATCCTATAGTTTTTCTAAATCAATTTTTTTTCCAGTTGGCTTTCCTCTAGAAATTCCAAAAATTATAAATCCAAAGAAAGAGGAAATTGACGAATACCATGCGAAGTTTGTAGAAAAATTAACAGAGTTGTTTGAAGAACAGAAATACAATTATTTGGAGAAGCCGGAGGATAAGAAATTGATAATTCTTTAATAAGATTTTAGGTTTTAACTTTTTCTATATTAAATACATCAACAAAAACAATGTCTTTAATAATACCATTATACTGTGAATTCACTGTTATGTGTCAGTTTGAAAGTTAAAGTAACATTAGGTTAAGAAAGAAATACGGATAGAAATGTATAATTAACATAAAGCTTGTGTTTATTAAATAACTAACTGTTTAGCCGCGACCTTTAGAATATATTAAACGATTTAAACAAAAGTACTCCACTGTCCAACTCTCAACTTTGGCCTATAGGACCTTCTTGCACACTACATTGGTGGTTTTTCTCGGGTGCTAGGATCACCCGGCTGCTGGGTGAATTCACTCTGGAGCAGGCCCCGTAAAATTGACCATGCGAGAAGCAGTCCTGCCTCAAGTAAATCTCTGCCAACTTCGGTGATTGTCCCTACGACTTGTCAACAGTCAAAACAAAGCAAACCTTATGGCGGAACTGTAGTTTATTGAACTCGAAAAAGTACTCCTATGATATGAGCAGTACACGTGGTATGAAGACCGATTCCTCTCAAGCACAGCTTCTGAATGAACATTGTGGCCTCGATAATATTTCTGTGAAGGCCTTTCAATCGCAACCTTGTGCCATTGGAGGGTTTGGGGGTTGAGGTTTCGCAGCAACACACTGGAGCACCCACTTTGAGGAGAAGCGTGTGGGCTTGAAGGCCAGGTGAGTTAAGGGTGTTACCGAATTCTACTACTGAGTCCACAGATTTGTACTCCATCTGTGTCCTTCAGACGACTCAAGTATCAATAATGACGGTAGCACGGTCGTTCTTTGGGATCAAAGTCGCATGCTAGCATAGCCTCTCCATGAACTAGTTTTGGATATCGATGATATCAGGGTATATCCTGGCTATGAGGTCTTCAAAGACTGAGCCCAGATTTGCAGGGATGGTCACCTTTCCGTCGGATTAGAGACACTCTCCATTTCCTATTTCAAGCAGGAGGCTGGAGAATTGTTCAGCAGAGACGCATAGTTTTTAAAAAGAAAATCAAAAAATAAGTGAAAAAAGAACAAAGTATTACACTGATAAGTATAGTTAACAATGTAAGTATGTTGATAATGTATGGAACAAATTCAGTAAAAGGACAGGCAAATTTTGTTTTTCAAAAAGACATCTTTTCTGATAAATGCCATTCTTTGATTGTATTTTGTTTTCGAGCTATGACGTCATTGGAATTTTTTTTTAAATGGCAACCTGTATTTTTTTTATGGATTCGTATGGAGGATGCATTTCTGCATACGCTGGTATGAAGAAAGTGGCATGTTGAAGAGGAAAGTTTTCGAAAGCGTAAGCTTGAAAACTCAAAATAACATAAAACAAAACACTTGACTACAGAAAACCCGGTATACTCCGTAAATAAATTCGTCGCTCAAATCAATTCTGTCAAAATAATATGAGTTGAGTTAAGAAAATGACAGCGACCTCACAACATTTTTAATTCAATCTAAAATAAAATAAAATTTTCATGAAAGAAAAAAAATTACTAATTAACACAGGCCTACAAAAAAAGGATTCTGTCCTAGAGATCAGACCCAACTTTTCTTATGTATTTTGACGTGCTCACACCGAATTTGGCAAAACAAATTTTTTTGACACTCAATTTTTCTCTACGACCCCTTATAACCCTCTATAATCCCCCAAAGGGGGAAATGTTTTGAAAAAATGTCTATTAGGGTTTTTGGGTCACTGATCATGAATCTGAGATCAAAAATGAATTTTGACATAATGATAGCTGTCAACAAGCTGTAAAAATTCATGAAAAATGTAAATATTTGGATCGTATTATGAAATATTATGGGCAGCTAATCATGAATCAGAAGTCAAAAATAAACTTTGACATACCTATCAACTTTTTACATTTTTCATGAGTTTGACACCTTTTTGACAGTTGTCATTTTGTCACAATTCATTTTTGACTCCAGATTCGTGATCAGCGACACACAAAACCCTTAAAAATTTTTGTCAAAAAAATGTCCCCTTTAGGGGATTATAAAGGGTTATAGAGGGTTGTAAAGAAAAACTGACGGCTCAAACAAATTTTTTTTGCCAAATTCGGTTTCAGCGCATCAAAAAACATGGGAAAAGTTGTGTCTGATCTCTAGAACAGAAAATTTTTTTGTAGGCCTTTGTAATCTATTAAAATGTTAAATTATTAAGTAATAATTATTACGAAAATAGATCTAAAATAAATAAATGTTCAAAATTTTTGAGCACGATTGAAATTTTACAGTCAAATATCTCGAAAACTTTCCTCTTCAACATGCCACTTTTTTATACCAGTGTATGCAGAAAAGTGTCTCT
Organism: Rhamnusium bicolor; assembly: GCA_029963845.1. Classification (NCBI taxonomy): domain Eukaryota; kingdom Metazoa; phylum Arthropoda; class Insecta; order Coleoptera; family Cerambycidae; genus Rhamnusium; species Rhamnusium bicolor. The sequence continues at coordinate 68,027 of JANEYF010000241.1, forward strand.
ATATGAATCCTTAAGAACGTATATAAGTTGTCATTTAAAAAAAATGCCGATGGTATCATAGCTTGAAAACAAAACACAATAAGAGTATGTTATTTGTTAGAAAAAAATACCTTTTGAAAAACAAAATTACCTGTCCGAGGATTTTTTTGCGAAACCTTACTGGAAAGTTTTATTAAATATGTTCCATACATTACTACCACACTGTATATCTTCTCGTAATCTGGGCAACGAGCTCCTCACCTATCTCTCATAGGAGCTGAGATATTTAGCATTTTGTATTGAAAATAGGTGATGAAAGCACAAGAAATCAATATTTCAACCCCTATTGGAACTTCTTTAATTCGATTTGCCAGGAAAAATCTTACGGGGCGTTGCGAGTAATATCATTGTAATGAATGGCTATTGTTTATATCAGCACTTGCTGTGCTAGTCAAATTGTAACTATATATACCACTGTATTCCAAATTAAGACTCAGTTACTATCATTCCTCTCCTGTCGCTTAACGAATTACTTCAGTTTATTTGTGTTTACTTTAACTTGTGTTTTTTTTATAATAAAATAAAAATTTTTTAAAAACCAAGTTCGAGTTTCAAGTTATTTAATTGGCGCAGTCGGGTCGGATTTGTCAGTCGGTCCATCTATCGTAGATAATTACGTTTTGTCGTAATTCCGACGTATTTTTTCAAAAATTTTAGACAAATCAAAGAACTTTCATTCCTAATAATTAATTAATCCAAGTGTACAAGTGCATCGTGCATCTTTTTTCAAATTACTCTATCGAAGAAGAATCTGGAGAAGACATATTGGGCTGAATTAAGTAGGTTCAATCCGCAGGTGAACTGAGTAGCTTGCCAGAAGAAACAGGAAGGAAGGTAGAACTCCGGTACAGCAAACACCGTAAGCATCGCAGGTCATAGTGATCAACCCCAGTCCATCGTGGACAACACCCCCGAAGATTGTTGGATTTGGAAGGTAGGACCTTTCATATCTATTAAAAGAAAGTCTGGTCATCGTCAAATTTAATGCCAACAATTTTGCGTTCGAACTCTATCGAAGAGACCTCGAACATATTTAAGAAATATTTAAAGAAGAATTTAAATACTGAAATATTTTTCCATATTATCCTTTTTATTTCCTTTAAGTTTATATTTTTGAAAAATATAATTTTTAATATATATTTAAATATTATTTCATATTGAAATAGTCAAAGTAATTATATACTATTACTTTTTAGTAAATTTTACACTTATATTTTATTGCTATTGTTTTTTTCTTTTCGAAAAAAAAATATACACTTATATTAAAATCAATTTAATTAATTAGTTTATGGAAAATTTGTTAAGTGATCTATTAGAAAAATCTTTAATTTTATCAGATACCAAATTAGAAAAAATGGCAACTGGAAGTCAAGTATCACAACCAAATTTTACAGTTTTACAAGCCTATGCAAACACAATTGGTAATTACAATGGTGATGAACATAGCTTAGAAATTTTTATATGTGCATGTGATCAATTTATTGAACTTTATCGCTCTAACGATGAGACTTTAAACAAATATTTGCTAAGAGTTATTTTAGGTAAATTAACCGAAAGAGCTCAAATTTTAATAGGTTCCAGGTTAGAACTACGAACTTGGGAACAAATAAAAATTGCTTTGAGAATAAGTTTTGGTGATCACTTGCGAAATATGTCAAAAAACAAAATATGAAAGACATCCACATGTTTTAAAATTTAAACCCACTCCCATTGGTACGTATCCATTTGAACATATTTATATTGATACGTTTAAAGTAAAAAACCAACCGTTTTTGACTATTTTAGATAGTTTTTCTCGTTTTGCTCAAGCATATGCATCAACAGTTAATGCAGTTGATTTATACTTGCTAACTTTATTTCACACTTTGGCTTACCAAAAATAATTACATGTGATCAAGGCCCTGAATTCAAAAATTTGTTAATGGAACAATTTTGTCGAAACATAAAATAACAATTCATTATACAACAGCGTACAACCCAAATAGTAATAGTCCTGTAGAAGTTTTCATTCTACATTACTAGAACAATTAAGAGCGTTAAATTTGGAAGAACCAAATAAAAATATAAAAACTTTAGTAAAATACGCACTTATTGGTTATAATAATACAATCCACTCTGTAACAAAGTTTACACCATTTCAAATAACTAAAGGCAATGAAAATCTAACAGACCCTTTCGACCTTTCAGACGAACAAATTGTAAATGATTATCTCGATAAACATGTAGATAATATTAAAACCCTAAATATAATAGTACAACAAAATAATGATAAAGCAAAACAAAATTTAGAAAATATTAATTCTGATAGACAAGATCCACGTCCAATTCATGTAGAACGCCCTGTATATCTACAAGCTGATCCTAGAAATAAAATTCTACCTAAGTATAAACAAATAACAGTAGTAGCCGATTTAGACAATAAAGTACAGACATCAACTAGTCGTACTTATCACAAGAAAAAATAAAACCAGAAAGAAAATTAATAGAAAAATCTATTGTTACAGATGATGCTGTACCTGGTACTTCTAACGCTAATAATTAGCTCGACTACTGCACAAGACGTACAATTACATGACATTGACAACCCAATACTTCCTTTTTCATATGGTCCCGCCAAGGTAACACTACGAAAATATACTTTCCTACACCTAATTGACATAAATCCTATAGTAAACTATACTTTAATATTAAAACCTAAATTAGACGATATATCTATTTATATTGATTATTACAAAACTGACATTGGATTAAAACTATTTAATCATGTAAAGCTGGAAATGTATAACATAAAACAAAAACTGAATAACATTCAACCACACTTTAGACAAAAACGTGGCTTAATCAATATTATAGGCAATGCAGAGAAATGGTTATTTGGAACCTTAGATTCCTCAGACGGAGAAAAAATCTATAAAACTCTTGAGACTTTAGAAAATAACCAAAATCAATTACAGGAAGACGTGATAAAAAACGTTGACCTAACAAAAAACATATTCTCAAAATACAATGAAACTTTATATGGGCTAACTAACAATCAACATTCGATTGAAAATAAGGTTAATGAACTGATAAATAAAATAAATAAACTTCAAAGTATTAACAAAATTTGGGAGCTATTTAGTTCGATCAATTTAATAGCTTTAACTTGTCATACAGTAAATGAAATCTTAGATAACTTAGAAAACGCAATTATGTTTGCACAGTTAAATATTTTACACCCATCTATAATACCGATGGATAATCTAAAAATATTAATAAAAGATATTCAGAAAGATTTGCCAAATTTTAATAATATGCAATCTTATTACAAAATTGCTAGTACACAGTTATTCTATAAAGAAGGTAAAATTATAATAGCAATCTATTTTCCATTAGTAGAAAAAGAAAAATATGATTATTTTAAACTTTTCCCTATCCCTAAAGACAACCAAATTATAATACCAAAAAAACCTTTCCTATTAATCAGCCCTCTGAAAGAATATTTCATGAACGACGAATGTCCTGAAATAGAAGACAAACATATCTGCCACCCGGATAACTTCATTGAAAAACCAGAAAACTGCATTACAAAAATCTTAAGAAATCAAAATAATAAATGTGTACCATCTACAGTCATTTTACACAACTCTATCGTTGAAATAATTAATCCAGGACATCTTATTGTTATACCTACTAATGAAACTACTATCCAAAAATTCTGTAAACAAAATGGATTTTTAAGTATATATCAGCCAACCTTAATAATAATTCCTGAAAATTGCTCAGTTATTATTTATGGTGAGAAATATGGGAATTACAAAACTTGGACATCCCATGAACAGTTTAGAATACCAAAAATTCAAATTTCTAATTCATCACACAAACAGACAGAAAGACTACACCTACAAGAAATTAACTTAGATGAAATTTCTAAAATTCAAACAACCTATAATAAAATGAAAATTAGACCACTAAAACATGAAGAAAACGAATCTAGCCTAAATATTATTATGATAATTATTGTTTTCTTAATTGTTGTTATGATTATAGGATACTTTATATTTCAATACAGAAGTACCATATTCAAGTGCACCAACCCTACTGGAACTATGGTAGAGGAAACGACCCCAGATCCGGCGTCAACAAGGATTCCACCCTTATTTCCGATCTAAGAAGGGAGGAGTAATATCATTGTAATGAATGGCTATTGTTTATATCAGCACTTGCTGTGCTAGTCAAATTGTAACTTATATACCACTGTATTCCAAATTAAGACTCAGTTACTATCATTCCTCTCCTGTCGCTTAACGAATTACTTCAGTTTATTTGTGTTTACTTTAACTTGTGTTTTTTTATAATAAAATAAAATTTTTAAAAACCAAGTTCGAATTTCAAGTTATTTAATTTGCGCCTCTCAGGGAAAAAATCAACCCTCTATATCCCATGCGAACTGAGGATATTTAGCATCTTATGTTGCAAATTAGGGTTGAAAAAAGTATAAATATTTCATCCCTTATTGCATTGGAGCTTATTTTATTCAAATCATCGAGAAAAATTCCGCGGAGTAGTGTGATTATAGCGAAAAAAGTCAACCCTTTATCTCCCAGATTTAACATTTTATCATTTTGACACGATTATGGTATCTATAGCATTTATGAGTCGTCATATTTAAGAATCACCCGATTTCACTCAATTTTTACAGTGCCTCTCGTCGATTTATCAAAGTCCTGATTTCGCTCACTTTTTTGCAGTGCTTTATGTTTTTTGACATTTTTTGTATGAGTAAGCCCTGGGAGCAAAAACGAGGTCGATATCTCAGAGGATCTAAGAATTGAGGAATCTGTGACATATTTTACCCCATTTCACCCCCGTAGGGATTGAGTTTTGAAAAATTCCTTCTCAGTGGGTGTTTATATCATGAAAGGAATATACTCCTCAAATTTCATGTTGCCAGGTAGAGGGGTTTGGGATGGGCGTTGATGAATCAGTCACTCAGAACATTTATTTTTATGTAGATGTAAGCAGTAAATAAGTCCTCCTCATTCTGCAGGCAAAGACGCAATCGTTTCTTCAAATTTTTCAACACATTTTGCAATACCACTGGAATAATTATATATCTCGATTTCTTCAGAAACGTCATTTCGCAATTCTTCAAGATTTTGTAGACTGTTTCGATAAGACTGGTTTATTAAGTGGGAAAAAAGGAACTGCTGAAATCAGGACCTGTTCGGTGACGTAGTTGGCTAGAACATGCCTTGGCAAGCGTGGTAATGTCGGTGGAAATGGTTGTATGGCCACGTTTTTCTCAGTTCAACCTCCTTCTAGATAGATTCGGCTTTGGATTTCGGGGATTGCCTAATTTCTGTGTTGTTTATTATATGGATAACGCTATTGGAAGGATGAGATGGCCATACATTTTGATACACTATTCTATCGCTGTAAAATTCTCGAAAAAAAATTACTCATGGTACGTGCGATGTAGGCTGTAGCTTTGTCCTGTTGGAAATACCCTCAGGTAAGTTCATCTTCGTGTAATTGCCGAATGAACATACTCAACATATTGTGTTGAATACAAAAATTTGCATTGACGTTATGATCAAAGAGACTGAAATAATTTGTCTTTAAAAAATTGTCACCCAGAGAAAGACTTTGAGGGTGTTTCAATGTGTTTGTGAAAATTTTCTGCCATCCAAATTGTCATATTCTGATTATCACTAACCATTCAGAAGAAACCATGCCGCGTCGGTGTAAAAGGTAATGTTTAAAAACCATTCACAAAAATTTATTCGAGAAACGAAGTCCACTGTCAATACGTGATGTAAATGAATTTCGTGCGGGAATAAATGCAGATCCCTCTTTAAAATCGGTTGGTAGGTGCCATAACAAATTCGTCTATTGTCTCAACCTCCTCAAAGATTTAGAAGGGTTGTTTTCCATCATATCTTTAACATCGTCGACTACTGTTCTTTTAACTTAGTCTTCTGGAACCTTTTTTCCTTCCAACTATGCCTAATCTTCGGAAATTCGTCACCATCCTAGAGGTAACCTTCATAATGGTTTTAAAGTTGACGGCAAAATCAGGAAAATGCTCCTTGAATTTCTCCAATCACGGTGCGAATACGTTCGCTCACCATTTTCATTTTTGAATACATTTCTAAAGTAAGATTCCAATATAAATGTTTTTTGTTTCAAAGAAACCATTTTGAACTCGAAAAATTTGCAAAATATCATTAACCAGTTCAACTGTCATAACAATAAAATCACAGTTTAACGAACAAATTCAGTAAAATTACTGGGAAGGGCCCTCAATAAATGAGGGACTCTTACTGAATCTATTCTATAAACATAGCTAGTGTACTCGTAGATGTATAATAAAAGACGTACTTTCGAATACTCATAGATTCCCTTGATCGTGTCTTTTCTTGTTTTTCGATATATCTTTATATATTAATATATAAAATATTTACTTTAAACTTAAGAATATTGACAAAACATTTTAGTTTTATGGTGTTGTTGTTAAATATTCAATAAAAATGAAGGGTACGTGTAATGATTTTAATTTGGGTTTATCCATCTTTAGCCCACAGTACCTGACTCTAGTTCAATCAATACAAATAGCCTTAGGGCAAGTTGGTATTAATAAAATTACAAATATATTTTTAGAATCATTGCTTTTTTTTAAATCTTATTTACCTGAAAAAACTGAAATATAAATTTCTGTTTCGTATTTTACTTATTTCATTAACTACTTTGCTGCATAGGGCAATTCACATAATTATACGAGGTGCTGAACGGATTTGAAAAATTGTAGCAAAATATGATGGTTTCTTGTGTTGGTTGGCATCAAAACATCAAAATAAGTTCTGTAAAATTTCCTTTTTGTTCATAAAATGCCTATAATACTCCCTCAGCAGCTGGTAAGAGTAATCACTAATCAATAATCATTCAGCCATCTAAAAAACTCGTAATCTGTTTGTTTGTGTGGAAAACTCAATATGACGTGCATGAATGGGATGGTACATAAAATAAAATTTGAGGAAAAAAAAGAAAGAAATATTTTGCAATTATAACTATCATTATTTTTTATTATTGTATTGCCTACTGTATGTGCACATTATCTCTTAACATATAAAATAAAAAAAATATATTTAATATAATCCACATGCAAAGATTAATAATAAAAACCTACTGTTTATTTCTTTAATTTATCTTTGATTTTCTTTTCCACACAATTATATAAATTCTCAAACTGCTAAAAACACATATCTGACAGTTTATTGAGTATAACATATTTCATAAAAACCTATTTACACAAACTATTATAAACTAATAAAATAAATTGTAATACATATGATAAATATTCCCATAGTAATTATAGTTTTCTGAATAATCTGAAAAAATGAATGAAATTAATATACTGTTAGTTATTACAAAATTAGCATTAATTAAAAGATAAAGCTGATTCAGGAGACGAATCAGGACACCGAAATATGTGACATTTGCAGGCGTAAAAAAAAATAAAAAAATCTAATTGCACTTTATACAAAATTTTAAAATTATCTAGAACGAATTCTTTATTTTTTATTTTGATATTTATTTTTTCACAGTTGTCAAATTACATTCTCTCTTAAAATACGTTCAAAAGTTTTAAATTCTTTAGCCTGGAAAGAAACAGGCTACAATAAAAAGCTTATTACATTTTCTTCGTGATATCAAAAAAGGTGTCCAAGTACTTAATAATAACCGCTCTTGTTCTTCTTACGATTTTACTTTATCAATCGACTCAGTAAATAATTCTACAATAATGATACAACTGTGAAAGAACAGATTCTTATTTTTTGTCTTTTAGAAGTTAACTTTTAAAATGCATAGCGGTATAGATGCTTGGGATCGATAAATATATGTGTTTACTGGTTTAGACTCACACGTGACGTGTTATCTTCAGTTTATTATCGTTTAGTTTAAGAGTTTTATGAGAACAGTAAAAGAACTAAATTACCTTTACCAGGGGCGTGCGGTGAGTTTTGATACAAGGGAAGCAGTTTGTGATATAGGGTGACGGGTAGTGCGAAGCCCCGAGCGAAGCGAGACAAAATTTTTTTTAAGAAAGGGGGGCGTGGCTTCCGTATACTCATTTTAAAGCAAATGTCAAAAGCCACAAAGTTATGATATCTAGAAAAAAAAGTACACTTGTAGGACCGCCACTCCTCAATAAACATAAAACATAAAAACACCACAAAAATTAGGCAACCCCCGATTCCAAAGCCGAGCTGCACGGGCGGGGGTTACACTTATGAAAAAAACGCAGACACACAACCATACCCACCGACATTGCCAGTGCCGGTGGCGGGGATTGAACCCGCAGCGAAATAGAGAGTTTGTTCAGTCACACATGTCATCGTGCACTCTCTAGCCAACTATAAATCGAGCCGGCTGTTTATATAATGTAGTTTAATCCGCCCCTCCTTTTTTTGCGAAGTCGGAAATAACTTCGTCGTAAAAGTTTGAATTTTGGGACATCTCCTTCACAAAGACACTTTCTATTGTCAAGAGGGACAATTTTGAAAGCCGCTCTTCACTGGTTGAATTTCTTGAAAAAGTTTTTATTCTTTTTTAAGGTCGAAAAACTGCGTTCAACCGAAGCACTAGTTGCAGGTATCGTCAACACTAACTCACACAATTTCAACACTTCAGAGTAGGCCTGATCCAAACTATTTTCTTTTATAAAGATAATCAGTTCATTGGCGTTATGTTTCTGACTAATATCGTCTGTAGCATAAATAACTGAAAGTTCCGATCGTAACCCAACTATACCAAAAAAATTTCCGTAGTTATCACTCAATGACTGGAGTGCGTTTTGTGAAACTGTTTATTACACAATTCTAAAAATTGTGTATCACTAAAATTTTAAATCTATTATTTAGTTGCCCAGTGATATTGTCCAAAATTTCGATAAAAAGTCTTCGATATGAAGTTCTACAATCCACTATAAATTCAGTTCGTATTCTTTGTCATTACTAGTTTTCCCCCAGAGCTTTTCAAATCCATTTCTTTTACAAATCAAATTTTTGAATTCTTCAATTTTCTTTACACAAAATCCAACGTCATTTGATTTAGTTTGCAAAATATTGAATAAATTGTCAATAAATGGGAATTTTTCGAAGAAAATATTTAACAAAAAATTAAAATCAAAGTTTCTTTTCAATGAATCTAAGTAACCTCTGGATCCATTCAAAGTCCCAGTGTCCCAATCATCTTTGCTTTGTAAAATATTTTGAAATAAATCAATTAGTGGCTTTCGATATTCAGATACAGTTTGTACCAGCCACCCATTGTAATTTCATCATGTTGGAGCAACTCTGGGTAGTCTCTTCTGTGCTTCCAAATCTAAAGCTCGTGTCCGTTTTGATGATTTTGAAAAAAAGGCAGCCATTCCACTAATACTTAAAAAAAATACTTTGCACCCTTTAAGACACGCTGCAGATTGAGCAAGAACTAAATTTAATCGATGTGCAAAACAATGTACAAATATTGCATTCTGAAAAGTCTCTTTTACTTTAGCCTGCAGGCCCCCCAATTCACCAGCCATTACAGCGGCCCCATCATAACTTTGGACGATAAGTTTAGCACCACACTGTAGATCATCGACTATCTGACAAACTATAGCATATAAAGCTGCGACCGTTCTCTGCGTTGTTACGTCTAAAAATCCTAAAAGAGCGCTCTTGGACCCATTTGGATTTATGTAGCGTACTACGATTGACAACTGACTAATATTCGTAATATCGGTTGTTTCATCTAATATAATTTCAACAAAAGGAGCTATTTTTATTTCTTGCTTGATCTTTTCTAAAACAATATTGCTTATCGACTGAATAAAATCATTTTGAATATGATTTGATGTACCGCGAAATACCGTGGACTGTTCCAGATGGTTACTTAAAAGTGTATCGTATTTTGCTAATAAAGCAACTAAATTGATGAAATTGCCCCTATTAGCAACGCTTCGAGATTCAGTATGACCTCTAAAACTAAGTTCATTTTCGCCGAGAAAACAAACAATGTCAATAAGTCTTTTCAACACTTCTCGATTTCATTATGCTTACAGTCACTTTCTTTTAACTGCTGATCTAATGAATGCTCAATTCGTGATTTTCCAAATGTTTTTTCTTTTAGCACCGCTCGCAAATGAGTTTCACACTTGCCATGCCTCTTTGTCACTTTATGAATGTTGTTTAAATCTGAAAAGACATTTTTATTCTAAACACCTTTTTCATTTGTGAAAAGTACACATGGCCAACAAAACAGTTTACACAAATTTTCACAACCCGTTAACCACTGATTTAACTTTCGTTTTTAAAAGTTTTAAATCAGTTGTTGGTCTCCCGTTTCTAATAATATCCAGTTTATCTTGAAACGAATATGTTGAAAATCCCTTTTTCAACAAATTGCACTCCACACAAACGGAAATAATATTTTCCACAGTGCTAGGATCGGCTTCCATATTGAATAAGCAATTCTAAAACTGCTTATATGCGCACTAATGTTCAACGTTTTAAAAATCACTTGTCGCCGCACCACAGGTTTAGAAACACCAAAAAAGTTTTTACAAATATAGCACAAAAGCTGAGAATAATACTAGAAAGATTAATATTAAGTATAATATTAAAATCGAGATTAAAATTTATAAAACAAGACGCATTACCATGCTATACGGCTCAGATATCAAGATTATGAAGTAGGGATGGGATGCACTTCAAGAAGTTGCTTATATCGAAATCGCGCGAGTTTGTGTTGGCTCGATTAATCGAGTGCGTCATCGTTACGGTTTTATCGTGCAACATTATCTCAGCTGTTGAAATGCAGGGTCGTGTCTATTGAAATTGGGTAAAAGTAAATTTTAATGATTAATATATGTGATAAATAATAATTAGGTTCTAATTATGTGTTTTTTTAAATAATCCCTCGCTTCCATGGACCGACCGCCTCTGACCTATACCAAATGTACTCAAATAAATTGCGAATAATAATAATGACAGCAATATATTTTTACACAACAATAATCACAAAAAAATAAAAAGGAACAAAAAAATAAACAACAAACAATAAAAAAAAAGTTTCTTCAAATGTTTAAAATGTCCTCTGTTATTTTCAATACATAGTCTGATTCATCCTATTATACCTTTTGTAGTATTTCTCAGCATTTTCGGATTGATCTGTTGCAAAACGTCAATAATGTTTTTTCTTAAGCTATGTACATATTCATAATTGTTTTTAAAAATACGTATTTTTTTGCATTAATTGGTTAAGCAAATAATACAGTTGTGAGAGAATCATCTCTCTATGTTTCTTCATTTAATAGTTACCGACAAATTAGTGATTAGCAACATCGACGCGACGTTTAGTGTCGATGAAGATTTCTCTAATAATGTGTTTACACTCACTAGTCTTTTATAGTTTATTTTTCATAAATTTTACATGTATATCATAAATTTGTTTAAGATTTTTGGAAAATGATTTAGAATAACATTAATTTGGCCAACGTTTTTGACGAAATTTGGTTTTAGCAAGACGGGATCTCTCCCCATAACGTACGACTGGTTCGAGATCATTTACATGATAGACCGCGTAATCAGTGAATAGGTAACAATGCAACGGTTCTATTCCTTGGCCATCGAGATATCCGTATCTAAAGCTCTTAGGTTTTTTCTTATGGGGTTTCATAGTTTTTAACCCTTTCGATACGAGCAATATCGCGCGTTACCAGTGCTCTGTGAACGAGGCATTGTTGGTTGTTACGTAATCGCACGGCAACCGTTCTAATGGCACCACCTTACCATCCAATTACGTCAACCGAATGTTTCATTCGCCTTGTTCAGTTCTCTTGCCCGTCGGTTACTTTCCTCTACTATTTTATTTACTAAATCTTCCGTAAAAAATAGCTCAAAAATTTCTAATGCTGAAGAATTTTTGTCAATATTTGGAGAAGTGTTTTCATACACATGAATTTGGGGAATCCATTCACGTAAAAATGTCCAATTATATTTGGTTCCGACGGAAGCGCATTATCAGTAAATTGTTGAGGAATATCGTCCACAAGATGGGGTAGGAACTCTGTCAATTTCCATTTCATTATCGTCATTTATATCTGAACTCTCACCACTACTAAAATAATCCAAATTTTCATCTTCCTCCCTCATTATTTTATTAGCATATTCCTCCAACTGTTTGTTGGATAATATTTCTCGTTTTTGTCGAAGCGTTTTGAAATCAGACAACATACCAGTTTCAACTAACAGAAATCAATGCAAAATGCAACTATTCAAGACGATTATGCACCTCCTATTCCCTTGACCTATCATGGGCCATATATAATGAAATGGGTGAGCCATTGACGTTTTAGTACATCCCAATACAATATAGAATATAACAAATAAATTAAACATGATCGCTCGAAAACCGCTCCACATGAAAAATGCTTTTGTAGAATATCGTCAACAGTTCAGTAGGCACAAATTGTTTTGGCCGTGATAACACGGCAATCGTATCGAAAGGGTTAAAAACAATTATGAAGATGTGCACAGCCTGAGGGGAAAAATTATTGGTTTTACAATCGATCAACCCAAAAATGCTAAGAAATGCTACAATAAGTACACGAAATTTTAAACATTTGAAAACAAATTTTTTTATAGTCTATTGTTTATTTGTTTATTCCTTATTTATTCTTTGTTGTAATAAGTGATAGCTATTTGTGTATTAAGAGCGCAAAGTGATATATTGTCGCTCTGAGCGAGAAGTTTGACGCGCGACGCGTAGTGGAGCGCGGCTATCTCGCGTGAGCGGCGATTTCACTTTGCGCTCGAATTACACACAGGATTTTTTCTACAACCGGTGTTTTTATAAAAATGTTTGGTAAAAATTAATAATTATTGAAACCTCAAATTTGACAGTTCAGATTTCAAAACGTGAGCATCAATTTGCGCTACACATGTTTTTGTAGAAATGTTTGTTAAAATGGTATTTACTGCAAAATAAAATAAAAAATTGCTTTAGTACCAATTAATTATATTTATTTAAATACTGTCATCTTATGATTTATATCTATGTATAAAAAAATACAAAACTTTTTGGAATTCTTCTAACACTTCCTCCTTCTTTAGTGGTGAAAAAGCAAGGCGAAGAACTAAAGAGTATTAAATGTCTGTGTTTGATGACATATATGTAATACTTTGAAACGATTGTATTCAGTCTTCTGGGAAAATAATTATATTTGGTCGACATTTGTAGTAGACTTCTTTGAATCTTCTTAAACAAACCATTCTTTGACATGTCTTGGTCGCAGTTTCCAATTACGACAATTAAGTATATTAAACTGGAATGGCGTATTTGAACATGGCACAATTCTTTACAAGTATCACATAAATTATACTTTTCAAAACTTTCCATTATCTGATAATTATAAGAATAAATTTATTTGACACAAATAGCTGTTTTAAGAACTTTTCGACATATCAAATAATTATTTGTTTATTTTTGCTAACAGCAGCGGCAAGCATGGCCTCCTATGTCCAAAACATAATATTCGTCTGTGCTATGCGAAAGCTTTATAAGTTCATTGAATTGGTAAAAATAGCTATTTCTACCACCTTTAATAGCACAAAATTGTTAAAAAAATAAAAGATGAGTTACTACCAACCAATTGTTGAACTGTTTTCCGTAACTAAAGTTGGTAGTTTGTATTTTATTTAACGCAATAATTTGGGCACCAGTGTGATTTATAGATACTGCGAATTATTTACTAAATTTAATTTCTACGACCTTTAGTATAATGAAAGTTTCCGAAAACGATAGATTACTATAAAAATGGCTAATTTTTTATTACTCTGTGTAACTAAAGTTGGTAAATTGTCGACATCTGTCAAATATCCTCAATGCTTACTTTTGTGTCAAAAGTCGCAGATACAATAGACGTTTCTTTATTATGGTTTCCATGGTAACTAAGCGTCGAGCGACAAAGTAAAAAAACGCTCTCTCCTCGGAAAAGTGCAACTATGCGCTTTCTTTTGGAAGCGCAAAATTGTAGTTTTCGCTCAGTTGTAGAAAAAATATTATTGTCATTATTATTCGCAATTTATATGAGTACATTTATGTAATTTTTTTCCCTAATAAAACTCTAAGTAAACTAACAATATACTGAAATTGATACACATCTGAGAGTAAACAGGTAAATATTAGAACAACAAAATCTGCTTCTTTCAAAGTTGTATCTAGAATCATTTTCTGATAGAGTCTATTAGTAAAAGAAAGTCATTGCGTCCATAAGAAAAACAAGAGTTGAGCATTGTGACGCCTATCATCCACGTGATACGCATGTCACTATCAAGTACTTGGCCTTCTTGATATTAAAAAGTAAATGTAATAAGCTTTTTTGCATATTATCTCAAACCATTATTGAGATATTTGAGAAAACTAAATTTAAACATTTTTAGTTACAAGTTTAAAACTTCTGAACCGATTTTAAGTAAGAACCTTTTGTCTAATTTAACCTATTCCGTATCTCTATTGGCTCTCGGGTGCCAATGGTGGTCCTTTAAATATTTGTAACCCTGTATATAACTTACACTATCTTGCCACTTTCTATTCTGGATACATCTTGTATAATCCATGTCAGAAAAGCTGATGGTGTTATAAAGCGGAATCCACTTTCCAGGAAATGTCTTGAATAAAATATTATCTAATATTTTGCGTAAATGATATGAGGGCCGTGTAACTAAATCTCTCATTTCCTGGTAATTGTACATTGCAAGGTCGCAGACCGCTTGGGCATTTTCCACCCGAGTTTTACTAAATTCGTTGATGGTTTCTTTGATATTCCCTTTATTTTTATCTAGAAGTTCATTCAAAATCGAACAGTCCTCAAATCCTGCATTCATGCCTAAAAGCATAACAGGTAAGTTGATGTATAAAATAAATTTTACTGCAGCAATTAACAAATTAAAATTGTAAATAGACAAACACATGGTTACAGATCTAAGAAGGCTCCATAAGTAATTTTGTAAGTTGCTTTTCAACAGGTATGATGTCACGTAAGTCTGGAAAAATATACAGATACTGATACAAGTCATGGTAAAATGTTGACTCTATTGCAGCAGAATAGCAATTATAGAATTGGGTATAAATTATAAATTAAAGAGACACTTTTTACAATTATTTGTGACATTGATTATTGAATTAGAAAAATAAAAAACTGCTGTAAATTTGGGGATCAAAACTTCCTTGCCGCATGGAAAAACTGGACGTGTTGGATTTTTAACCCACTCATTCATAAAGTTTTTTTGGACAAGACACGATGAGATAAAATTAAAAGCGAGGGACTTGCTAATAAGAGTAATTTTTGATGATTCAAATTTCAAAAACTGGTACATTTATCGCTAATATTTCAAGAAGTCTAACTGTGTATAAAATTTCAATTCTGAGCTTTATTTAAACATATGATTTGGGAAACGATAGGAATTATGATTCAGCTATTTTGTTTATACATAACTTGAAAACACGAAACATATAATTAGAAAAAATAGTTATTAGAAAAAGGTCTTTTATACTGTGCAATAAAAATTACGTGTCCAAAAAAAATACATGTAACAGGCGTCGCGTTGACGTCATTTATCACTATATTTGTGGAATAAATACAGCTCAAAAAAACGTTTTTAGAATTTTTGAAATATTTTTTCCGTTTGGGAAATAAATAACCGGGGTAGACATTTAGGGTTACCCTGTACGTATGTATCTATATACTAGGGCCGGGCAGAGTCTCTCAAGTAAGAGTCTGGCCATACAGTATGTGGCGGCCACGATTTTCCATTTGTGCAATGGTTAGCAGTCCAAGAAACTGGGGTGAGAAGCTGACAATTAATTAAGTACTTTTGATTGCATTTTAACAAAACTTGGTTGTTATAACCACACAACTTTTAACGTAGGTAGGTTAATCCTATATGAGTAATTATTCATGATAAGACAAATAGAAAAATTCTCATAAAATTCCTTTATTGGTGTGACCGGTTTCGTGAACAAGTAAATTTACTATTTGTCTTAACACAACTTTTATTTAAAACTTTTTTTTCTATAGGCAATAATAACGATGATAAGGGGTTAGTAATTTATAATGAATAACCCTGTAACATTAGGTACCTTCAAGGATACAGGGGGTTATGGTATTACCTGTGTTTTCAATTTTAATTAAAAAGTTTAAGAAAAATCATAATATTCGCAAAAAAAATCCTTATATTTTCCTGAAACTGACTCATATGAAAAGATTTAAAAAAAGGATTTTTTCATTTGAGTCACTTTTTTAACAAATATAAGTATAATTTTTCCGTGTACATTTATTTTAAACTAACTTATTTGGAACCACATGATTTTATATTTCTATGGCGTAAACAAAAAAGCTTTATAAAGTTATCTAATTGGGAGCCTAGGCCTATCCTAAGCTTATGAGAATTCATTCAAAGATAAAATTTTAAAAATAATTTTGCATATTGTGAATTAAGAAATAAATAAATGTACGTTAAAAAAACGATATTTAAATGTACCGTTACGAACCTCATATAAATATGAAGTATTTGTAGGATTCCAATTTTCCCTTTGTACTTTGACGGCCTATTTTCTTTCTTCTCTGAGGATCCCATGGGAAAACTTTCATTTTAAAACCTTTTTTGTCATTTTTGGTACACTACACAGCACAACATCCCGGTATTTTTACTGAGTAACACCGCGCATTAACAAATATATAACTAACCCATTCGATTCTACTGTTATCTATTAAAGTCTACACTGAACGACTTTTAAAGGCTAATTGTTAATGTTAACAATATCCCACACCTTCAAACCACTTATTCAAAATAGGCAACAACCCTCCAGTGCAAATTAAAATACACAGAAACTAAATGTAAACAAACCGTGAAATCGACAAATATGAATTTAGCATACTGTATGACCGTCCGAACCAATGAAAATAGCGAGTACCTTTACTTAAGGGACTATAGGGCCCGGTAGCATTGTTGCTAGCGAGCATTATGTGTGACAAGCGCGACCAGTCACTGTTTAACGTATTGTTGGATTAGATTCTTAGTCGGAGAGAATGGTTGTATTTCCATTTTTTTTTTAAGTTAAGTCCCCTCCCGGCATTTTTGCTCATGGATTTGGTTGTTTTCTACTTTATGAGGTATATTTTGTTTATATTTTTAAGTGTATTGTTGTATGACGATGGGTAACACGAAATTCACGGATGTCCCTCGGTGTCTGATTATACGCCAATATCGTAATAGATTAATATTGAATATACAAAAAATAATCAATGCCTATATAAAGGCTGTTCCATAATTACATAAATATAGAAGCACCCCAAGTGAACAAGCGGATTTAATTAATTTTATGTATTCGGAAACGCATCAGCGATTTGGATAAATTGTGGGGTGGTGATGAAACCTATAAATGGCCATTCTAAAGTGCCTGTTGCAATTTCATCAGAAATACAGAAGAGCGAAAACTACCTCTATACCAGAGTTGTACTGTACTTAGTTCTCATCTAAGCACATCGAGTGCTTAGGAGCACCGTGCTTACGAGCACTTTTTCAAATTTAAGTTAGTGCTTCGAGCACCTCATGAAAAGTCTTAGGATTTAGTTTAAACACTCGCAAGCACTCAAAGTACTTGCGAGTCTTTAAAAACATGCGAGTACAATTTTACTTACCCACTTTTGACTACTTAAAATCGACTTGATTGGGATTATAATGCAGTCTATTAATTTTAAAACACAGTTACATTACAAATACACATACATACATACATACTTTTTTTGTATTCATTTGTATTATTTGAAATCAATTGTGTACTATCTTAAATCAAAGAAAAGAAATTTCGTATTTGCAAAAAAAAAAAAATTGCACAGAACTAATGTGCGAATGATAAAATAATGCAAACTTAAAATTGAGTAATTTTCTTGAAATAACAAATTTTTGTCACTAACTATAAAACACCAAATAAATTATCTTATATTTCAAAAGGATAGGTTACAGAAACTGTTGAAATGGATGCTTATATAAAGATTAATTAATTATATGTCTAACACTTCCTAATAATATTTGAAGGTAAGTACCAAATATTTTAATTATTGTAAACAAACTGTGTAAGAGCATTGTCTTCTAAACATCACTATACACATATACAATTTGAAGATGGCTGTAATTTTTGATGTTTTTTTATGTAAGAAATTCATATTTCTTCAAACACAACCCTTAAATCTGAGGTGACTTCAGTCCCACAACCCCTCTCTGGACACGCTACTGTATATATGTCATTTATTTTCTGATAAAATGGAATCGGGCATTAAAAATGGCCATTGTAAACTTCATCACCACACCAAGTTTTATTAAAATCACTTAAAATGTTTCCAGCAACTTTAGAAATGCAATTTTTTTGCAATTTTGACCCTGATTGCGAACAAACGAAGCATTTTGTATATTTTGTTAATCCGATTTTTTTTTACCTCAAGAATGAAGTGGTTCTATGTCTAGACAATTATGGGACACTCGGTTTGTTTCACTTGTAATTACCTTGCCCATAAAATGGAACCATAGCATGAGCCGCATCGCCAATAATTAGAAACTTGGATTCAAAGTGATAAGGTTTGCACTTTACAGAAAGCAAAACGAAAGGTTTTGATTCAAAAAAGTTTTCAACAAGTTCATTTTCCCCAATCAAATTAACTGAATCGGGAAAGGTTTCTTTGAAAAACATCAGCAGCTTTTCTTCATTATCTAGCTTGTGAAAGCGTTCGAAAGGCATGAAAAGAGTTACGGTCCAAGATTGGTCTTGATTGGGTAGGGCTATCATCATAAATTCACCTCTGGGCCAAATATGTAGATGATTTGGTATCATTTTTCCTCCCCTTTCTGGTGGTATTGATAATTCTAGATAGCCATGTTCGATATGTTTCTGGCTAAACTCAAATAAGGGAATTTGCTGCATTGACCTTCGTAGGGTGCTATAGGCACCGTCAGTTCCGATGATTAAGTCTGCTGTATCTTCGTGACTTTGAAACGTTCTGTTGCTAGAAAATATTTGTAGTAAATTATCAAATCACACAAACAAAATAATAAAATAACATTAAAAACAAAATATTAAAATATTATACAGACCATGGGATCTTCTTTTACTAGCGTCAATCTGCCCCCCTCCCCCGTCTATTACTGCTAAAGTATCGATTTTTTAATGTTAACAGTCTTGTGCTAGTCTATGCTAGGTGTGGGAATTGTGTTCCTAAATTTTAAACGAATAGGGCGTGATTGTCCTCTACATCATTGTACATATTATTACTAGTGTCAGTGGCGGCTGGTGTTTAGGCTATGCCATATCTAAGATTGAAACATGGCGCCCAAGCGATACTTTCAGACGTAACTACCAAGCATTTATTTCTCTAAATTAACTTTAAAAAATTGTAAGAACCATATTAATGCAGGGTATCCAATTTAAAGCGCAACACCTTGAATAACTCCTGTAATAATAATTTCATGAAAAGATACCGAGACAGTCGATGTTCATTTACAACTTAAAAGCAAATTACTTCAGCTTCATTCATTTTAAGTTCTTTAAATGTTTTTTAATGTGATACAAAAAATAGGAGCTGTTTTTATTTTAATAGTGGATACAATAATTATTGTTGTGTTGCTTAGGACATCTAAAGTGAATGTGTCAAATAATTTGCTAATAATGGTTTATTCCTCAGATAAAAAGAAAAGAAAATTCAAAATTGTATTATGGCAATAATGTCTGCGCAAGAGGAACTGCTCCTATTTTCAATAAAAGTTTCTTGATAAAAATGTTCATTCCAAGTATGTAATGGAATTGATAAGAAAATTCGATGAAACAGGTTCAGTTAACAATAAAAAAACATAGTCGCATACGTACTGTCACTAGTTAAGTAGTCCAAATAGTTGTACTTGAACATCTCGGGCTAGTAAAAGTATTAGACAGATTCTGGAGTGTCTAGAAGCACTGGCGGTTCTTCTATAGGGTCATTTGGTCAATGACCTCCCACATACAAATAAAAAAATAGAGATATTCATTTTCTGAAGTTTAAAAATATATAATATATATATTTTTAATATTCTTAAAAAATATATTAAGGTTTCTAGCTCATTCTATGTACAGTCGTGTGCATATTGTCATTAGCACCTTAAAGTTCAATTTCGTTTAATGCGTCTCAACCAATTAGGATGGCTATGTTCCGACCGCAGTCGAAAGCGTGCCGATTGCCGATACAAATTGTAAAACTTTACAGATCTAAATGTTTGAAAGTATTGTCTCTGCTAAACTGTTTGCTTTTGTTTATTCGAGATGTTATAATATGAATCGGAATAAAAATTAGTTTCTTAAAATTTTAGAAGGGTATACTGAAATTAAAGGTAATCCATCCCCAAATGTGTATATGTGTTTGTTTAAATTTAATTATTATAAAGAAACTCTCTTATAGTCGGTGGTATCACTGTGAAATAATTATTACCAGTAGAAATAGAACCAGGAATTGAACAACTTGACTTTTTTATCACAGATTTAAACCGACAGTGTAATGGGCGATTGAGGACGTCGAGCTGATTCCAAAACACTCCCATATGTGCCCTCAATATTCCTTCGTTGATATACAGGGGATTTCCTAATTTCTTCCAAATTTTTGAGACGTCATATTTTTTAACAGTTTTATCCAATTAATTAAAAAAATTGTGCACAAATGTCTTTGGTATTCCGGCGTACACGTAAAAATACTGTGTTTTAAAAAAATACAGAATTGGAGTGGGGAAAATTATGGTTTTGATAAGTTATCAAAAATCGCACTATATTTTATGGATACGAAAATTACATAAATAATAAATAATAACAATAATAAAATGTATTTATTGAGGGCGAAGTTAACCTTAGAATTATGTATCAATAACAAACAAAATACAATACAAATTTTTGGCATTATTATAACAGATTTTTTTTTAAATACCATTGATTATTGAGCAACATCAAATGGTAAATTTATTTTCTTAATCACTGACCTTATTTAGATCAATAAAAAGTGGAGCTTTAAATGAATTACAATGCAAAATTAAATAAGAAAATAAGATTCCGTTAGATAAGTATGTTATTTTTTAAAATCCAGTCCCGCACTTTGAGTATTTTGTATTTTTTAATTTTGTTTAATGAATGAGCCTCTAGTATATTTCAAATATTCATATTACATAAAATTTTTTAAAAAATTTTAAGTTTTAAATTATTAATATTGCTTGTTTAAAATAAAGAACAGTGTAATTTTTAATTCGTTAAATGATACCGTACAAAATCAAAAAATCAACTTAGAAAATTCCCTATACATCAGTAACGATTAACGAAGGACATCACGGAGCAAATATGGGGGTGTTTTGAAATCGGCTCCACGTCCTCTATCTCCCATGAACTATATAAATATATAAAATTGACCGAAGTAATTAAATTAAAATTATTAAAATGGACATAAACCAAACCAAGGAAATGATATTAGGTTGTTACTTCAAAATTATCAAAAAAAATAATAATAATAATAATAAATAAACAGCAAATTAGATTTATTTATTACTTAACAATAAAAGGAACAACAAAGGAATAAGATCTTAACAAAATTAAAAAAAGTAGTTAAATCAACACAATTATTCACACGGAGTGAAGAATATTTGAGGAGCAGACTTTCTATTATATGCATTTTGTCCATTATTTTAAGTTTTCTACCGAAGCGAAGGTGGAGAGACAAGTTATCAATTGCAGGCGACAATCTTATGTAGAAAAGGACACAAAAAATGCACTTTTCCCATGTAAAGTAATTGATGAAAACGTCATGGACATTCTATGTGTAGCATGCCCAACGTTGAAAGACAAACAAGCAGCAGTTTGTCCTTTAAATGTGGACTGACTATCATTTGATTGTCGTCGTCTGCCCAGAAATGACGAAAATGTTGTCTAAAATGACCAAAATAATATTGAAAAAGATAATGGATATCGAAGAAGATCACATATTATGCGATTGTAATAATACGCTGTTTTTTACAATAAATAAATAATACTTTTCTTTCTTATTATGTTTTTTACAGCTCCATTACCAAGTTAGTAAAATTATTTTGTGCAGCCAAAAAAAATTCAAATTGACAAATTAAATGCAATTTGCCCATCACATTTTTGAGTTATTTGGAAAATGATCAAAAAGATATTTTTTACATCTAGGTGCGATGACTATGTGATTTTTGTTGCATTTTTTCCGAAATTTACTTTCTGGATAAATTAATCCACAAACCTGTCATAGATTTTCTTTATTTCTGAAAATTACAAATAATGGACAAAATGCATATAGAAAGTCTGCTCCTCATTTATTCTAAAAGGAACTCAAACGTGACCATAGTTTTGTAGTATTTAGGCACGTTTAAACACATTATAGAATACAAATTTTACTATGCAGAGTGGGGCACGTGAAAGTCCCCCCCCCCTTTATTTTGTTTATTTTTGACATTTTCAAAAATTTCAAAATATTGCCCCAGTATTTACCGAAATTTTCAGATTTTCTACGAAAAGTACACTATCTATAGTATGTCCACGGTTAGAGTGGATAAGAGAAAAAACTTTTTTAATTTTCATTTTACGCGGAAAATTTATTCTTCATAAAAAGTTTTGCTTTTGTTTAAAATAGGATTGTCATGGAGTAAGTTAACATGTCATATACAGGGTGTTCAAAAAAAATCTAAAAATGATGTAGAGTAAACTACGTTCAATTTTTACGATATGAAAAACTGTTACTAAGAAAAGTTGTTTAGAATTAAAATTTATGTCAGAATTCCAATTTGTTTATAAATCGGCATAATTTTACTATTTTGAAAATGAAAAGAAAAACTGTATAACTGAAAAGTTGACAGTTAATTGACTGTCTTATTTAATAATTTTTGTAAGAAGAAAATTATTTTTATTTTACCGGAAGTTTTACCGCATGATACCACTTGATACTTATAAATTTTTTAAAAAAAGAATCAGGCAGATTTATTCACAAATTGGAATTTTGACAAATATTTTAATTTTAAACAACTTTAGTAACAGTTTTTTCATAATGTTAAAATTGAACGTACTTTACTCCACATCATTTTCAGATTTTTTAATTTTCTGAACACTCGGTACATGACATGTTTACTTACTCCATGGCAGTAATATTTTTAACATAAGCAAAACTTTTTATGAAGAATAAATTTTCAGCGTAAAATGAGAAATAAAAAAGTTTTCCCTCTTATACACTCTAACCGTGGACATACTGTATACAGGGTAGGTCAACAACAAGTTTTTTATCTCTTATGGAACACTCTGTATATTTTTACACATTTTGAAAGAGGATATCGATTTATATATCTCTTAAACATTTTGGGCTTCAAAAATTGATAATGACAAAGTTCAAAGTTATTAACAATCAAAGTTCAAATATCTACTTC
This sequence comes from Rhamnusium bicolor, assembly GCA_029963845.1. NCBI lineage: Eukaryota > Metazoa > Arthropoda > Insecta > Coleoptera > Cerambycidae > Rhamnusium > Rhamnusium bicolor. Next base: position 91,582 of record JANEYF010000241.1, read on the forward strand.
TCACTTCAAAGTAAATGCCTCTTTTTAAAAAACACCTGTTACAATACAATCAAAAACAGCAAATATCTTGACATTTATGTCAAACTGAAATTGTAGATGAGTTTTTACAACTTTTATGTTTCAAAACCTACTTCTCAATACAACTCGCCGGATTAGTTTTCCGCACACACCAAAACAGTGGACTCACACTCGGCGCGCGTTTCGCCAACTAAGTTGACATCATCGGGAGATGATTAAAACTGCAAAATGTGTACAGATATACAGGGTTTTCCATAAGGGATAACATACTTGTTGTTGACCAACCCTGTATATCACAAGATCTTGGTACACCCCTTTATTTCTTCCTTATTTGTTTAAGTAAAAATTTTAAAGTTGGCTTAGTTAATATTTGTAGAGGCCCATTTTTTTGACATAAAATAATATTTCCGGCCACTTCCTGTTTCACCGGAATTTATTAAAATTTAGTTATTTTCATGAATTACTTTCTATATTATTTTTTGTAATATACAAATGATTCTGAGTACTCTGATGCTACATAATTGCACAGTTGGCAATGATTTTTTTTTTTGGAAATTAATTTTACATTCTATTTTAGAGTGCTTTCTCCTAAAAAAAATGCTGAAACATTCCTGACAATTATATTATTACTTTATTAAAACTATTAAGCCATCAGTCAACTTGAAATAATGTAAACATGATTTTGTGGTAAGGGGTTGTACAGCTAACGTTTTATTTGAAAAATAAATAATTACAAGGTGTAATAACGTGAAATAAGAAATTATTATTTATTTATTTATGCATTATTAGGAAAGTTTGAGCTAGGGCACTCTAAATGAAAATTTCAAATTTATTTCCAAAAAAAATCATAGCCAAATATGCAATTGTCTAGTTTTAAAGTACTCAGAATCGTCTCTAGGTAACGAAAATAAAATAAATAAGAAGTGTTCATGAAAACAACCAAATTTTAGTCTTTTTCGGTAAAACCGGAAGTGGCCGGAAATATTATTTTAGTCAAAAAATGACCTTTTCCAAGTATGTTTATTACACCAAACTTCAAAATTTTCCTTCCACAAATAAAAAGGAAAAGGGGTGTACCAAGATTTTTAAAATGTCACAAATAATTAAAATAAAGGAGGAGGAGTTTTACGTGCCCCACCCTGTATAAAGACTAGAAAATAACAATAAAATTGGTACCCCATAAATTTACCGTTATGCGACCGGACACTGTGTTCGGTATGACGTGGTTTTCATCATATCGAGTACCGGTTACCCTCCAAAGGGATACCCTACCATGCTGGTTCGACTGGAAGCATTTTTCATCGGAAAATATTGTGCTCCTCCAGTCGAAATTTAAATATTCCCGGGCAAATGCCAACCTAGCTCGCCTATTTTCTTCTGTCAGGAAGATCTTATGTTCTGGTCGCCGATTGTGCAACCCCTCCCTATGCAGCGCCCTTCTTATTGTGCATGTTGATACCTCGAATTGATTGGCAAAAATCCGTGTGGATTCAAAACCATTTTGAAGGTAAGAATTTACCATTTGCTGACTTTAAGCCGCATAAATAAGCCGTGGACGGCCCGTACTAGGAAGAGACAATAAACGATTTTCGTTTGCATGATTCCTCAGCCAACGACTGACGGTCGATCTCTAAAAAAGAAGAATGTAATAATTTTTTAAGAGTTCAATACTCTATTTCCGAAAAATGTGTAATAAAATTATTTATGTCTTAACGGAATTAATATGTATAATGCCTGGTGTGCAATATTTTTTTTCTGTATTAAAGAAACATTTTTAACCAATGCCATTGAATTCAAGCCTTCATATGAGAAAATTCAATGACCCGTTTATTATCAATAATACCAAAAATTGTTTATCGTAAACATAGACTAAATGCCTATGACGTAAATGTTAAAATTTCAATTTACAGCTTTATTTAAACATTTGGACACAATATTATGATGGATTTTGTATAACAGATCTGATTTATTATCTTTCATCACGAATAAATTTTTCTGTAAAGTTAGAAGTAGAAATGTTGGGCTCCGGTAGACCCAGATCCAGTTGACCGATTTTGCTCATCAACGAACTCAATCTTTTCTTTGGCCTCTAGAATGTGTGTACCAAATTTGAAAGCTTTATCTCAAAAACTGTAGCTGCTATCGCGATACACACACGCACAGACAGAAATTTTTTTTCTTTCTGAAATTTTGTGTATCGTCATAATTCGGCGAGATTCGTCCAGAAATGCAATAAACATTTTAAAAAAATTTGAAAACGAATACATACCTTCCTCATTTTGAGGGGTGAGGAAGTAATTTACTAATTGTTAAATAAAGGGTATTGAAATTTGTGGAATATTGTCTGCCTAGGTTTTATCAACCTATGATGTCAGGGTCGCTAATCATCCTGTATACTACTTATAACGCAAAATAAACTCTACTTTTTGCGTATTTCACGGTTCATAAGATTTTGAAATACCTATAACCATCTCGTTTCAAAATAGTAATTTTCGTTACAAGTCCGGTACGAAACTGTAACAACACCTTAACGGACGTGTATCGAATAATATTTTATTTCATACAGTCTTTATAATTCTTTTTAAAATGAATAAAAAACTATAATTATTGACTCGTTGGGTTCATATTAATCCAATATAGGTCCAAATAAAATAAAAATTACTAACTTTGGTTAAGCAAAATATTAAAAATTTTGTAAATAGGAGCCTAATCTATATAGTTGTATAACATTGTTCATTTACTAAAGTTGGTAGAAAAGTATGTTTTATAAGTAGAGGTAAGGACCAAAGTGTTTAATTCACAACTGTGTTAATATTGATCAATATAGGTCCAAATAAAATAAAAATTACTAACTTTAGTTAAGCAAAATATTAAAAATTTTGTAAGTAGAAACGTAATCTATAGTTATCTAACATTCTTCATTTACTAGTTGGTAGAAAAATAATTTTACAGTAAAAAACGCTCTATAGCGGTGGATGATTTTCTTCACTAAAATACTTGTCGGGTTGCATTTTTATAGTTGGCTTTGACTTCATTCTTATGTGTTTCTTTGAATTATGACAGTTACTTTTGTCATAAATTTTGAATACGATTGTTGTAGTTAGTGTAAAAATTAACTTTTAATGTATTAAATAATTGCTATACCTATGTATTTAAATATCTTATTTATTTTATTTTTAGTGAAAATGTCAAAAGTCAAAACTGCAAAAGAATTGCTTCCTAATAACAATAGTATAATAGCGTTGCTAGGCAACACATTACGGTATCAGATACTGTAATGTGCAAATGAATTGGGATCTAGTCATTTACCGTATGAAATAAATATGTATGTATATTTTTCCAATATCCACTTAAATTGTGCACCAGTTTATTTAAAACAATGATATCAAAAGCCTGTTCTTTTTAACATTTGTGAACCCGATGTGCCTTATAATACTTGTTAAGATAATAAGAACCAACATCTTAAAAAATAAATAAAATCTAGAGTTTGGGTGTAATAATCTGTTTAATTAAAATGTTTCATGTTTAAAATTTAGAATATATAAAATAACAGCATAAAAATACCAATATTTACAGAAATGTTTAATTCCCTTCCTATTTGGGATATATTGAGCCCTTCAAAAATATTATTTGATGTCGGGTATTCGCGTCAATGGGTGCTTGCATTTTTTTGTTTTCTTTGCGACTGTTAGCTCTAATACAAAATTGCACACTAAACGACTGGATGACCGCGGATAGGCCTGTGACATTCTCATCCCCGCCAGTGGGCGGAAACCTGCAAATCCATTGCATACGATTTTGTTTGAAAATTGCTAATGACAATATGCACACGACTGTACAATACTATTCAAATATCTAGATCGCAGGATTTCGTATCCCCTCCGAGCACCGAGCCTCTATTCATTACATTATTTATTTATAGAATTTAAAAATCTTGGGTCAGTCCACAACTTGTCCTCAAAGCTAGCTACGGACCGAATTTACAACGAATTAAAGTGAAATAGACTTATGCGCGTATCGTCAGAAAACAAAACAGACAGAAAACACTGGCGGGGACAATGTCCCTGACACATTTTAAGGAAACGGTAACGCACGAAGTTCAATAGTGAATAGAGCAGTCTTAATGCTGACTAGGTACGCGTTGGTCGGTAAATTCTGTCGAGTTGTTTTTAATGTTTTTGTTTGTGAACATTTTATTAGTAAATCTCTACTTGTCGTGAAATTAAGTAAAATAGTGTTTTTGGTGTTTACTATTAAATATGACTGTTGTACAAAATATATTAAAACTGAAAGATGGAGATAAGTTGGGTTATGAATAAAGCACAAGTAGTTTTTGTGTTTAGATACGTTTTAGACGGTGTTGTATGTGAGAGATTTTGGAAATTTATTCAGCCTCAAGGAACGACATCGCAGCATTTGACAGATGTAATTTTAAAAGAGTTAGAATGCCTGAAAATGAATGAAAGTCCTGAAAAATTGATAGCACAAAGTTACGATGGAGCATCAGTAATGAGTGGTGCTTTTGCAAGTGTACAAGCCAAAATTAAAAAAAGTTATCCTTCAGCAAATTTTATTCATTGTTACGCTCATCAACTAAATTTAATTTTACAAAAAGCAGCAAGTCAGGATAAAAGCATAAAAATTTTTTTTGCTAATTTACATAGCTTTTCTTCATTCTTTGGAAAATCGCCAAAAAGAACAGCCGTGTTAGATAATGTTGTTAAGGTGAGATTACCTAAAGCGGCTCCAACACGATGGAATTTTAATACAAAGTGCATAGAGACTGCTTATACCTATCGAACAGAATTATTAGATTGTTTAGAAAAAATCATTGATAATGAATCAGAAAACAACACTTTAAACCAAACTATTCGATTAAAAAACTACTTGCAAAATGAACATTTTCTCTACTGGTTAAATTTTTTTCATTTAGTTATGCCTTATTGTGATATATTGTTCAATCAATTACAAAAATGTAATATCGATCTCATAACAGTAAATAAGTGTATTGGCGTTTTTAATAGTAAAATTGAAGACATCAGAAATAATATTTTGAATAACTATTTGGAGGAGACATCCATGCAGTCTGCCCAGAGATGTAAAACGGAAGAATCAAAAAGGAGAATTTCATTAGAAGTTTGTGATATAATTACATCTGAGATCAAAAACAGGTTTGGCTTCAGTAATCATTTAGCAGTGTCTCAATTATTTCACGCAGATCGATTTAAAGATTATAAAAAAGCTTTCCTAAAGATATGTTTAAATTAGTTAAAACGGAGTATCCAGTCATAAATCATTTGAAACTTAAAACTGAATTAGAAGTATTATATAGCCGAGAAGATGTTTCCAATAGTGAAGGTGCAATTGCTTTGTTACAGCTTTTTATTAACAATAATTTGTGCAATACTTTTTCTGAAAGTGTCAAACTGTTAAAAATCTTGTGTACTCTCCCTATGGCTACCGTCGAAAGTGAACGTTGTTTTTCCACCTTAAAAAGAATAAAGACATTTTTAAGAAATACCATGGGTCAGGAAAGGTTATCTTCTTTAGCTATGCTTACCATAGAAAGGGCATTAATAAAGAAAATAAAAGACTTTAATGAAAAAGTAATTGACCACTTTGCATCTCAAAAAGACCGGAGGATCGACTTGAAATTTAAATCACTTTAAAAGGTAGGTAATACAGTAAACTTTTCTAATTGACCTCCCTATCTCTTGTCCCACGAACCGCCACTGCCTAGAAGTGGTGTTCATGAAACTCTTATACTCACAAAATTTCATCAATATAAAATTAGGCTTTCACAAAAGTTTAATGATGACAATGGTCATCGAGTACAGTTTTGAGAAACATATCTAATCGTATTCATGAAAATCCATATTTGCTGTTTAATATCTGTTTTATGGATGAGAGATCGCTTTTTCTAACAGGAACTGTCAACCCAAGTAATATTCTGACGACCAACCGACGTTGCTGTTCGCAATTAAAAGTCGATGTGCGATGTACGCAAAACGTCGTCCTGACCCATATTTGTATTAATCTGGCAAATAAAATATGGGTCGATTCGATGTAGAGGACCGACTTTAGTCGTTGTGATTACCGACCAAATTTTACGTTGCCTTAAGTTGGTTGTCAGGTTATTGCCAACCTTATTTAAAATTTGCCCTTAATCTGACCTAAAAAAGTCGGGTTCAGGTAGTAAAACTAACTTATTGGTCGTAACTACCTAAGTATATAAAATAGATTAGGCGTGTTTGTCGTTGAGTAAGTATTATACACAAAATACTTAGTCGAATCAAATTTTAATAAATCTGGTGGGATAAAATTAAAACGAATGAAATTTTATTGATAATGATGAATATATATGAAGTAAGTCGAAAAATATAGTGAGCCCATCAGAATAATGTTTATTTTAGGAATTAAACTACTATTTCTAATTTTTTACTTTTAAAAAATATTTTCCTTTCCCAACGAAAACGCAATTGAAATATTGTATAATTAATTTTACGAATAAATAAAAACTTTGTTGCTTACTTTATTTAAAAAAAGGCAAAATTTGTATATTTAAAATAATTGTAAACACAGAATCAACATAGCCGCCTATTCTTTCCGTCTGTGGAACAAGAAAATATGGCGAAGTCGGGAACTATTACCTAACTGACTACTTGTTGTGATAGTTCCAAATAAATACACGAATTCCGATTTACCGTTATGATAAGTGCAATTATTTTTACTAACAGCGACGTCAGGGTTAAATAATTTTACCTGTACCAACATTTAGGAGGCTCAGGTGCAGATATTTGCACTAACACTAACGTTAATTCCAAACAATCACGCTAATATCGATCGTGCGTTGCAGTTGGTGTATAAGTCTTTACTAAATATCTACCAATACTTGCATTATAGACATTAATTTTTAGATTATGTTAAGCCAAAGCCCAAAAGTTTCACACCAACGTCCAGCCGACATTACTATATGACAACGTCAGTCAGCGGAAGACTACCCAAAAATTACCTAAAGCTACTTAGTCAGTTATTAACGTCTAATCAACGTTGGATAATGATCTGAAAACACATCCAACGTACTATGTAGATTTCTGATGTCAAATAAACGTGGTAAATGTGCTAGACGGTAACAGTAGGTTTGCGAGGTTCAAGCTACGTTGCTCCGTCGTTGTATAATACCTATACAATTTAAGGCGCTCCTTGATTATTATTTGTAATAATTCTGATGTTGTAATTAGTAAATAAGTAATCGGTAGTCGGTGAAATATTACTTGGGAATAGATACAACTGTAGTTATATGAATCTTATCTCTATAGGCAGTGTCATACCCGAAAACTATCTAAGAGATCATATCATCGATCCTTTTTTATTCCGGTAATTTAAATGGAAAAGTGTATCTCAGTTTATGAGAAAATATAAATAGATCCCATAACTACCCAAGCTTTAGCAGAAGATGATAATCTTTTTGAGGATGAGCTATTCGGGTTTCTGTACATTATGCGTATCACTGAGGGAACATTTGGACAAACGATTTCTTCATAGCTGGATCGACTGAAGAAGTTCAATTGTTTAGCCGGCCAGGTCCCCAGATTTGACACAACTGGATTTTTTTTCTATGGGGACACATCAAAACCAAAGTTTATGCTACTAAAGGAAAGTCGAATAATACCACAGATGTTACAGGTAGTTCGTTAAAATTTCCAACAACGTTTGTATTACCTACCATATGGAAGTCGATATTGGACATTGTGAAAAATTAATTAACTGATGTTTGAATTATTTCACATTGTTTGGTTCATAAATTGAACTTGTTATGTTTTCTCCTATAGTTATTTCTGTGTGACTTATGAAAGATATTAAAAAAATACACTTGAGTAGTAGCAGAAATGCCACATAAATTAATAGCATGCTTCATTAACCCTTTCTAGTTTCTAGGCACAGAGAAGAGCAGCATTGCTGATAGATTCGTTATCGAATATCTCAAAGAGGTACGGATCGACCAATAGGCGAAAACAAACCACAGTCGTTAGCTGGGTTTAAAGATCTTTCAAATGATGTACCACTCAACCCATGTTCCCATTTGAAAATTTTGAATGGGTGGTTCTATAGGGTAGGGAGATGCAATGGCAGATGAGGGTTTTATGTCAAAAAATGTCCCTCTAAAAATGAAAATGGGCCGGTTTCAGTATGTTTCGATGAAACCACATTTTCAATAGTTATTCATGTTTTGTTTCAAATGGGACACCCTATATAATAATTGTATCAAATCAGAAAGTTGCATTTTTACAAGAATTCCTGTGAATTGAATTGTTTGGGAGAAAACGTTGGTTTCTCACGCGAAAAAAAGCTAAAAAAGAAACCGCAAAACGAAATGGCAATTTTTATATAAATCCTTTATATCTGAGGGGAAAATTTAAGGAAACTTCTTTTCTAAACAAGTTGTGTTCCCCAATGTTCGTTCTTCCAGTTATCGAGAAGAAATTAGCTCATTTTTCTAACATAATAAGAAAAAATAGGAGGCGAATACTAACAAAAAATTAGTTCATTCTAGGGTGATATCACTAAATACATATTGTGTATGGAAATGTTAGAATACATCAATCACTGTTGACGAAATATTCCACGTCTTGCATATTTGAAGTGCCATTGTGTAACTTACTTCAATAATGTAATACTTCCCTCGTGGAAATTAGAACTAACAAGCTTGTGGTTGAAGTGTAGTTTTACGTTGGGATACTTTTCAGCGGCTAAAATATATTGAATGTCAGTAGAGATAATTTACTTAACTTTATTAAATAATACCTTGCAATAGGGTTTGATTAAGGAAATTTCTTTCTACAGAATATATGCACTGAAAATAAAATTTATTTATATATAAATAAGGATGTCATTTGTAAAATTTAGCGGATTTTATCGTTTAATATGAAAACACAGAATATTAAGCAACTTCACGTGACACATCATTACTAAGCAACTTCATGTGACACATCATATTGTAGCCCAAGTCATAAGTTTTGTTTAATATGAGGCGCTGACCGATTACTAATCGTGTAAAAATAGTATAGGTGTTCTTAAGAAGTGGATTTGTAACTCAAGTTCAACGAAATTTTCTTAGAGAATTACAGCGTAATATTGATAGAAATGGTTCTGTAGAAAATGCTAGACGGAGACCAAGGACCCGACTAGTCAGAATTCTTGCTAGAATCCTTCAAGGAATATAACAGGTGACAATCAAAGTTATTCCCCCGACGCGACGTGCTCACCAAATTTTAAAAAAAGTGTTTACGTTTATATCTCTACAAATTGCAAAAGACTCAACAATTTCAACCAGGTGATGAGTTTCGCAGATTACAATTTTTTGAATGGGTCTTGAATGGGGACAATAATTTAATTGATAATTTGATTGAGCGATGAAGTTCATTTTCAAATAAATGGAGAGCGGAATAAGCAGAACGCATTTTGGGGCGCACAAAATCATCAAATTATTTGTGAAAAATCACTGCGTCCACAAAATGTTACGGTTTGGTACGATATACAGGGTGGCCCAATAGTGCGTCCGACTTCGATATGTCGTGTTCTATGATAGCTAGAAGTTTAACTTAATAGATATAGTTTAAAAAAACTAAAAAACACGCTTTTAAAGCAAATCAAACTAAAAAAGTGAAAAATAATTATTAATATAAACTGAAAACAATAATGAACGAAAATACTAGTATTATTGTGAAAAAAGCGTGGGTTGCTCGATATACGAAAAATATGGCGCAAAGCGCCCCACGCTTTTTTCACAATAATACTAGTATTTTTCGTTCATTATTGTTTTCAGTTTATATTAATAATTATTTTTCACTTTTTAGTTTGATGTGCTTTAAAAGCGTGTTTTTTAGTTTCTTTAAACTATATTTATTTTTCACTTTTGAGTTTGATGTGCTATGAAAGCGTGTTTTGTAGTTTTTTTAAACTATATTTATATTGCTTATTGATGCTGATATTATAACATATTACGATCCAACAGATATTTTTTGAAAAAAATATATTTTTTTATTTCAGCCATGGGATTTGAACTCACGCCCGAGGAGTCCGTCGTTTCGCGTCGACTAAGAGTTGCCCGCTCGGCCAACGACCGAACTGAGAATCATGGAATATACTTACAATAGTAAGCCTCTTGCTCTCACGCAGAGGATACGTGAGGAAAGGACTGGCGATCCTGATCAGGATAATGATATAAACTTATCAAATTATTGAATTGTTACCGGTTCTTCGTAAGTGTACAAAGTTTCAATTAAATCTGTCAGTTTAAAGTGGGTCAAAATCGAGTCCAAAGAGTCGGTTACAAACAAACAAACAAACAAACATACAAGTGAAGCTAATAAAAGCGTGTTAAAAACAAGATTAAACTAGACAAAAAGTCTATAACCGGAAATTATTTTCAAATATACAGAATGAGCCAAGACAGAAGTTGTGTTTGTAGTGATATTTTTAATATACACGTGTAAATGGTATAATTTCAACAAAAAAAATCATTACATTCAAGTGGTTGGGAGAAAATCGATAAGAATACAGGAATGAAACGAGGCCACAAAGAGGTTTCAAAAAATGTTCTGATATACATAGCATTTCATTTAAAGAAATGTTACTTCACCCTGTAGAATCGTCTTGGCTCACACTGTATATTCGAAAACAATTTCCTGTTATAGACTTTTTTGTCTAGTTTATTTATCTTTTTAAATCAAGTTTTTAGCTATTCATAGAACTCGAAATATTTTTAAAACAAATTGGAACAGGTTTCAAAATAAATGAAGGTTTGCCCTTTTTATACTACCTATGTCAAATAACGTCCTTTGGTTAGTTTAATTTTTATTAATATTTCAAATTGCTTACATTTATAAATGACACCCTTTATATTACACCCATATGTAGAATTAATGAATTTCTAATTATTTTAACTTTGAAGTAATCAGCAATCGATACTTAATGAAACTAGTTTCGTAGTACAAAGATGAGTTTTGAAGTTTTTGTAACAAATAAAACCCAATCATAGATACAAAGGGCTGAACTGGTATTGTAAAATGGCAAATAACTGTATAATGCATCTGTTTTAGAAGTTTAACCCTAGAGGTAGCTAGGACTTGTTTCTAAGCATGCTATTTTTATAAAATTATTCTTCTTGCACGGAACAAGTTCCAACATTCTTAACCCTACAGTCTCTGCTAGATGTGAGTCGCGAACTGTCATCGTTTTCTAGATGCACATTTATCCACTGCGTGTGACTATTTTATTTTAACACGTTGGTTGAAAGAAAAATATACACTGTGTCCATTTGAAAACTCTCCACCCTTTTTTTCTTTAAACCCGAAAAACAAAAAAAATAATTCGCCGAGATACGTCGAATGTTCTTCCCAGAGGGATTTTTTTACGCTTAGGCAATGATGTACAATTCACTCCTTAACCCCCAGCACCCTCCCAAGGGGGTGGCCCTTGTCATACATCACTTTAAAGCTAATTCTATCATGAATACAACGATCTTTCAGTTTTTGAAATTGGTTGAAATTTGGGGAATAAAAAAACAATTATAACTAATTTTTGAGAATATCTTTAACAGTAGGTGTAGTTTCTTTTTAATCTTTACAATTTGTTAACTAAAATTGTGTTATTATTTTATTAAATTTTCAAAGTGAGCACCGTTGGTGCCAAGGCAGTGATACACAATTTGTTCAAATTCATATATTAGGTTAGGTTAGGTTATTATGAGTGGGTCCCTGTGTACCCTCCACTGCGGCCATTAGCAGGCCTATTGTGGCTCTCTCCTAATTATATTTCACCCAATAAGCTCAGTCTCTTAATGAACCTGATAACTTTATTGGGTGAGAATGTGTCCACATCCTCTGTCAGCAGTTGCCCTTTGCCAAATATTGAGAATCGGATCCTGTCCACAGCGGGACAGGTGCATAGGACGTGGTCTGCCTTCTCATCATCCTCCAAACACAGACGGCACTCAGCGTTTTCCGCTAGGCTGAGTTTATGCAGATGATAGTTTAGTCGGCAGTGCCCGGTATATAGGCTTGTTAGAGTTTTCAGGTTTATCCTGTTTAACTCTAAAAGTTTCTTAGTTCTTGATTTCAAGGGGTATTTTATAGACGCCTTAGAATGAACTAATCCTGGTAATTCTTGCCAATACTGGAGAGTTTTCCTCTCAGCCCAGGTTGAGATGGCCATCTTAGCAGTACTTGAAGATATACCAAGTATTGGTTCTGGTCCGATGATTCGTGATCCTGCTCCTTCTCTGGCCAAGGAGTTGGCTATTTCGTTACCTTCCATACCAGAGTGACCGGGTATCCAGACCAGAGTCACTTTGTTGGTTTTGCTCAAGTGATTTAGAGCCTTCTGACAGTTCCATACTGTTTTGGAGTTACAGCGGTCGGAGCCAAGAGCTTTTATAGCTGCTTGGCTATCTGAAAAAATTTTAATTGATCTGCGTGTAAGATGCATATATTCCAGCCTTCGTACACACAGTTCAATGGCATGCACCTTGGCCTAAAAAATAGTTGCATTAGTACCTAGATTTGAGGATATCCTCACCCTTGGCCTATAGCTATGTACTCCGGCTCCTGTTCCCTCAGTAGTTTTGGAGCCGTCTGTAAACCAGCAACTATCTGCCCTCAATAGGTCGGTTTTATTCCGATCCCACTCATCTCTTTCTGGAAAAAGGATGTTGAAGGTCAGCTCATAGTTGGTCATGTTAGGCATAGTATCCGAGGGCATTGCCAGAATACTGTGACTTTCTATGTCATCCAGCAACTTGTTCCGCTCCATGATACTAGCCTGCGGCATATTAATGGCCGTTTGTTGCAGTCTATATGTTGCCCACCTGACCTCTCTCCAAGTATATATGAAGAGGGGGGTAAGTCCAGGAGGATCCATATATTACTTTAACAAAAGTTTCGTGGTAGATGCTTCGACATTCCTGAATTATTATATTTTTGAGATCTTCGATATCTCTAGGCGGTTCGGCGTCTTGTAGACAGTTGACTTCAAATGGCCCACAGAAAAATCAAGGAGAAATAAATAGAGGGAGTGGCCTGACCATTCCATAGGCTCTCTTCTGCCTGTCCATCTATCTGGAAAACTTGCAATTATCCACTGCCTTACACCAGTATATTGTAATGTGGTGTTCTTCGAAAATCAGTTCTTCAATAATTAATAGTACCATCTGCATCTTGCTGATTTTCTATACTTTCCGTGAGTAACGAATCAATGGTGTTTTCTAGAATCTCCAAGTATAATTGACTCGTAAGATTTTCATTAATGAAAAGAGGACTAATTGCTGATTTCCCCAAAATACCTGCAAAAGCAATTATTTTCTCTGATGTCTCTTTGTGGAATTTACGATACAAATGCGAATTTTCAGTATCCCAGTATCTACAATTCTGTCTATAGACAAATCCATGGAGATAGAAGGTACACTCATCGCTAAAGCAAATATTTGTTACAGAAATGTTGTGCCTATTAATTTTTTCAGTAACGTTTTCCCAGAACTACTCTTTTCGATCAAAATCATCTTCGCATAATTTTTGAACGAGAACCATTTCGCATGGATGAAATTCGTGTAGTTTCAAGATTTTGTGCATCGCACCAACAGAAACACTCGTTGAAGAAGCAACTTTTCTCACTGAGCCATTGGGGTCCATGCTAAAGTTACCAAGAATTTGATTAGTCTCGTCCAACATTCTAGGTGCATTCCTTTTCAACACTCTCAGCTTCTAAAAATGTCCGTATCAAACAAGTCACATATTATGGATGAGCAAATTTTTTTTAGGATGTCTGTTAAATCCACGAGCAGTTCTTCTAGCACATTTATTATTTTTGCCGTACAAAGTGTTTTCCGCTAAAGTGTAAACCTCGGTGTTCAATAAAATTGTTAAGAACACACGACGAAAAGAACTTGGAATAAATATTCTCATGCAGCTTACAAATTATGAATAAACCTGCTATTTACTGATGATAACAAAGGCACACATAAAAAAAGCTTTGCACTACCCAACAGGCTACAATACCTATACGTATTTAGGGGCGCTGAAACCGAATCAGTCAGAATTGACCCATCGATTTTGACATAACCTCCAAAAACTGGTAAAAACTAGCCAAAATTGAGGTTAAAAATAAATTAAAAGCCTAAACGAGCTAAGCACTTCGGCTGCATCTATTTTGGGGCGCTGAAACCGAATCCGAGGTCTGCATTGACCCATCACTTTAGAATTTTTACATAACCTCAAAAAAATTTTATGAATTCCTTTACGATCTTCTATTGTATCATACCCACTTACTTTCGAAAGTCCTCTGTAATAACATTATTTTTCTCTTTTTTATATTTTCTGGTATATCCCGTTTCGACATCCTATAATAGTCGGCCATCATATTCTCATCCCATCTTCCTTGATATCGACGCTCCATCTCGCGAATATCTTGGTGAAACCGTTCCCCTTGCTCTTCCCTATAAACTCCTAGATTTTTAGGAAACAAATTTATATGAGAGTGCAATAAGTGCAATTTTAGGTTCATTAGAGTTCATTAGGGACATGACAGCCGAGTGGGAGAGCGCTTATAGCCATTTACTCGATACCGAATATCGATTGTTTGAGTCCATCCCAAATCCAAATCCAAAACAATTTTATTTAAATTAGAACAAAAGAACAATTCATGTTGTCATCGCCGGACACCCAGTCAGTTGCCGACCCAGCATCCCCACGTATGGAGGCAGAGGGGTAATTCTTGGGTAGGGCAGAGCGGGGCCGGTCCGGGCTTAAAACTAATTTAACAATCAATACAACTCCTAAATCTAAAACATTTTAATTATATAATAACATTTGTAAATAGAAGCCAGCGACGCGTAAGCAAAAGCATACGCCTCTGGTGTAAAAATTTTAAAACAATGCTACAAAAATGTATATAATAAGTAAAATTGGTGTATATAAATTTTGAATTTTAATTGATGCTACGATGGGTCAGGCTGTAGCTTTAAAAACCCATCTCTAATGAATACAGAACCTGAGCGGGAATGTCTAGATCCGCTTGTTTTTACTTATATCAATAGATATTTTTGTATATAATAATAATGTGTCATACTTTACTCATAGTTTGCTTATAATTTGGAAAAAAATTTTGTGGGGAATTCCAATTACAAAAACGAACAAACAGAAAAGAAGAAAAAGCAAGAAAAAAATTGGAATTTTGAGGCCTCTTTTATGTCGAGGGCGTGGTCTCCCGTTTTTTAGGGAGAAGCAACTTTTAAATTGGTTGCCGAAATATTGGTAGCGTTTGGTACGGTAATTTGTGCTTTATTCCAAATGGCGCGTTATGCTCCCTTATCTGTGTAATGTTGGCGGTTAGCGAACAATTAGAGAGTTTAAATTCGAAGAATTTTTGTGAAATATCTCTGATATGATCCACTATGGGTAAGATGTCGTTGCAAAGTTCTCGTAATTCCCTTATGGGGGTATATCTTGTTGAGTTACGTATGAGGCGGAGCAATTTGTTTTCCAGTACTTCTAATTTGTGTAACGTCGTCGCGCTCGCAGAACACCAGGCCGGCGTAGCATATATTAGGGCCGGTCTCACTATCATTGTGTAAATTCATTTTTTATTTTCCTTATTTAGTTTGCTATTTCCCGCCATCAGGGGGTATAGACTTCTGGACATGGAATAGACTTTACGTATCGTCTCGTTAATATGTTTTCCGAAATATAGTTCTTTATCTAAAGTTACGCCTAAATATTTTACGTCCTCTTTAGTCTCAATTTGGCACCCCCCAATCGAAATAGGTGTAATCAATCGATTACTTATTCTTTTTCTAGTGAATACTATAGCTTCCGACTTGGTGACGTTCACCTTCATCTTCCATTTTGCGTAGTACTCCGACGCCCGTACCATGTGCGCCTTTATCAGCTGCCTAGCGGCCTGAGCATGGTGACTGTGGAAGTACATGGCGGTATCGTCGGCGTACATCGCAAGCTTGGTGTTCGGGAACTACGGAAAGTCGTACATGTATAGGTTATATAATTTTGTAACCTCAATCGCGGCATCCTCCCTTGACACACCACGTAGATTAATTAAAATCGGATTGTGGTCAGACGTGAGCTCCTCCAACGCCACGGATATCGTGGAGGTAGTCACGTCCTTGTTGAGGACTATGTCAAGGGTGGTTGGTGTAGTGTCGTTGTCTGGAAAATGCGTCGGAGTATTCGGGAACTCCAGGGACACATCGTTATTAGACAAAGTCAAGCAGGGTGTTGCCATTCGCGTTGTTGCGATGGCAATTCCACATTCGATGTGTGGCATTCAAGTCGCTGATGATCAGGCCGCGCCCTCCCCGGTTCACTAATCTCTCAAGACAGTCCGCGGTGAAGCCGTTCAAAGGTCTATTATACACGGCAGTGATGTGCGTGCCGCCGTCCAACGTTACACTCATGTTTTCGATCATCGTGTTTCGGATCGATTTGTGAGTGTGTGCAATGTCGGACTTTATAAGGATGGCCACTCCGCCGCCTCTATTTCTGTCTCTGTCTTGCCTAATGGTGGTGTACCCATGGACTTTCAACTTATCACGTCTATTCAATTTCGTTTCGCAAAGTATATAAATTTTTTACTTCATCAGAAAATTTATTGTGCGGAATTTTGTTATCGATACCATTCGCGTTCCAAGAAGCTATATTAAATTTAGCACACATTATTTGAGACGTCTTGGCAAAAATGGAAGAACGTTACGAATTTTTCAAGTTCTGTATTATATAAGGTGAGCACCGTGAATTTCCCCGCGGTTCCCGGGGATGCAGTCGCTGTTGATGGTTCTCTTGTCATTTTTTGTCCGGTGTGCTTGATCGTCTCTTGGCTCCTCCCTTGCATTCCTGGTAAACACGGGAAATTTTGATCGTAGTTCTGGATCGGTTGGCTTTCCACTGTTGGCTTCACCTACGCATTTGTTCTCGGTGATGGAGACGCGACGTATTTTGTCTAGGGGGCTGGTTGCACGTATTGTCTTGCCTCTATTTGGAATATGTCTTTTGATATACGATGCATTGCGTCGAGTTTGCAGTGTGTCCCCCCTTGCAATTTGTGCATTTAGCAGGTTGCCTCTCTTCTAACTTGCATTCTCTTGTGAAGTGTCCTCCAGCGCACTTCACGCATTTAGGTGGGGCACGGCAATTTGCCGTTGCATGCCCCTATCCTTGGCAGCGGTGGCACTAGATGATGATTTTGTTGTTAAAGTGCCTTCTCCAGGCCACCGCCGTGTACTGGAGATAACGCACCTCCTTTGCCAGCTGCTTCAGCGCTGCCGACGACGTTGTCACCACTAAGAAGACAGGAAACCTCGTTTCTCTCATTTTGTAGATCTGTTTGTTAACCTTTATTTTATAGATGTCCTTCATTTCAGCTTTTAATTCTTCTAGGTCTACATCTTCACATAAATCATGGAGGACGAACCCGTGGGTTTTTTCGTCCTTCTTAGTGTATGTGTGGAAGTCAACCTTCGCGTCTTCAAAATATGCCAAACATCGTTAATAATCCGTCATGTCTTCTAAGTATACACCCATTTGGGTGTATTTTTGATGTGAAATTTTTTCATCATTGTTTCTCACAAATGTTGTCACTCCTCGCTGATACTCGAATTTGTCATGAATTATGATTGGAGGCGATCTGTCGAATTTAGTTTTTTTAGTCGTTTTTTCCGTCGTTGTCTCTTTTTCCTTCACTTTTTCATTCATGTCTCTTGCTATGTCTGCGTTATCCTTCAATGTCTTATATTTATTGTCAATTTTTACTTCCTTAGTCGTTTCATTTACTGTTCGTTTCTTTGTAGTTGGGTGTGTGAAATTTTGATCTTGTTTGTCTCTTATTTTGTTTTTTGTCCTCATTAGATTTTATAATTCCTCCTACTTCTCCTGCGTGTTTTCGTTTTCGTTTGTTTCCATAATGTTTTCTTTTCCTTTATTTATTTTCGTTACTTTGGCGTTTTTGGCTCTCCTCGCTTCATCTTCTGAGGATGAAGACGAGGAGGATAACGTCGTTGTGGTTTTCCTGTTTTCTTTTTGTCCATGGTTCCGCTGCTATTTCGTCTATTTTTTAATTGATTTATTGTTCTAAACTTCATTTCGACTACTCCGGGTACCATCCGGATTCCAAAGCGTTTGCATTCACTTATTTTTTTTGTCCTTTCGATTTCCAACCCTCCTTTTCCAATTTTCCCGCCAAAAATGAAAAATTTTTAAATGACTATCAGAATAAATTAATTTAATACAAATGTTACTGTCACTTTTGATTCTAATTTCACTTTTTTTGTTCAAATAATTATATTTGCTTCCTTCCACTTGTCTCTTACTATTAAACACTTTCCTAATTAACTATCCTTTCCTACTATACACTTTTAAAACACTTTTTACACCCTCAAAACTTAATTGCTCACGCAGTCTACTTTTGGGTTAATATTACCAGTGTTTAGTTGGAAATTTTATTTGTAATTTGTTTCGGATTAAGATGGGAGAGAACTGACGATGCTCTAGATGTGGTTCGGAATCAACAATGAACTATAGGGCCTCGTCTCTCTTTGCTCAACACAAAATCCTAGGATTTTCTGGGAGTTACTTCGGTGACTTGGGAGGTGATTAAGAAAACATTTCAAGAAAACATTTTTAAGAAAACAAATATTAGGCAACTCAGGTTCTCTAAATTCTTAAGAAATTAAGTTCTCTAAGTTCTTAAGAATTTAGGAAACCTGGGATGCCTATTGAACCTAAAATTGCACTCTCATATAAATTTCCTGAAAATCTTGAAGATTATAGTGAAGAGTAAAGGGAATGGTTTCACCAAGATATTCACGAGATGGAGCATCGATATCAAGGAAGATGAGATGGGAATATGCTGGCAGACTTCTATTTTTTTATAATTTTAAACAAAAAGATGGTGAACAGTTTTCAAATGAACACAGTGTATGTAACAAATGCATAAAAGTGCAGTGGATATAAGTGGATCTCACCTGGATATGATAAAATCAGTTTTAATAACCTCCACATGATGCCAACTTAGTTAACGAAATATATTTTGAGTATACTCTATAACTAACCCTACATGCTTCTGTGTTTATAGAAACTAGTTTATTGTTCTTTGCACATCTTCAGTAATATGTATATTTACCTCATTAGTAACAGGATCATAGGGAACAGATTTAGTTTGTCCATTGAGATAATGTAATAAGCGTCCCTTCATGGGAATAGCAGTTTTAAGAATATAATTTTCAAGCCCCACTGTACGCAACGCTTTCCTTCCTCTATAAGACAGGGCTAGGTTAATAGATTTCCCTTGAACTTTTTCACATTTCCTTATATCTAAAAAAGAAAAAAACATAAAGAGGTAAATTTTGATATGTGACTAGTAATGACTTGTTCTTATACGAATGTAAAGTTGTGGTAGACAAAGAAATATTTGCAATCTGTAGAGAAAAGTCATAGGTATGAGCAGACTTTTTCTATTGAAAGCATATTTTTTCACGGCCCATATAGACTTACTGTACTCAATTGTCTGTCGAAAAAATAAAATTTTTTGTGTTTTCAGGTTTATCAAGTGAAAATTTCATATACATTCACTTGGTCTGGCTACTATATCTTTGTTAATTACAAACAAGCAATAAAACCTCATTTCATGTCACTTGGAGCAAAAAGTGTTAACAAAGTTAGATTTTTTTAATAAAGTTGACTCTACATGATAAACTATGTTCTCCTTCTAGTTAAATTGTGTTTCGTGTGAAAAATAAAATGAAATTGCACCCAAATAAATTCAGTAAAACCGACTTACCTACTGTCATGATTTTTTTAAGTAATATGCACAATTACCTTATCAGCAATATCCCTAGAAATACTGTTAACATATACAAGGTGCTCGGAAAATGCATCAGAAATATTTAGGAGGTGATTATACAAGTTAAAATAGTGCTAGTAGTTTCTTAAAAAAAAGAAATTAAAATCTCAATTGTAACAGTTATAGCCACTCAAAGTTCAATTTTTTCTTCTTTCTTTTTGCCATAATTCAGTTAATTCTATACCAATGAAGTTGATATTTGGTACACACATTGTACGCAACGAGCTCTCTCATAACAATATTAAATTAGCTTATTATCATACCGCCAGAGGGCACTTTATCTGCAACTATAAAGGAGGACATTGCACCCGAACAAGAGGGATCCTGGGTTTCAGTAGATTTTTCTGAAATTTTTTGTACAATATATTATAACCCAGGATAATACTTGTATACGTGGGAAATTTTTGTGAGCCTACAGGGTGTACCGGAAAACAGGTCCGAAGATTCCTTCTTTTGCAAAGTTTAAAAATATTATTATTCTCTTTGGATATGAATATCCTTTAAAAAATCGATTAGTATAAGGATCTTGAAGTATATATTTATTTAACGAAGTGTCTTATAATCAAAATATACGAGGTGCTATGATTTTTAATGATAAATACTAACTTTTAAAGTTCTAAAAAATGTATTATATTCAGATGCAAACTATTTATAAAAATATTGAAAGAATAAATACTATTTTGTACGTTTTTTAAGCTATTTCAGTTTCTATAATTAATGTGTAAGTAATATTTTTATTGTTAATATATTGGAGAATAGTAGTGTTTTACTCGTTTCCTTGTGATATCGAACTACCCGTTACTATGGTAACGGCTTCCTTAATCAGCTTTTTAAAACTTTTTAATTAATAACAAAATAACGTCAAGGCTACTTCGCTGCCTTGACATTATTTTGTTATTATGGTTGTCACTTAAATAATTTATTAACTGTCAACAATTATTTCATACGAAAACTGTAAAATTATAATTTTTTAAAATGGTACAATATTATATTTGTGGTCGGGAAAACTCAAATAGCAAAATATATGACGAAAATGATATTAATGAAGACCGGAAGAAAAATGTCGCCAAATTACATAGAAATCGGTTTCGTTTTAATGAAATTATGTTAATCGAACAGTCTAGATTTTGTTTAAACTGTAAAAGAAGAATAAACAGAGTAATTGAAATGGAAGATGATCCGTTGGCAATCCCTATGGACGCTTTAGTACCGTATAGCACAATGAATTGTTTTGTTTGTCAGAGAATTAGTCGATTTCGAGTAAGCATTGATGCAAGAATAGACTTTTTCTTAAAAACTGGAATTTATTTATCCTTGGAAACACGATGCTGTAATCAACATTTAATCGAAAATGGATTAATACAACTTGAGTTTATGGACAATCTCATATCTGTACCACTACGAATAAGCATGACGGGATCAGAAACCGGTGAATGGTTTAGAAAAATTAGGCAATATGCTCAGAAAGTATTATCTTCAAAATACGAGGATCAGGCCAATTTTGATGACGATGACTTTAAGTCCATTACATCTTTAAATAAAAACCAATTTCGTGAATTATTTCAATTTTGCAATCCTCTACAATATGGCAGACAGTTAAAGAAACTTTTAATAACTTATTTGATGAAAATGAGACATGGAGTATCAGATACCTGTTTAAAAACGCTATTGAATTACACGTGCCGACAAAGTTATTACTATTACCATTGTAAGACAGAGCTTATGGTCATATTTGTACCTGAAATCTTAAGATTTGATTCTCCTGAAGTTCAAAATAAAGAACAATTCATAAATAGCCATGTCAAATATTCTCTATAATCCTGAACCAGAATATCCATAAGCAATTTTATACCCCGACTGTACATATTTAAAAATTCCAAAAAGCTCCCATTTTCGAATTCAACGACAGTCTTACTCTTACCATAAAAAGTATAATTTGTTAAAAGCAGGCCTAGTAGTCGCTCCGGATGGATATATTTTAGATGTACATGGTTGTCTGATTGACAACCAAACAGCATGTAATAGAAAATTTTAAAACAAATTCCTAATAAATAATAGTTTCTCTGATGATGGTGTAATAAACCGAAACGTTAGAAAAAAAAATTTAATTAGTTATACCTGACCGAAATCCCCACAAAAAAAACTATCAATATTAATATATACATATATATATATATATATATATATATATATATATATATATATATATATATATATATATATATATATATATATATATATATATATATATATATATATATATATATGTATATATATATATATATTTACTTTCTTAAATAAAACTACATATCAATTTCAATAGTCTGATTACCAGATAAAAAAAGAATCATGTTTATTTTCGTTTGTTTTATCTCTTATAAAAACGTAGGTCACTGAACATCGCCTGTTCTTTTTTTTTCTTCTTTTTTTACAAAAAAAAAATGAATTGTATTTATGTTCAATTTCTATTAAATAATAAATAATATATGTACTTCCATATTGGTAATATAATATGTATTTCCATGCTTGTGTATAAATTAAAACCGTTGATTGTTATTTGCGTTTAAACATTATTTGTTGTTGTACAGATATACGAGGGGTAAATATAAAAGAATGAACTTTAAGGTTGGACATTTAAATGTGAGATCACTGTTCACTGACTTTGATGATTTAAAAGAATTAATTGTGTCAGAAGATTTTCAAATTTTTGCAGTAACTGAAACCTGGTTAAATAATGATTTGGATAACAATTTAGTTCAGATTCCAGGTTACAATATTGTTAGGAAAGATAGAGTTAGAAGGGGTGGTGTTGCTTTATATTTAAAAAAATGACAGAGAGAAAGCTCTAGCAAAAGCTAAGGAAACTAGATCTAGATATGACTGGACGTATTATAAAATGATTCGCAATTATACAACCTCTACAATAAGGCGTGTAAAGAAAGCATATCTTCTAAATGTTCAAAATCATAAAAGTACAAAAGAATTATGGAAAACGCTTAGAACTTTAAACATTACAAAATCGCAGAATTCCGACATCCGATACATCTTTCAAATCCAGATCTCGTTAATAACTTTTTTGTAGCTGCCAGTCAAACTAATCTAAAAGTCGATACAGAGCTTATCAGTGATTATGAAAGTGGAATTTTTAAAAATGGAGCAACATTTGGTCTTCAGAAATTTACGCATGATGATGTGTCTAAAGCTATAAACAGTGTAAAATCCAACGCCTCAGAGCATGACTGTATTTCGAAAAAAATGCTTCAAATTTGTATGCCTCATTTAACTGTGTATTTTTCCTATTTATTTAATCAGTGCATTTTGCAATGTGTATTTCCTGAATCATGGAAAATTGCAGTGGTTAAACCATTGAATAAAATAAAAAAATCCAGCAACTCTGTCAGATTTACGACCAATAAGTCTTTTACCAATATTGTCAAAAATTTTGGAACGTTTAATATATAACCAAATTATAGCATTTGTTAAGGAACATGGCATTCTTCCTGATACTCAGTCAGGTTTTAGATCAAGTCACAGTCCAACTAGTGCTCTACTGAAAGTTACAAATGATATAATTAGTGGTATTGACAATGGCAATAATTCAATTCTAGTAATGCTGGATTACTCTAGGGCTTTTGATACTATTAATCATATACTAATGTTATCAAAACTAAAATTCTATGGTTTTAATGATAATACACTGAAACTTATGCAATCATATATTTCCTCTAGAATGCAACAAGTAATTATAAATAATTCTGAATCGGGCTTGGGAATGTTGGGATATGGTGTGCCACAAGGATCAATATTAGGGCCTCTTCTATTTATTTTATATACTTCGGATTTTAATAAAAGGCTGATATGTCAATATCATTTTTATGCCGATGATACCCAGATCTACCACATATTTAATCCCGAGTCAGTATTTCAGGCAGAAGAAGTCATCAACAAGGATATTGAACATCTAGTACAACTATCTCATAAACATTGCTTAAAAAATTAATGCGCAAAAATCTGCAGTAATAATATTTGGTAAAAATAAAGAATTCATGTATGATAATCTTAATATTTCTGTAGAAAATCACAAATTATGTTTTCAAACGAATGTCAAAAATTTAGGGCTTATTGTAGACATAGATTTAAGATTTATTCCATATCTAAATAATGTATTGAAAAAAACATACGGCTCATTAAAACAATTATATTCAAATCGACATTTTCTCAGTCAAAAGCTTAAAGTACTGTTGTGCGACTCATTAGTTTTGTCATGTTTTAACTATTGCGATATAGTCTATGGCCCTTGCCTTGATCAAAATACAGCAAAGCGAATTCAGAAAGTTCAGAATTCATGTATTCGGTTCATTTTTAATTTGACAAAATTTGAAATCGATATAGAAGTGTGAATGGTGAAGTTGTGTTGTGCTTATAGCTTCGTGAAAAACTGTGTTTATAAATAGACAAAGTGTAAAAAAAATCAGAGGCATTTACATTGGAGAACTGAGAAAATTATGGTAGAAAAATTCTGACAAGTCATGAAAATTAGCAACTATTACAAAGTAAGTTTTTTAACAAATCAGTGTTAATAAATGTAAATCTACGACTACTTACTTACTAGGTTTCATAAAAAAATAGCATAAAAACTTATCAACATATAAAAATAATGTTTGAGTAAAAAGCCCAACAAATACCGTACAGTATATACAGTGAGTAAAGAAATACTAAGGGAAGGCAAATTTTTATTACAACTACTATTAAAAAACTATGAAACATGGAGGATGGAAAATCGTTAACTGATATATGTATATAATCTTATAAAAAGTATTAATGAAAATCTATGTGAAAAGATTGAGGAAGTTAGTAAAGATCTTAAAAATCTTACGGAAAAAGTGAATTGAGAAGCTAAAGACATCAAACAAAAAGTTTCGCCATTAGAAACTGAAAATGGAACACTAAAAACACGTCTCTGGACGGCTGAGAGAATATTAAAAAAAAATATTGTTATCTACGGCTTTGATGAAGTTGAAAACGAAACAGAGGAATATTTGATATATGAAATTCAAAACTGTTGAAGGAAAAGCTGGAAATCGAATTACCCAAAATAGCATTTACTGACATCTTTCTGCTAAGGAAACCATCAAATAAAAAAAGACCAGTTTTAATTGAACTTCTTTCACATTTAACAAAAGTAAACTTATTAAAAAACAACACAAAATTAAAAGGAACAGGAATATTCATCAGTGATGACTTGATCAAAGAAGACAGGGAAGAAAGAAAAATATTAGTAGCAAATCTAAAGGAAGCAAGAAGTAAAAAATAAAGTAGCTAGTATAAGAGGAAATAAATTAATAATAGAAGGAACAGCTTACACAAGTAAAGAATTGGAAAATCAAGAATACAGTTCAGTGACAAACGAGAACAGATCACCACCGGTGGCGGTTAGGGAAACTGCTTGTGAGCCAGGAACACTGGTAACTTCCAAATTTCAGGAACGAAACATCGAAGGAAACATAGAAGAAGAAGAAGAAATAAATTCTAAATTCACAGAGGAACAGGAAAATGATATAGAGATAGGTCAAAAAAGAAAATTCGAAAATAGTCCTGGAAAGATTGGTAAAGAACGAAAGAAAAAAGTAACTCACAATATATCAAGAAGACCCGTTAGAAATAACAACAAATAATAACATTAATAATCGTTTAAATATAGTGTTTTCATATATATGTGTATATGTTTATGGTAGGTATATACTTTGTCTATATTTTTTTAATACATATATTTGTTCTCAATAGCAATATATCCAGGTTTGGTTGTTTATCGGAGGGCAAAATGATTTCACTCGCGGATGATACGGTGATTTTATATGAAGCTACAACCTGGATAGACTTAAAAGAAAAAAATATTAGAGACTCTGCGCAAATATTTGCATGGTTGGGTCAGAATTTATTAACGGTGGATTTTTCTAAAACCAAGTATTTGCCATTCTCTTCATATGAAAATTACTTACCTGGATATGACAATATTAACATAAATCTTGGAAATACAAGCACCCAAATAAGATCTTCTGAAACTATTAAATACTTAGGCATTATTATAGACAATCACTTAAGATGGGATCAACACATAAAAAATCTTGTGCAAAAACTGAGAGGACTAATTTATAAATTTAAACAGCTAAAATGCATCCTAAAAATTAAAAGAACTAAAAATGGTATACTTTGCACTTGCTGAATCATTAATAAAGTATGGTATATTAGCTTGGGGTACATTTAACAAGAGCAATATTAAAAAAGTTAGAAATCATTCAAAAGAGAATATTAAAAATTATTTATTGTAGAAACTGGCGCTATCCTACAACATGTTTATATAGAGAAACTAACTTAAACCATCCGAGACAGTTATATGCTATAAGAGCTTTGATTCATGTTTTTAAAAACATAAATTCCTTTGATACAATTGACTATGTACATATATGAGACAAGAAATAGAGAAAACCGGCCATTAAAAACTGATCGCGCTGATAAGACAATTGGGAAAAAATGTTTTACATATATTGGACCTAGGCTATTTAATACATTGGAAAACAATGTAAAAACATCTAAATCTATTTACATATTCAAGAAAAAAGTAAGGGCTTGGGTATATCAAAATTTGGAAGATATACTAAATGTAATAGATTAATCACAGTTGTTGTTATTATTATTATAATTAAATTAAATATAAAAATTATACGGAGTTTTTTTATTGCATTTATATCGTTTTAAAATTTGCAAGCAAAAAGTTGCATTTTGTTTTAGTTGTATCTTAATTTAGCTGAAACTATATGCACTTATTATATTAAATTTTTAGTTAAAATGTATTATTTATAGGAACAGACCACCAATAATAGACCGCTGGGGTTACGGCCTTAGGTTTATTATTGAAGGATAATCTTCTCCTCAAGAAACAAAACTTCTGTTTGTTTCTTTCGAAGATTCCAGTAGGTATCATAGTTGTATATATAATTACAAGGAAATGTAATGAATTAAACTTATAACTTTGTAACCATTATGTAGCACAAATAAAACCTATTCTATTCTACAAGAAGGGACCATGTTAGAGAAAAATTAAAAATATTAAATTGGCTTAATATGGCTAAAAGACGACAACTTCACATGACTTCGTTTACACATAAGTTAATAAAAAACATCTACTCCTCAATACCTTAGTGATCTATTAACTCCTCGATCCTTATTTCACTCACGAAATCTTAGATATGTAGATATGTTATCAATCCCTCGGTATAGGCTAACGTTGTTTCATAGAAATTTTGCTTATTCTACAGCGTCTCTCTATAACTCTATTTCCGTCGATATAAAGCATCTATCTATAACCTTCTTTAACCATAAAAACAAAATTTTTTTATTAAACCTGAACAGTTAATTCTCAGGAAAATTGCTATTTCTCTAATATATATTTATTTTAACTGCTTTAATTTTAATTTTACTGAATCATTACTTGTATCTCTTAGTATTTAACTTTTTTTGTTATGAAAAATATGTTGGTTGAGTGTAAGAGCAGCTCTAATGAGCTGAACTCCGCCAATGTTCGGTAATTAATAAAGACAATATTTATTTATTTATTAAAATCTTCTTCTCAGATACATTTGTGTCTGACCCACATAAACTTTTTCACAGTTTTTATAAAGTATGGAATATATTACATTTGATATTAATTTAGACGGAGTTTTTCTTTCAGTTTAGTGAAAAATCAGTATCGTTTTCATTTTTGAAAGCAATGTTTTAATTTTCATTTTTCGTTTTCAATACTAAATCAAGATTATGGTATATAAGAATTTTTTAATATTTGTTGATTGAATCTTTAACTAATATCAGTTCTAAACTATGATGCCGGCCGGTTGTGTTTCGATGAGCGCTAATGTACAAATTAACTTTAAATGTTGCAAAACAAAACCTTTCATACACTACATCTGTGTAAAATGTTCTAATATATTTCATAAGTGCTGTGTATCTAAATTTAAAAGTAAAATCCGTTTTGTTAAGGACAACAAAATTGTTTGTTGTAAGGCGGACGAATCCCTTAGTGAGGAAGATGAGGAAAAAAGTTTACTTGAGAAAACTATTAGTGAACTTAACGAAGAAAGTGCAGCGAAAAATAAACATATACTAAAAAATGACAGTAAATTACTTTTGGATGAAGCCATAAAATCCGAGGCAGAAATGAGAGCGCTTATAAGTAAACATGAACAAACTATACAGGAGCTGAATTTACTAATAAGGGATCTAAAAAAGCAAATATCATCAACTGTAAAAAACATAAGAAATAATAGCACCCAAACAATACAAGAAGTCAAGCATGCCTCTACGTCAACCAATTTATCAAGTGAGGAAATAAATTTAAATGTTCCAAATAATCAACAAATCCATTAGACGACTGAAAATGAGGGATCAAATGCTCTCAAAAATTCAGAAAAATGTACCCAATTGCATCGATAATAAAAATTAAATGAAATCCCAAGTGAAAAAAAAAATCAAATCTTCTTAATGACTGATGATATAGGCCGTAATATGGTGAGTCAACTCAGGTCACTAATAAATAATTCACATGATCACGAAATAACGTCAATAATAAAACCCGGTGCTCTCCTGCATGAAGTCATTAAATGTGTCGAAAGCTTGACAATCAATTTTACATTACAGGACTATTTAGTTATAATTGCAGGATCAAATGATATACATAAACATATGACTCCTTCATTCAGACTAATCTGTAATATACTAAAAAAGTGCTCTCACACAAATGTACTATTCACTTCTATTCCCTACCTAGCATATAAACAATCTAACTTCATTAAAAATAGACATATAAATAAATATAACCTAAATTAAGCAACTTTTTATCTAAATTTAATACATTAGTGCCGGGAGTTATATCCTATGTGGAAATAAACAACAACTACAAACAATGCAATAAATCATCGGTAGCTTTATCCATAAAACAGGCTATTAGTAAGAAAACTGTTGCAAAAAATCTAGTTTTTATTAACATTTGTGATGACCTCCCTCTAAATATTTCAAAAAATGCAAGTACTATACATGAAGACGATCTTGACTTATCTCTGCAAATGATAGATGGAAGTACTTCTGTAAATCTACAAGCACCGTGTGGTCCATCAACATCTCAAGTGATATGCAATTTAAATAAGAGTCCTGAACTTAGTTAGCTTTTTCGTAAGTAGTGAAGTCAAAAGTTCGAATGAAGTGCATTACAACAATTCCAACAAAATTGTAAATACCAATAATATATATAGTAATACATTAGAAATACTAAACAGAAAATTGTCTATCTGCCATCTAAACATTCGAAGCCTGCGTAATAAAGTTGATGAAATAATAGTGTTTTTGGAAGTTATCAACTATCCAGATGTATTATGTATGTCTGAATGTCGTCTAAGTGAAGATGAAATAAAAATGACAAAAATAAGTAAATATGTGTTGATTGGCTATTACTGTAGAAGTGAGGATACAGGTGGAGGCGTAGCAATATTTGTGCGTGACTGTTATAAATACAAAACTAAAAAAATTGCAGTCAATAGAATTTCTTCAAATTTTGAATATGCATCAGTGAATATTTATCCCAGAGAGGAATTAACTGTCAGCGTAATTTGTGTTTATGAGGTACCTAAATATGTTAATTTTTCGTTGTCTATATTTTTTGAAAAATTGGAAAATCTCCTTAGTAAGTTAAATACAGCTAATCCTGTATTTGTTTGTGGCGATTTTAATATTAATTTGGATTTCAATAATTTAGACTTTATTAAAAAAAAGTATGGTGATCAACTTGTTAATACGTTTTCAATGTTTGGATTAAAACAGTGCATATATGATTATACTAGGGTACAGGGTGGCTCTAAGACAATTATTGATAATATTTTCTCCAATATTAACAATTCGGAACTGGCACCTGAAGTAATAAAGTGTGACCTTTCTGATCACTATATGCAAAAAGTTTGTTACAATTATGAAAACAATAAGGAGTGTCAAGAACTATTTATTTGTAAGAGAGATTTCAAAAATATATATAATATTGCATTCTTCGAACATCTTGTTTCGATTTAAAAATGGGCTAATATTGATTTTTCTGCAAATATAGACTTGGCCTTTACAAATTTTTTAAATAAAATCGATGAAATAATAGATGTTACATTCCCATTACATCACATTAAATGTAAAAACTCAAATATTTGCTCGAGGAAAAACAATAATAAATGGGTTACTAGTGACATAATTAATGAAGGTAAATTCATCAGACAAATATGTAGATTAACTTTAGACAATCCCGAAATAAAAAATTATTATAACTTATTAAAAAAGAACCATAAAAACAACATAGATAATGCAAAGAAAAGATAGTATTGTTCAAAGATGGAGACTTCGTCTAACAAAAATATTACAGCTTGGCAAATCATAAAAGAAAACAGTGGCACAGCTGAAAATAAACGTTTCCCTGATAGGTTTGTTACTGATAACGGTGCAGATATTAACTCATTAAATGACGCTGCACATGAATTCAACAACTACTTTCTTGACTCTATAAAAGAACTTACTGACAATATGAACACTAATGCTAATACACATTTAAATATAAACTGTTCTAGTAATATGTTTTTGGCACCTATCGTGATCAATGATGTAGTTAATATGATTAAATCCATATCTAAAAAAACTCTGCAGGTTTTGATGGTATACCTTGTTCGCTGCTTGTACATATCAGTGAATATATTGCCAATCCACTGTGTAAATTAATTAAATCTTTCTTTTATCGAAGGCACTTTTCCTTCCAGCTTAAAAAAAAGCAATATTGGTACCTATACATAAAAAAAAACGATAAGGAACTAATATCTAACTACAGAGCAATATCGCTACTCTCAGTATTTTCGAAGCTTTTCGAACTAGCGTATGCCTGTCAACTTAAAGCCTATTTAAATAAAAATAATATAATATCTTCTAGTCAATATGGGTTTAGGGAGGGATACTGTACGCAAGATGCAGTAAATTCGCTCTGTACTTTTTTACTCGAAAATATTGACATGAAGAAAAAGTGCGAATGTTTGTTTTTTGATATGTCTAGAGCATTTGACACAGTGAAGCACGAAATGCTGCTCAGCAAATTGAATGCCTATGGTATAAGAGGGGTACCTAATTCGTGGATTAAATCTTATTTGAGTAATCGTACTCAGAGAGTAATATTAAAAGTTGATGGCAAATCACATCAATCTGATGATAAATTAGTTCCAACTGGTGTTCCTCAGGGCAGTACCCTAGGCCCCATTATTTTCCTGATTTTCATCAATGACCTTTGCAACTATTTGAAAGTGTCGAATGAGTTTCACGTTATTCAATTTGCTGATGATGTGGCAGTTGCATTTGTGGCAAATAATGTTCCAGATCTATCGCGAAACGCAAACATTTGTACCTCAGTAATGGACAGATATTGCAATGATTTTGGTTTGAAACTTAACGGGTCAAAAACTCAAATGTTAATGTTTACCCATATTACTCCTGATTTTAGTTTATTATCTAAAATTGATCATTTATCTATAAAAAATAGTGACTCAGTCAAATTGTTAGGTATGTTAGTGGATCATAACTTAAATTGGTTTGATCATATTGACTATTTAATAAAAAAAATTTCTATTAGTTGCTATAGTTCGAAGCTGCCATCGCTCTTATGTTAATTTCGACGTACTTAAATTGTATTACTTTGGACATGTGCAATCATTATTAAATTATGGCATTTTATGCTGGGGCAATTCTAGTAGAATGAATGATTTATTCATAATGCAAAAAAAAATCATCAGAACCATGATGTTCAAGCATTCTACCTATTCCTGTAGGGACCTGTTTCCCTCTCTCAATATCTACTCACGCTACAATCTTTATACATCTTATCGTGTTGTCTGTTTGTTAAATCTAATATTAACAAGTTCATTTTGTTTACAGATCGTAACATAAATTACAGTCTAAGAGATACCAATAACATTCTGTTACCAAAACATAAATTGTCTGTTGTTGCTAATGGTCTAACTATCATGCCCACTAAAATATTCAATCATTTACCCAACTACCTGAAAGAAATATCTTGTTTAAAGTTATTTAAATCAAAATTAACAAAATTGTTGGTACATCATTACTTCTACACTTCAGAAGAATTTTTTTAGTGCCTCCCTGTAACACTGGCATCGACAATTATTTACTTTTTATTTTTCACACAACCATAATATGCTTTTGCACTTTTATACTTTGTAGTTTGTTTTTATATGACCACAGTTTGTTCTTATACTGCATGTGTTTATGTGTTTGTTCATATATGTACATATTTTTTTGTTTATATATATATATATATATATATATATATATATATATATATATATATATATATATATATATATATATATGTTGTTCTTCGGGTGTTGATACTCCCGCGTGGGTGATAGGCCCCGAGAGGGACCGTGGTTGTCTGAACGACGTTTCGGCAGAATCTCATCTGCCATCTTCAGGTTCTAACCGATACTTCGCGATGACCCGCTGTGGTTACTCGAACTGAAAAAAAATTTTTTTCAGTTCGAGTAACCAGAAGCCGCAGTAAGCAGTTATCGGTTAGAACCTGAAGATGGCAGATGAGATTCGCCGAAACATCGTTCAAACAACCCACGGTCCCTCCGGGGCCCATCATCTATACGCAGGAGTATACCCGGAAAACGAATTTAATATATATATATATATATATATATATATATATATATATATATATATATATATATATATATACTTTTTTCTTTTTCCTTTTTTTATTTATGTACAGATTTCATATTATTTGTTATACACATTTTATATTTTGTAATTGTTTTTTAGATTTTTTTACTGACAGGTTATCAATAACTTTTTTTTTTTTTTGATAACTTCTTACTAAATTTTGACGTTTTTCTATACATGTAATGCATGTCTACTGAAAAATAAAGAGATTATTTATTTATTTATTTATTTATTATCTGTTATTTCGTAACCCGCTAACAGATTAGATCTAGAGATATTTGGTGCTACTTCAGAGTGAACAAAAATGAGCGAGTTCCATTACTCTCCACAATACGATGCATATTCTTTAATATAATACCAAATATAGCAAAAACTGGTATAAGTACCTAGTTACTCAACATACCCCTATCGTTTCTGTTAAAGTGAAATATTAATAATTAAAAAAATTACCGTCTCTCTTTTCATAAATTGTTACTTCATATCCACGTTTGGCCATAAAACATGCACACAAGGATCCAACCTAAAAGTTATTCAACTTACAAACATTTAAATAATTTTTTTTTTGTACAATACCAAACCACCTCCTACGATAATAATTTTAATTTTCTCATTCTCGCACATATTAAAATAAATTTTTAACGAGATTCACAACGTATTCAAAGACAACTTTCCACCACACGTAAGTAACTGAAACTATTACTACAAGGTTTCAGTTAGAAGTAATTTTTGTTGACATCTGACACTTACAGTGAGTGGATTTAGTATAATCCCTATCGTTGTACTACCAGTACCGTAATTAAAATATTTGTAGAAATATACGAATTTTGATAAAAAACAAAGGTATAGATAAAATACATATGCGCATACAAGAGGCCGATTCAATTAAAACTACCCATACCGATTATTGGGCAACTAAAAACGATACTGAATTTTTTTTTAATCTAATATATAGATACCTCTAGCATTTTGATGTTCAAACGATGTATAAGCGTCGAGAAAACAATTTTGAAATTACAATATTTTAATAGTACATTATATTCTAATGATTTTTTTTAGTTTACACATTTTTATTTAAATGAGAAGTTTTTAAATTATAGTAATATTTAACCCATTACTATAGTCTAACTCGTCGAAGAGTGCGGACCGGGAGATCAGAGCTTCATAGGGCCAGTCTAACCGGACAATCCCAAGTAGTTCTGTAAAATTGTAAAATATTCAACCCAACCAAATAGTGTCATAAACAGTTGGAAATCTAAATAATGTGTAAGGTGGTCATTCCAATTAGTGCCATAAACACAAATTTAAGAACATGGTAAAACATCTGGAACAAATAATATGCATGACATGCTTTCAGAGTAAAGAAATTGGTACAATCTCAGTTACTTGAAATTGATCATAAAAAAAATAGAAAAAAAATTACTCCATAAACCCATAAAATAAAATGACCGACGCAATTAATATACGAAGAAGTCTTGAAAAACAGGAGTGAACTAAAATTCACAATTGAGGCGAGTGAAAAACACCTCACAAAAAAATAGAGGAATTAAATAGTAAACATTCTCGAAGAGGAAAACTCCGATCTCAAAAAATAAAATAGGATTGTTGGAAACGAGAGAAAGGAAAACTAATATATTCATATTTGGTTTAAAAACAACAAGAGAAGCAATCTCATCGCAGTTCATTTGTGAAAAATTTAAGCAACTACTGGATATGGATGTAACAGTATCCGACTTCAACGATCTGTACCCCTTAGGAAAATCAGCAACTAGTCCAATTAAAGTAGAGCTTTTGGCACATCAAACGAAGCACACGGTACTGCAAAATTGTCCAAAATTAAAGGAAACAAGTATTTCCATAACTCAGGATCTAAATCCTAAACAATGACAAGAGAACCAAATATTGAGAAAACACTTATCCCTAGTGAGACAAAATAAAAGTATATGTTTATATAAAGAATAAGCTTTTTTTTGATGGATAAGCCTTTACAGCAGAAGAACTAGAAACTGAAAATACCATAGAAAACAACAGTTGGTGTAGCGACCACGTACGCTTTACTTTTAAATGGACTGCATATAATTAAATAATAATAATTTACTGCCTATTTACCCTTACAATAATTTCAATGATTACAACACCAGAAGGTAGTAAAGGAAGGGAAATTTTAGGGGGATAGAAAATATCTGATATCGCCGAATTTGTGCTAAGAAAGCACTTAGGCCTTCACCTCCTAGAGCTACACAGTTCATCCTCACCTTGTCCGATGATCCAGATGACAATGTGTCAATTGACACTTTGTGTACTGGCAGTCAATCCCAAGTCACAGAATATCCACACAGTCCCTGACAGACCGATGACTACCCCCGGGGGTGACAAGCTGGCGAAGAAAGAAGACGAAGACAGAAGAGCGCCAGAAGAGGCCCTAGCCAGCAGGGTTCATCAGCCAGGACCCAGGGAGGTTGACCGAAATCTTCGGCACCGCTGACATTTGTGAGTGGGGCCGTTCGTAAAGTAAGTTAACCCGCCCTGCACGAGGCCGGTCCAGGTCTACAGCGATGACTAGGGTAAAAAGGCAATAGTCCTGCCTGGCCCTAGCATCCGAGACCGTCATCATGCTGGTTTGGTTCTTCGCTTACTTGGAATTCTAAAATATTCTACATAAAACTATACTAAATATATGTGTAGGTATGTACTAATATTTATTTATAAAATCTTCAAAAACAAAATTTTAAACAGTGTGAATTAAATTATTGATTAGGAAGTGGACACAAACGAACGACAGGTCGTTTATAAATATCACTTTTAGTTTTAATTGAAGCCATCTTGACAACCCCATCTGTACTAGGATAAACATCCTGTATAATACCTTAGGGCCAACATAAAGGAGGACATTTTGTTTCATAAGAACGATAATCATTCTTATCTTAATAGGCATACTAGGTGTATTCCATTTTTGACTAATTTGTAGATTTGTCAAATATTCTGTGTGCCATCGTTTCCAATATGATATGCACTAAAAAGTCGAGTAAATGTTTTCTAGTTATCAAGTTACTTAGCTGATCAGCTAAATCTAAAGCCGGTAAATGTTTTAAAGGTTTTCCTGTGAGAAAATGTGACGGTGTTAATGCTAACAGTTCAGAGAGGTCGGGACTTTAGCTATATATGGCCTTGAATTTAATAATGATTCTCTTTCTACAAGAACTATGTACAATTCCTCGTATATGAGAATTTGCGCATCTAAAACTTTTATTAAGTGTTTTATCACACACTTAATATTACTTTCCCAAATTCTTCCAAAATGGGGGTTAGAATGTGCATTAAACTTCCATTCCACTCTATTTGAAATTAATTCTCGCTGACAGGCAACTATAATATATTCTCGAGACTCTAATAAACTACAAATCTCATCTAATTGTGCTTTAGCACCTATAAAATTTGAACCCCTATCAGAATACAGTATTGCACAATGATCTCTTCGTCCGATAAATTGTTTAAAAGTGGTTATGAAACCTTCGGTTGTCAAATCTGAAGTTAATTCTAAATGTATAGCTTTTGTTGCTAGACAAACAAACAAACACAAATAACTCTTTTGGCTTCTAATACTTCTTTTACGTCCCATTGATGCAGAAAAGCCCCGTGTAGTCCGTTCTTGTTGGAGTGCAGCTGCCTCAACAAAAATCAGTCAAAGTGTTTATAAACATTAGTGAAGGTTTAGTTCTATATAATAACTGTCAAGTTTCTGATTAAGAGCACGAGGCAGATTTATGATAGGCATATGTAGCAAGAGTGCTAAATAGACTTTAAGAATAAAAATATTTTTATGAAGTAGTATAGTAAGAGTATCTCAACGGATAGGTACACCTTCCAAGTCTTAATTAAATTCTTAATAAAAGTGAATTAAAAGTAAAGCACGGTGTTATTATTTAAACTCCTAACCAACAGTTCCCACATAAAGGAAAGCTTTCGAAGGAGGAGTGACTCTAACAGCAGGTAAATTGACCATCAGTGGAAAAACTGGTTTTGGTTTGACTCGAAAACAAATGTTACATTTCCAAACTCGATATCTAAAAATTTTTCTAGCCAACAATATCCAAAATCTTTGCCGCAAAATAGCTAACAGAATGTCGGGGTTCTGCATATAAATGTTCTCTATGATAATAATCTATCAGGATATTTACTAAGTGATCAGATTTAGGTAGTAAGGTAGCGTGTTTATGCTCAGAAATGATGCATTTTCTTACCTTCTTCCTACTCGAGTAACATTAATGTCTAAAAAAAGGTCACAATTTACGTAAATAAAAAGATTCATCTTTATTTAGAGCACTCAGCTCGTCTGCAAAATACATATTTTGTATTATACGAATCAGAACAATTTCTGATTTGTCTATGTCTAAAGCTGTAATTGTTGGCCCACACGGTATGAGTTTAACAAATTTAAAAATATAAACCATAGAATTCAGTAGTTTAGACTACGATGAAAAATACGTTATTAGCGTATATAAAGAATTGTCCTTTGTATACACAGGAAAAGTCATTGTTTTAGCCTCTAAAATTTTACTATCGATTGATTCTATATCTTTTCTATTTAACGGTTTTACAGGCCAGTCAGATTCATTAAGTAATAACCACATAAGTTCATACAACCAATCGGGGTTATTTAATAAACATTTTGGTGACAATCCTCTACTGCCACAGTCAGCTATATTATTATAACTGTTTATATGGTACCAACTATCAACCGATAGTCTACTATGTATTTTATGAAATGATTAGCGATAAAGGTTTTCCATTTATACGTTTCTGAATAAATCCAATTGGAGGTGATGGTAGAATCCTCATATATTTCTTCTATTTTAATATGACACTGATAACTACTTCTAATTATACTAATTGATTTAGAAGTTATTAAGGCAGCACAAAGCTCTAAACGAGGATGTGAAACTAGAGTCATGGGAGCTACTTTAGACTGTGCACAAAGTAGATTTACATGAATGTTACCATAGACATCTGTTGTCCTAATGTACACTATACTAGAATATCTCCTTTCACATACATCGGCAAAGGCGACTAAAATAACTGAACTATTATATTCTACCCCTAAATGTCTATGTATTTGTAATTAATTTAAAACCGGTAATTTCTTTTGAAATTATGCCCCTGAATCTATAAAATGAGAGGGTGGAATGTCATTCCACGTTAACTTTAATTTCCAAAGTTCTTTGATTAGATATTTAGTATAAAATGCCAGTGGTGCTAAAAAACTCATATGATCAAAACATCGAGCTAATATTGAAAATACTCCACGTTTAGTACAAACTTGAGAATCAACGTTTATTTTAAATACGAACCCATCGATACTTGTAATCCATTGTAATCCCAAAATTTTGAAAATGTTCGTTCAAAAACTTGCACTAAGCGCAAAGTGTCTGGAAAATATGTCGCAGACCATTTTACTAGTTCGAACTATCCTGCTTTAAATAATCCAACTAACTGTTCAAATACTATCTTGGCCTCGCTCAAATTGCTAACACTACATACTATATCATCCACGTAAATATCTCGATTTACAAATTCGATGGCTTTAGAAAATGAATGTGCATCATCATTTGCGGGTTGTTTAATACCATGTAGAGCTAACCAAGGAGTAGGTTTAACTCCAAAACCAACTGCGTTTAATTGATAAGTCAAAAGTGATTCATTTGGTTCGAACCTCCATAAAACTTGTTCAAAATTTACGATGATCTTCGTTTGTATTAATCTGACGGTACATTTGCTTAATATCCGTGGTTATAGCTATAGAAAATAATCTAAAATTAAGTCAAATTTGAAATAAGTTATTTTGAAGTTTTGGCTCTGTATATAAAATATCATTTAATGAAACGGATTTATCGGTTTTCGCACTAGCGTCGAAAACAACTCTAACAGGTGTGCTATAATATTCTTTAAAAACAGTCGTGTGGAATAAAATTTGAGGGTTGACCAATATAATGATGCATTAACTGTTCCCCCGCTATTTTAAATGTAATTCTTTTTTACCATAACCAAAAATCATGTAATAAAGATCTATGCTGTCCTGTATGTGCTGAGAAACACGATTACAAATCCTGCACGAGTAAACAAATATCGTGTAGCAACTGTATCTTTCTTAATGAAAAGCATAAATTGGATATAAATGTAGAACATGCTTTATGGGATTATAACAACTGTTTTGCGTATAAAATGGCAGCCGAGAATATGAAATCTGATTTATTCGGATCTCAATAGCAATTATCGGTAGATATACTGTCATCTCTTGGTGACCGTGATGAATTTGTAACTTCCACTATTCCGGTTGATAAATCCCATCCTATATCAAGCATACCGATACAAAACTCGTTATCAATTTATTATCAGAATGTTGGAGGTGTGAACACCAAAACTAAGGAAATATTTAATGCTGTGAGCTCTTGTCACTATGACGTTATTACTTTCACAGACACTT
This sequence comes from Rhamnusium bicolor, assembly GCA_029963845.1. Lineage (NCBI taxonomy): Eukaryota > Metazoa > Arthropoda > Insecta > Coleoptera > Cerambycidae > Rhamnusium > Rhamnusium bicolor. The sequence goes on from JANEYF010000241.1 coordinate 130,790, forward strand.
TTCTGCATTCAGCTGTTTATAGTGAATTAATGTTTATTACTCTGTATTTAGATCAGATCGAAATTTTTCTTTAACGAATACCACTAGGGGTGGAGGAGTACTTTTAGCTGTAAGTTCAGCCTACACAATGAGCCAACTAGATACAAAGTCTATGTTTGAGGATTTATTTCATATCGATATTGTTGGAATTAAACTAATAACTGATAGTCATTTGTTGTATATATTTCCACTTTATGTTCCGCCTCGCACAACAGTTGAAACTTACCACTCCCTTTTTGACATGTTTAGCTCCCTTGATTAGATTACATTTATAATGCAGATGTGGTAGTCCTTGGTGATTTTAGTATGCCACAATATTCTGAAACTTTAATACACTTACAACCGATGGGTACAGTGTTACCATTATTGCAGTTTCTTAACTTCTTAGATTTCAATTAGTGTAATAATATAAGAAACTGCAATAATAGGTTATTAGACTTGGTTATCTCTAATAAAAGATGTATTGTGGAAAAGGCATTCGACATCTTAGTTTCGGAAGACTTATATCATCCTGCACTGGTAGTTATCTTTAAATCAGAAAAGTCCTCGAAAAACAATAAACAAGAAATAAATACTATACATTACAATTTTCGCAAAGCAAATTTTTCCGAGCTTTACCAGTGCCTTGCAGAAGTGAATTGGAACTTTTTGACACATTTCTCTAATGTCGATCTAGCTACTGAAAGTTTCTATAGCAAAATTTATCAGATAATGGATGTATATGTACCGAAAACTAGGCAATGTAACAGAAATTACCCACCCTGGTTTACAGGTGAAATAATACATAATATCAAACTAAAACATAGGGCCTGGAAACTGTATAAAAAACATAAAGATGAAAATGCACTGACTGAATTCAAAAATCTGAGAACGTTAATCAAAGAAAACATTGATATATCATATAAAAATTATTGCAGCAATATCCAAAGCAATATTAACAGTAATCCAAACAAATTTTGGCACTTTTTAAATACTAAAAAACATACCTGATACCACGATTGATAATACTGAAGATGTACTGGGCTATGAGAATATTGTTAATAAATTTGCCAAACACTTCCAGGATTCGTATACACAACTCGACAAAACTTATGAAACCGAAATAACTGATTTACCTTCTGATAACTTTGATATAAGCGGTTTTTCGGAAACTGATGCGTATGCAAGCTTAAAAAAAATTAAAACCGAAATTTACCACTGGATTAGACAATATTCCTGTCTTTTTTATTAGAGACTGTGCCTGTGTGTGCATATCCTCCAACAATCATCTTTAATTTATCTATTAAAACTGCTGTTTTTCCAGAAACTTGGAAAACCTCTAGAGTTGTCCCTGTTTTCAAAAGGGAGATCGTGCTAAAATACAAAATTACAGGCCTATTACTATAGTTAATAATTTCTCTAAACTTTATGAAATTCTGGTGTATGAATTTATTTTCTATTACATGAAACATCGCATTACGCCTTATCAGCATGGATTTATGAAAAGGAGATCAACTGTTACCAATCTGTTTTGTATCACGCAGTATTTAACAAATTCTTTAGATGCCGGACTTCAGAGAGATGTCATTTATACAGATTTCTCAAAAGCATTCGACAGATTGGATCTTATCTTATTAATAAAATTGCAGAGTTATAGATTTTCGCAAAATATGTTAAACTTTATTACATCCTACTTATCTGACAGGAAACAATCTGTGCAATGCTGTGGAGTCCAGTCTGTTGAAATACATGCCATTTCTGGAGTTCCTCAAGGCTCGAATTTAGGACCTTTACTTTTTAATATCTTTATAAATGACATTATATCTAATTTAAATTGTAAATATTTATCATATGCGGATGATTTAAAGATTTATTCTATTATTAAAAATATTAAAAATTGTTTTACTCTGCAGAAAGATTTGGAACACCTTAATATTTGGTGCATTAAAAATAAATTACCCTTAAACATCACACAATGCAATATTATGACATTTTCTAATAAAGCACAAGCATAAAATTTTGACTATACTCTTAATAATATCGTAATTGCAAGGCCTACTATCTTTCTAGACTTAGGTATAATATTTGATAGCAAACTCTCTTCCATAAATCATGATAATAGCAAAACATCAGAGAGTTTTAAATGTTAGGCTTTATTATAAAAAACTCCCATGAGTTTAATAATGCAGATACACTGAAATTGCTTTATAACACTTTCGTGCGATCTAAGCTTGAATATGCAGCTATTATTGTGTTCTTATTATAACATACTTGTTAACAGTATTGAAAAGGTACAGCGGAAGTTTTTAAAACATGCTTGTTTCAGAGAGGATGTAGTATACCCAGCTATTGTATATCCAAATGCATATATGCTGGAAAGATTTTTCTTTAGATAGCCTCGAAAACAGACGGGTAAAGTCTCAGTTAACCTTCTTGAACAAAATAATAACTAATAACATTGACTGTCGCGATATATTACAAATATTAAATTTTCGTGTTCCCGGAGTAATCGCAAGGCAACATATGACCTTTACTTTAAGTATACTTCGTACAAATATTGGTAAATGTTCGCCTTTATATCAAATGTGCAATAATTATAATGAACAACATACTCTTGATAATTTCTTCTGCAATGTTGCCACGGTTAAAAAATCGTAGCAAAATTTTTTTTCTTAAAAAATTTGCATGTGTTAGTTATAGATATGTAATGTATAATAAATTTGCATATGTTAATTATAGATAAGTATATGGATATGTGTGTATGTGGGTATGTATGTATATATGTATGCATGCATATATGTCTGTATACATTTTAAAATTAAGTTTAAAGTTATATTCTCTATGTAATATTGTTTTTTTTTACTTTGTCTTTTTAAAATATTATTTTATATTATATTTTTGTAATTCCCATTCTGTAAATGGTTTACCGTTGAATGGTGTAAATAAATAAATAAAAAATAAATAAATAAATTAATAAATTCCAGGAACTGTCATATGTTTTTTACTAATATATTCCTGCATAACTTTACTATACTCATTATATAATCGAGGAGATTTTTGTAGTCTACGTTCCATTGCTAAAAATCTATGACGTGCAGTTAAAAATGAATCCCCTAACTTTGCAGAAACCTCGCTAAATGTTAACGCCACTGAATATTTATCAGAGAAGTCCCGCCTATAAATTGAGGTGAATATCGTTTCACAAAATTCGTCTTCTAAACTATTTGAAGTTGATATGGCGTCATCTAATTCCCATAATTTTTTTATAAATGGTTCTATCGATGTAAAAGTACAAAATGCTAAACTATCATTTTTAGTTTTATCTAAAATGGGAACACTACCACAAATTACATAATCTAAGTGCGTTTCTATTACATAATCTAAGTACGTTTCTATTGCACTTGGCGTTTGTGGTACACCAACAATTTTACCCGACTGTAAAATATGTGTAAAAATATTTACACCTAAAATACCATCTACCTGGAATGGTCTATAATATTGTGGATCAGCCAAATTAAAAATTTTTAAATGATCTAGTTTTTTTGTGTCTACAACCGAAGTGGGTAACCGATCAGTTATTTTATCTATAAGCAAAACATCAATAGGATATTTCACATTGTCATTACAACATAATTATTAAATTAGTTTTACCTTTAACTGGCCGCGAAGTTGCGCTTATGCCATTAACAACTGAAAATAGCAGTGGCCAATGTAAAGGGGAAGCCTGAGACTTTTTTATTACAACCATGGACCTCGGTACAATGGATCTAGAGGAAGAAGTCCATTTACTTCTCTGAAGTAAGGTATGTAAATATTCGGATTGCCAACGCGACCAAAAATCCTGGTATAAACGCTGAAGCTTTTGCCAGCGACTTCGTCCTATAGGGACTGCAGTAAACTCAATCTCAGGTACAGAAGTAAGTGGCTCAAGAGTTAAGAAATGCCCCGGCGTTAGAACCGAGAGATAGTTTGGATTTGACTCAGAGGCGTTAAGGGATGTGAATTTAAAAATGCCTCAATTTGGACTAACTCTGTGTAAAATTCTTCGTACGTCAGAATTTGTTGACCAATAACTCGTTGCAAATGCGTTTTAACTGACTTAATCCCAGCTTCCAGAGCCCGCCAAACTGCGGGGCTGACGGTGGATTAAAATGTCATTCGATCGCTTCAGATTCAGCAGCGGACTTAACAAGTGGGGAAAATTGATTACAGGCACCCACGAAATTGGCACCGCAATCACTATAAAGATGGATGCACCGTCCGCGACGTGCAATAAAACGTCGCAATGCTGCAAGAAATGCATCAGTTGATAAGTCAGATACCAGTTCTAAGTGAAAGAGCTTTTGTAGCGTAACAAACGAATAAACAAATATATGCTTTTTGGGCTTTAGCACCCCGGGTTTTGCCTAAGGTAATGCTGAAAGGCCCTCCGGAATCCAAAGCAGTGTGTTGGAACGGTTTGAGCTGTGAAATACGTGCCGCAGGTATATTGCTCATAATTGGTTGACAGGAAACAGGATGAAGTCGCCAACAAGTATGACACTTAGATAAAACATTACGTATTGCTCTTTTCGAAGAGATTACTCTGAACTGTTGCAGAATTAAAAATTGAACAGACTGTAAACTAGCGTGCATGTATTTTTTATGAAAGTTTTCAATTATCAAATAAGTGAGACGACTGGAACGGGGTACCAATGCCGGGTGTTTTTTTGTCATAAGACAAATTAGAATGGTGCAACCGACCACCTACTCTGAAAATACCCCAGTCGTCAAGAAATACACTTAATTTACGAAAAGAGAAAAAAAATTTTTTTCTCGCAAAATGGCGACTGTTTGAAAAAAGAGGTCGATTTTCTACCTGTTTTTTTGACCTTTTGGAATTTTTTAAAAATAGTAGCAATCAAAATTTTGACTTAATTCTGGTAGGGTCTATAGAGGGATATATAAAGAAGGTCCATACCAAATTTAAAGTAAATCGGTTTATTAGAACTTGAGATATCATGTCAACCATGTTGAAAAAAGTAGTTTCGAGAAATACGCGTTTTAAGTTTTGAGTAAAGTTTCAGGCATTCTAACTCATAGAACGGTACGTTAACGTTATACTTACATTTTCTTAATCGGCGATTCCTGCTCCATATAATGGACCTTCTTCTACTTCAAATTGTACGTTTTCTGAAGTTCTTTTTGGTAGAGGGGCAATCCTAGCTTTCTTTGAAGCATCAGAAGCTCTGATTTCAGAGTGTTCAATCCGAATTTCGTCTATTGTTCGATCCGCTCCGACTGAGCCGGTTTAGTTGCCGCGTCACTAAAATAGCTATAACTCCGTAAATAATTCGAATTTTGAAAAATTCTTTTGGGGACATTGAAAATATGCAAAAAAAAATTTCGATTTTTTCAAATTTCTAGACTAGAATACCCCCTAAATTTTAAGTTATGCAAATGCATTAAAGTAAACGTTGAAGTCTGGATACGTTGATATGTAAACATGCAAATTGTTGTTTATGTATCGGTCATAATAATCAGTGTATCTCTAATGGGTGTTATTTATCTTTATATTATTAATCTGAGCATGTAAGTATGAAAGTGGCCTGGTTTGCCGGCACTTATTTATGTTTAATTTTGCCTGGTTTGCCGCCATATGTAAGTATTTAATAATCCAGTCACATTAGAGGTTTCACCTCGGAATGAGAGATAATAAGCTGTAAACTTGTATAAACCTTTATTTTGGCGTTCTAAAAGTTGTCTCAAAAGTCTCATAAAATCTCGTGTCCGTCTTAAGATATTCAAGATCAAAGGTCACAAAAATCGGTTTTTTGCAAATATCTCGGTTCCTATGGTTTTAATGCCATTTGAATTTATTATAAAAATTGTAGAGAATAAAATTCTCTACAACTTTTGTCCCAAACATTTTTATTATATACTCAACCGTTTTTGAGATAGAAGGGGAGAGCGCGCCGCGCTTACCTATTCACAACATAATGCAAGGTCAACCGTAAGTTCCGGTAAATAATACGCCGTATAAAGTCTACAAATCATTAAAAAATATATAATTATGAATAATTTGCATTGTTTATTAATTAATACATTATATTTAATGATATTTTTTATTTATCGAATATATACTTGTTTAATATTACTTACCTTTCCATGTAATCAAAAAATTGTTGAGTGGATTTTAATTATATTCTAATATATATGTTAATTATATTTTAAGTAGAAAAGGAATAGAGTAAATACATTTTAATTATATCTTTATTTAGAAATACTTTTTCATATATTTATTAGAGTTCAAATGTGGGGAAGTTTGTCAAAAACTTTTATAATTAGAAGGACTTGAGTCTTAATTTTCTTCTTCTTCTTCATCATCGTCTTCCGGTCGCTCGAAAATTTCCAATTCAATATCATCATTTTCGTTGTCAAGAATATGTGTCTCTAGATCTTCGAGAATTTCGGGGTCAAAGGTACTATCTTCATCGAGATCGCTTAATACGGTGAAGCATTGAGGCACGCTTGCCTATTACACTAGCCACAAGCTAAATAACATTACAACCCCGATTTACTGCATCCGCAGCAGCGTGAACCACAACCATTCTTGCAGTTGATTACACGGAAAGGTAAGTTAAGTAATATTAAACAAATACATATTCGATAAATGAAAAATATTATTAAATATAATGTATTCATTAATAAACAATGCAAATTATTCATAATTATATATTTTTTAATGATTTATAGACTTCATACGGCGTATTATTTACCGAGACTAACGGTTGACCTTGCATTATGCTGTGAATAAGTAAGCGCGGCGCGCTCTCCGCCCTCTATCTCAAAAACGGTTGAGTATATAAAAAAATGTTTGGAACAAAAGTTGTAGAGAATTTTATTCTCTACAATTTCTGTAATAAATGCAAATGGCATTAAACCATAGGAAGAGAGATATTTGTAAAAAACGATTTTTGTGACATTTGACCTTGAATATCTTAAGACGCGGACCCGAGATTTTATGAGACTTTTGAGACAACTTTTAGAACACCAAAATAAAGGTTTATACAAGTTTACAGCTTATTATCTCTCATTCCGAAGTTGACCTTCCTTTTTGGCTTAAGTGACTGGATTATTAAGTGGCCTGGTTTGCCGGCACGTTTTTGTATTTAATTTTGCCTGATTTGTTAGCACCTGTTATATTTAGTTCTGTATGGGTTGCCGGTGCAAGTTTATGTTTGGTTTAGTTCGGTTTGCCGGCTATTGCTTCTATGTCATTTTACTGTCGTAACTAAATGAAATCCCCTTATCTATTCAACTAATGCTATATGTAATAATTTGAAATGTCATTGTTGAGAATACATTATCAGTCGTGCTTAAGTGTTGCTATTTAAGAAGAAGGAAAAGAAACCTTACAGACATTCAATTGTTTTTCTGTTAATGCACTTGGACTCCTTTTTAAAAACACCATAAAATTGTTAAACACCCCATTTAAGGTTTTGTCATACCGTTTATGTACTTTCTAGAAAAAAAAGACTGATAAGAAATGAAACATTGTGTCTTACATATTTTATTTACAAGAGTATTTACATTCTTTTCAATCAAAAGTTATGTAAATTAAACTTAATTTACATCAATTTGCTCCTGTCCACAATTCTCTCGGGAATGATTGTACAAATTAAGTACATTTTTATATTATGGATGAACACTATGTTACGCTGATGATAATTATTTGGTCCAGGATCATGAACTGTATTAATTTAATGATAACTAAAATAAGGGAACTTTTTACAAACTTAAAAAAGTAAACAAAAACAAACAAAAATATACACAAAAATAAAATGAACCAAAATAGTCTCATTTGTTAATTCGACAACGTGGTGTTGGGCTGTCGGAAATTAAACCTTACAAGTGAGATAATCTCTTAAAAAAGTAATATCAACGATTCAGCTGAATTTTTAAAATAATCGGCATGTTACCACTCTCACTGTCATCTGCTTCATACACTCATACATAATCAACTACCACACAATGCCAATTGAAAACTAACTCTAGAATGTTCATTTTTAGGATTGTTTTGGATGCGCCACAACAGTTGTAGGTGTTGCTTTGAAGCACTGGAGGAGGAAAGCCGTATAAATGAGGAAAGCAACGATAATCGCCAGAAGAGCGTACATGAAAAGATTAAGTTCTGGTTGACGGAAACGATTCTTTCGCAGCCACTCTAAAACGTCGGACTCGGAATGTAGATCTCCCCTATATATACTTGGGAAGCGTCTTCTAAAGTAGACTATTGCAGGCAAATTTGTTACGCCCCATTTTCTTGCATATCTCGCATCCGCCATTTTTACGAACGTTATGTCGAAATTGTCGGTTTCACTGTCAATATTCTCCAATTTTTCCATGATGATTTTGCTTTCTTCTGAATTTAATTCATCTGAAACACAATTAATAATGTACTATATATTTTAATAATTGCTACTTATTTTATACAGTTTTTCCGAACTAGGGTTTCTGTTTATTGTCGTTGTTTTTTTAGTCTTAATTGCATGAATTATTGAAAATTAATCAGTCGTATTTGGATATTTTTTACCCAAATCCAGGACAAAGTACAAAGGTAGGTTTTTTGCGTATCGCGTGTATTGAACTCGCAAACTGGACGTGTGCGAAAAGTAGACGTGGTTAATTTGCCGTACGAAATTTGGATGTGACTGACAGTCAGATGCAAATGATATTTGGACGCATACAACAATTGGATGCATATCATCGCCGTCATTCCTCAATCTCAGTGTTCTAATCACATATTTTTCAAGTGTTTGTGACAATTATTGTTATTATACGATGGTTTCGCCCACAAGAAAGAAGTAGTCATTGGAGAGAAGATATTTTAGAAGTGTCTTAGCAAAATCGCGCCCTTTTGAGTTGCTTTTAAATGATACTTTATAAAGGAAACAATTATTATTGTCAGTTGACTTATATTTATTTTTCTTTTGACATTTCAGAACACAATAATAGATAACACTTTATATTAAATACATTATTTCATTAATAAATCAATTAATATATTTTGCTTCATTGTTTTAATATTATGTAGCACATTTATTTTACACTGTTAGTGTGCCGATTACAGTAAGAATCGCTGCCCAGAAAGAATGCATATGGTGCAAGCTGTCCTGGAATGTTTTCCTCATTTGTTTGTTGAATATCTCGAAAAGTGGTAGTGGTAAACGTGCGCGCGCATATGCTTGTTAGACACAAAGCCTTGGAAATTCAGTTGCAATGGAGCGTTTCAACGGTGAACAACGCGCGATGTGTGTCAGGAGCTTTTACGAGAACCGTCGTTCTCTCATAACAGTTCGTTGCCTGTATCGAGCGCACTACCACCTACACGACATTAATCAAGCTCCTTCAGCAAAATTAATCAAATCGTAGGTTGCTAAATTTGAAAGAGAAGGCACGACCATTAATAAAAAACCTACGGGCCGAGTCAGAAGAGCAAGAAGTGTCGAAAACGTCGAGCGTGTTCGTGCGGCAGTAACACGTTCACTTCGCCGTTCTGTACGAAGACATGCAGCTGCCTTAAATCTTTCGAAAACACCTGTCCACGACATCTTGTCAAAGGACTTGAACTTTCATCATTATAAGATTCAACTGGTGCCAGCTCTGAAAGTGGAGGATTATCCGATTCGATCCGCATTTACGCAAGAATTATTGGAATTTGAAAACTTTAATAACATTCTATTCACCGACGAGGCACATTTTCATTTACATGGATATGTAAATAAACAAAATTGTCGGTACTGGTCTATAGGAAACCCTCTAGAGAAGCACCAAAATCTCTTACATTCCCCCAAAGTAACGGTATGGGCAGCATTTCATGCATCTGGCATAAATGGCCCTTACTGTTTTGAGAATGCAAACGGTGTTGCACTTACCGTTAATTCTCTGCAATATGTTAGAAAATTTTTTGGAACCAGAACTTCAAAATTTTGCTGGATATAGTGGGGACACATGGTTTCAGCAGGATGGGGCTGTAGCCCATACTGCAAATGCATCAATGAAAGCCGTTAGAACCATGTTCCCTGGAAAAGTAATTTCTAAGCGAGGGGATATTAATTGGCCGCCCAGAAGTCCCGATTTAACGCCGATGGATTTCTTCCTGTGGGCTTTTTTGAAATCTAAGTTGTACACTGATGCTCCTAGGACTTTGCTACAATTAAAAGCCAGAATACGAGAAGAAGTTCAGAGAATTGAACCACCGTTATGTCAACGAATTATCGCAAATTTTAGGTCCCGCCTTGAAGAGGTACAGCAGCGTGGAGGAAGGCACTTTGACGGTGTTATTTTTCATACATAATTTTCCCTGGATCATTCAAATAAAAAATAGTTTATGTTTTAATAACCGAGTTAAATTCACCCAAAAAGAGGAAAACATTCCAGGACACCTTGTACAAGAAGAAGTAATTTATAGTACACAGCATCTATATATTGTTGATGCCGCCAGGGGTCAAGCCAAGGTAACTATTGCAAGCATGAAAGGACTGGCGAAAGAAATCGAGAATACTACTCAGGCCATATTGGGGTATACATATTCAAATTTACTATCGGAAGTTTCAGCTCAGCTGCCTGCTGTTAGTATTTTAAAGAGAATAATTTAACGTGTACGTAACGTCCTGTTTTCATTGCATCCAATTTTCATTTATCCAATTTGCCGCATCCAGTTATCTTGAGCCAATTTGTTGCGTTCAAAAAAGGTAGATCCAATTTTGTGTCCGATTATGAACTCCCCACTTCAAATTTTAAAGAATGCCTCTTTTGTGTTACTTGATGTAAGGTTCAACACCACCTTTGTTGGGCTGGGGAGCAACTACTCTTTCTTCGTCTACAACAAGTGACATAGAGATACCGCGTTCCCACCGGACGTACCACCTATGTTCAAATCACATATTTTTGAAACATTTGTGACTAGTGAAATATATATGTTGGGCAACACTAGACTTATCTCTTTTACCATGTTTGCGATAAGTCATATGCTCCTTGAATCTAAATTGAATTGTATAACGTCTGTCACCAGCTCATTAAAAATAATTTTAAATTTAATTAAAGGATACAAACCTAATACAAAACAGGTTTAATCAAAAAATTACATTTAAGATTCTTTTCTCAGGCTGGAGAAGCAAAGAGGTTAACAAGATAAATTTAATCAAACATAACTAAACAAGCAAGAAATAAAATCATCATTGACAATCGTCAAGCCAAATGTTGCAAAATTATTGAACTAAAGCAGGTATTCTTTTTTATGTGGGCGCCACCATTTTATATGGGGAAACATACAAGGTTTTCCTTTACTTTCAGCAACATGCTACCATTAAAAGATGGAAAATTGGTAGTTAATTCAATAGTCAATAAGGAGTACCACAAATAAATGTACATCACATCGAATGAAAATAGTCTATCCGCACCTGGCGGCATTGCAAGTTACATTACAAGCTAAACTGACAATTCATTGTTCACTCGTGAGGCACACAAAATCTGATAGCAACGTAATCTTGGTGCCTAGGTACCTAGGTTTTGATGTTAAAGCTATTTTTCTTAAATTGCAGATATTCGTCTAAACGTAACTACATTTTAAACAACCTTACTTGGAGGCTCTTGGACTAAGAGCATGACAATGGGGCCTTCTTCGGCACACCTTACCTCATCAAATGCATCAATCTCGTTAGCTCACTTATGCTATTTTAGTCAAACTTACTCTCTCTTACACAGCTCCTTCCTTAACTTGTCTGTTCCGAGACGACCTCGCCTCTGTCGTAGCTCGCACACGTTTGACCTGCCCGAGCTAAAACACTCACCGAAAATCGTCTGTTCGGCGCACGTGATGAAGCTTAATAGTAAACAAAATTTTGCACAGTAGCGGCGCACTAATGGTTAATACAATATAGTTTGGTGAAATTATTTTATTCGGATTTGGAATTTACCATTCCATCTAATTTATAAGGAATGTAGTCCAAATTGTCCATCTTAAAAAAATTGACCATTACAATTGATCGTCTAGTTCGTCCAACCTACTTTTGATTACGGTGCTTGCAGCTAATTTTGTAAACCCCCAATTTTCGATTGTTTCAATTTTGTCTTTTGGATGCCCAATACTTGGTGTAGTTTATTTCCCGATTAATTAACCACTGTCATAACCTACATCTTTAAAAAATCCTACCAATACCCCATTAATTAGGAATGTAACAAATATTAGAGAGGTGGATGTATTCGAAAGCTTGAAAATAACAAGTAAAGTGTAAAAATACTATGAATAGTGACAGAGGGCTAGTGAGTCACGGTTCACCGAACCGTGACAATAGTTTAGGTATAACTAGGATACATTGTTAGCATAATGTTAGTTTTAATCTTCTCCGGATGATGCCAACTTGGTAGGCAAAATGCGCATCGAGTGCAGTATATAGTGTTTTGGTATTTTGTGGAAAACGACATCAATGTTTCTTTATATGAAGAAAACTATTACCAAGAAAATACCTAATTTGTATTAAATTGAATTTATTACTTAAATTATATATACTTACAGAAAAACACCGTAACATATTCATTTTCCTCCAGCAGTTTTTCAAGCATCTTTTTGTTAACTTCTTCTATTTCATTTTTAATTTCGAAAACATCCTGCGATGTTAACCAATCCAGTACTCTGTCAGCTTGAGTTAGATCCCCGTCATATACCATCGGTTTCTTTTTCCGGAAATACATCAATGCTGGCAACGTATGTAAACCCTGTTCGGCGGCTGCCTCGGCGCTACATATTTTCACAAAATCAATTCCGAATAAATCTGCTTCCCCATCGATTTCTTCTAAATTTTCCAAAATCTCGTCACATTCTGGACAGTCCTCCTCATCTGAAAACGATAATGGCTGTTAATACTCGACTCAGTCATCTCTAGGTTAATTTAAGTTTTGTCTGGAAAGTACAAAATTATTTAAGCGTTTATCCTGAAAACTTAACTGCATTCAAATTTTTATTCTAGGTACACAATTTTTGCTGCAATTTTGAATACTTGATAACTTTTAATTTATTCTTACTTACAGAAGAAAACAGCTAAGAAAGGAGATTCATTGAGAAGCCTGGTGAGCATTCTCTCGTTAACTGATTCAATTTCATCTGCCAGCTCTCTATTATCATCATCTATAAGCCATTCCAAGACTGACTGTTCATTCTGAAGGTCACCTTCAAACAACAGTGGATTGCCGTTTCTGAAATAAACTAATGCAGGGAATGTTTTGATACTATATCTTTTAGCTAATTGTGGATCCTGTATTCGAACTAAATGTATTCCATATACATCGCATTCGTCATCAATCTGTTCCAGTTCTTCTAATATCTGCTCGCAGATATGGCAGTTTTGCTTGTAGAAATATACTGCTAGGTACTGAGTATCTTCTACTAAGTTTTCTAGCATAACTCTCGTTATGAGCTCAATCCTGTCCTCAGTTCGCTGTTGGATAAGCCATTGTAAGACTTCCTCCTCTTCTTCTATGTCACCTTCGAAAATGCCTCCAACTCCTTGTTCAAAGTACATGAGGACAGGAAAATCGGTTGCTCCATATTGTTCCGCAATTCGATAATCTTGAGTTTTGACGAATTTAATGCCGTGACGCTCACAGTCATCGTCAATATTTTCTAATTCTTCTAATATTCGGAAGCATTGTTCGCACTCGTCACTGTCTGTCAAATAAGAAACAAAATGAAACATTATTAAGAAGAGAAAAGTATGTCTTATATAAATAATAATCTACCACTTCTTTGAAATTACTAATGTTAATAGAGGTGCTTTATTACTGACTAGTATTTTTGAGTCTAAATCTTAACTTGTCTAAGTAGCATAGTGCAGAAGCCACAATGGGTCCACATGTACCTCCTCCTTTTTATATACAGTGATTATTTCTACAGATGTTTCCAAGAAAAAACTTGCTTTACTACTATATTTGTAAAAAAAATATCAAAAATTCGTTTTTTTGTGAAACATGTCATAAACGAAAAGAGTTCGTCAACAATTTTTCTCATGAAATAATAATATTCATAATTATCCTCATTCTTGTTTATACATACACCAGAAAGCGAGAAAGTTAATATAAACGCTTTGTTAATAATACATAAAAAGATAATCCGCTACACATTAAAATCAGCTTAATAAGCAAGTTCTTTGGTATACATTTACAAAAAATTATTAAACTCCACGCGCCAAAATACTGACACGTTTAAGAATAAATGACGCATAACAATGTTCAGCTCGGTTTACACATATATTAGCTGCGATTCGGTAGGCGCTTTCAACGACAAGGAAAAAATAATATTCTTGAACCGCTTGTTCTCCTGAATCCTCAAAACTCCTTTAGGCCTTGCGGTGAGTCCCCTCACCAGATAAAACTCTACAACTATTATCGATAAAGTAAATAGAGCCATAACTGATAGATAGTGAAGAGGAAGAGGGAGAGGAAGAGAAAGAGGAAAAAGGAGAGGAAGAGGGAGAGGAAGAGGTAGATATTGTTATCAGATGCTGACATGATGAAGAAGAACTGTTCCAACAATACAGTAACTTGAAGAGAAAAACGAAAGCCTACAATAAAAAACATTTTGTTTTCATTTACGAACAGAGTTATAATGATAAAGTATAACTCAACCCCTTGTGCCATTCAAAAAAGTTGAGGGTATGAAATTTGTATGGAAAAAGTTGGCATTTTAAAAATAAAATTCTCCTGTCTGAGGATTTTTTTCAAAAAAGTTATTGCTTAACTTTTTTTTAAGTATTTTACAAAAAGTGAATTTTAGACGTATATGGTAGCAAGGCCATTTTCTTTTTGGGAACATGAGGTGTACGTTGACCCTTGAGATTTGAAAAGTATATAAAATATATAGGTATGACATATTCTGTTTTGTCAAACATTTTTTGTCTCCATTTATTGTGGTATCAGTAAAAGTAGAAACAACACGGGTTAGTACAAAGAAAATGGAGTGCCGATATTAAGTGTTGGTAATTGTTTATTACACTAAATAAAATTATCACTCGCTACTAGTCAAAAATAAATAAAAAACTCTTTAAATCGAATACAAATGTGTTAAATCGAGTCCTGCTTCGCCCAATGGATCCTGTATAATACAAGGTATAATAATCATGCTACAAAGAATATGGGCAAGTGCTCTCAATTAGAGAAAATTGTTTTACTGCTTGCCGAACATATTCTACAACTACGGGGGAAAAAGTACCGTTATCTTTATTCTCTGCCTCTTCCTCAGAACTCTTCTTCTGATTCTTCCTTCCACGCTGTTGTTGCTCTTGTTCACTGCATAAATCACACAGTGTCTTGTTCCCTGAACACATTAATACCGTATGCTATCAAGTGTTAGCCTCGCAAAAGCAAATTTAAAGTATGTTATTGCCCAGTTTGTCTGGGTTCGAATATTACAGAAATAATTACATAGCTTATATTTTTTGCTGATGGATAAATATTAAATACAAATATCAGTTAGCACATCTGATGAAAAACAAATAAATATGAAATAAGAAAATAAATTATTTTCACAAGACTATCCGATTTCGTAATTGTCTACAAACCACAACGTTCTATGTTATAGAGGATTCCATGTAGGAGTTTATCTATATGTTGTGGGAAAAGATAGGGTCGTAGGGCCCGTACCACTGTTTAGAGATTTATAATACATAATTTTAATTTTCGTAGTGACATTCAACAAAAGCAGATAATTGTATGCAGTACAAGCCTTGAATATGAAGCAAATATAAATTTCATTCATCAAAACAACAAAGTGGTTCTTCAAGACGGAGATTTTAACACGTTGATCGGTGAGCTATATTCCGAAAATATCACTTAAGGCCAAATATGATTTCGAGTACTTGACCATAGTACAATTAAAATTACACAACTAGTTTTCAAAAAACTAATTTGAATTTAAAAGAAAATTAGTTTTTCCGTTGTCGATCCCATGGGACTGACGCGGCGCTACAATGCAAAATTTTTCACAAGGCGCCGCGCCGGTCCATTTCTTCCCTCTTCATGTTGGAGAGGATGCGTATAATTTTGTAATCTCCTGTTCATTTTTTATAGTCTTAGTACCATTTTAAACAAGTCAGAATGTGAGTGTTAGTGTGTGTTATTACGTATATTACAAGTATTTATTTCAAAAGACTGATTAGCAAAATGAATAGAGCAAAATATTATACAGACCAAGTGCTCGAACAAAGTCTCAATGATATGTCCAATGAAGATGAAATATTACCTGATTATCAAGATAATTCTGACGAAGATCCGCACTATGTTCCCTCTACAGATGAGGAAGAAGAAATATTTTCTTCGGGCGACGAAATTTCTCTGACGCAGGAAGGTAAGTAAATATAAAAATAAGTGTTGTGTTGTTATTCATGTAAATATACATCTAGGTCCTGCTGTTCAACCTCATCCAGAGTTGCCTTTATCAAATTATGATAAAGAAAACTTGGATGTTAGTAACAATATACCTCAAATAACGGCAGAATGGCACCCACCAGTGGAAAAGCAACCAATCCTAAAACAATCTGGAATTGACCCAAAATGTAGCCGCAATGAAACGGGGGAATATTTTGAAGCAGTTGTTGATGATCGCATATTCCGGATGATCGCGGATCAAACGAATTTATATGCCACGCAGACATTGCTAGCAATTAATGTGGGATCATCCTCTAGGTTACACACTTGGAGCCCCACTAATGCATATGAAATAAAAAAATTATTTGGAATGATTGTATGGGTGGGTTTAGTGAAAATGCCGGCGGTGGTTGATTACTGGAGTCAAAACCCAATGTTTCGTAATAATTTTGCAACATCTGTAATGACAAGAAATCGATTTGAAATTCTTCTTAGGATGCTGCATTTTGCAGACAACACTGATTACGTAGAAGGGGACAGGTTACACAAAATAAAAGGTTTAGTTGACATGCTTAGAGTAAATTTCCAATCTCTATATGAACCTAATGAGGTGGTTTGCGTCGATGAGTCATTTCGCGGTAGGCTGCTCATGAAGCAATATAATAAACAAAAACGGTATTAATACAGTATTAAAATTTTTACAGGATATACCTATAATCTACAAATATATGCGGGAAAAATGTTGGACCAATGTAAAACTACACCATTGGGCGTGGTAATGAGCCTATGTGAACCAATTTTGAATCAGGGAAGAACAATTTGTACAGATAATTGGTACACTAGCTTGCAGTTAGCGGAACGTTTGCTGGATAGGGATACTTACCTAGTAGGGATAATGAGAAGTAACAGAAAAGGTATACCTCAAGACGTCGCCAAAGCGAAACTAAAAGTTGACGAGACTATTGCTATGGAGAATCACAAAGGGGTAACGGTTCTAAACTGGCGGGATAAAAGAAATGTTTTAATGCTTTCTACAAAATATTCAAATGAAGTTGTCGAGACTACGCGAAAAACTGGACAGCTAGTAAATAAACCAAAAATGGTTATGGACTACAATAAAGGAAACTCGGCAGTTGACTTATCTGATCAAATGGCTGCATATTCAAGACCATTGCGTAAAACAGTTAAATGGTACAGGAAATTAGCAATAGAATTGATTCTGAATACATCAATGGTAAATGCATATGTGCTATATACGGAAGTTACAGGAAATAAAAATAAAATTGTAGAATTTCGTAAGAAAATCGTCCAGTATTTGTACAGTAAAACGGAACAAGAAAGGCAAGTTTAAATAAACGAAAACCAGGTAAGAAAGCGATGACACGAATTAACACTAGTTGAAGGAGCAAAACATACTGTAAGAAAATATTATAAACAGTGCTACACTAATATATCTGAACAAGGAGGGCGCAATAATGCCAAGAACAAAACAAAAAAAGTTAACACCATGTGTAAAGATTGTGAAGGCCAACCCTTCCTCTGCCTAGACTGCTTTAATAAAATACATGTAGTAGTAAATTAATAATAACGCTGAAGAGGCATTATTATTATTTTTCTAAAGTTTTTCTACATTATGTTGTGTATGTTTCAAAAATGTAAATTTTAAATAATAAATCCATTGAAATAAATACATGTTTTTATTTATTTAGAAAAATCCTTGTAAAAACTTTGAAAATGGTCGTATGACAAAATTTTATAGTGCAAAATGTTCAGGGAAGCATATCAATTTATTTACAAATTACATCTGTGAATTTTTTTTCGTAAAATGAATTATTTGGATGCAATAATCAAATGAAGTATGTTCTTTGTTAGTGCCTAAAGTTTACTTTTTTTATGTATTATCATTTCTCATCGGCTGTAATCAACTGCTACTATTTTGAGATGCTGAGTACTAATTAATACCATTTTTTTGCAAAATTCTGCACAAAAAGCTAATTCAGTCTTGAATCGCTGCTATTCACCATTGCAGCTACAGGGCAACATTTGCTAAGGACCTACCATCGACTCTAATGATAATGTGAAGTGAAGAAAAATTTAGAAGATTTGGGATGGAAAAGAAATAAAACTCTTCTCCAATCACGGTAGTCAAGGATGCTACATCTAAGGCGCTACTTTAGTTCATATCTTGCAAATGCAGAAAATGTTCCGTTTGTAACGAATTTCAGGTGGATGAAGTGCAAAATTCCAAAAATATTATTTCTGAAGGTCTTTGCTAATACAAATTTCTCAAATTTGCAGAGAAATTGATCTGTTTTATTAATAATAACTAATTTTGTCGTAGGAAACACGAAGTATTGATAAATTGTTCTTCGATGCTATCTTGCCAACATGGTGGTATCGATGACAACTCTTTGACGTTGGAATATTATATTTTACGGATTCGAGTAGGTCTACCAAGAAGAGGGATACGTATCCTGGCTCACCTACTAATGATACATAATAATTTATTTAGAGTTTACATAATATCTTATCTATATTAACCATTCATATAGTTAAAGTTTCTGACCATAGTGTTATTTGTACCATACGAACATACACAATTTTTTTTATAATGAATTATGTTCTTGCGGATGTATCCATCCATCAGCCAAAAATGAGCTTTTACTTGCAGGAAATATTCTATATGTTAACCTTGTACTCGAGATACTTACAGAAGTATACAGCTAGAGCTTCTTCATTATCTATTAATGTGATTAATTCACTTCCTTCAGATGCTTCAATAACATCCCCAGATGGATCCTTCTGAGTCAAAAGCCATGAAAGGATTTGCTGCTCATCATAAAGATCTCCAGCGTAAATCACCGGTTCTTTGGAACCACTTTTGAAAAACAGTATAGCTGGAAGTGCAAATACACCTAGTTCTTTGGCCATTCGTTTGTCCTCAATTTTGACGAAATTGATACCTGCTGCATCAGCTTCGTCGTCGATGTGCTCTACTTCGGAAAGAACTCTAGGGCATTGTTTACAGTCGCTGCTGTCTGAAACATTAAACTTAAAAAAGAATTTTGCCGAAAATATCAATTTGGATGTCACGATATTTCCAACAGTTTTTTTGCAGGAAATATATTAAACAATTTTTAACAAAAGTTTTCCACGGGATATGAACTTTCTGTATAATCAACTAGACAGTGATTATATTTTTGTAAATAACCCGAAAAGAAATTGTTCATAAATAATATGTATTTGGTCTAATTTATCAAAAAAATCAGTGCTTCTAGTATCTGTGTTAGAGTGATGTTAGTGTGATGTACGTCAGTTAAGTGTATGAAACCAAAGAGAAAATTCAGAATGAAACCAAATGAGCACAACTATAATAACCAAAGTTAAGTATATAAATAAATACGTAGATTTGGTTATAATTTTCCCATAACCCATAACTATTGCAAGAAACAACTAATTTGTCGCTCTGATATTAGACACTTATAAATCACTACAACAGATATATAAACATATGTTTGCGCAAATAAATTAGTTTTGAAGAGATACACTGTAGCGCTGATGCTACAAAATAAAACATGAAATCAGAAGAAGTTTTTATATTAACGAAAACAAAAACAAACATGAAAAATTACAGTTTGCATGAAGATAAGTAATGTGTATCTGTTGAGAGGTGTGATAATACTATATCTGTGTTAGTCAAGTAAGGGTATTTATGTAAAAGGATTGAAGGTGATGAACAGAAATTCTTTAATTTATTGCGCTTAATGAACATCTTGTTAAATTGTGGGTTCTTCTAAGTTGATTTTAAAAGTGTCATTATTAGAAAATCCCGATTGTAAACTTAAATAATTACATACTATTGTGGTGCCAGGAAGATATGTTAAGATTTTGGTTTCTAAGTAGAATTGAAAGAGTAAAATATTGGGAAACATCAACCGAAGACTTTATTGTCGTATTTCAAGAATTCTTGTTTGTTATGAAATTCCGCTTATAAAAATAAGTCATTTTATTATCGCCTTTAAGGAACACCCGCTACATGCATCGTGTATGTAACGGATGTTACTTTATAAATAATTAATTCTCCTATTTGAGTAGGAATAAATTTTGATTCTAACTAGTCTGTCAACTACGAAACAAAATGTAGGTCGAATATGATTGACTGAATAATTTTTAAGAACATGTTTGTGATTACATAAATTGTAATGTGTATACTTCCCATTGGACTAAATATAAAATCTTCTTGTGGTCTTATCCACGCGCTAAGTTTTAATCGAGAATGACTAATATGTAATAAGAAGTTGCCGAAGATTGACGCGACCACCCAACACGTGTTGTTTGCATTGTACAGCTTAGGCATTGCTATTTAATAGAGCCAGCAATACACAATTCGGTTCTATGGTTGTGCTGTACAGGCAATTGAATTTACGTCACCCGGAAAGTATATTTACTTTCCAAGGTTCGCTGGCGCTCGCCCTGGAAATTACCACCTCACCCAATAAAGAATCACTTTCCGGTCTTGTTGCGTAAATAACTACTACACATTAATTTATACCATACTTTTGTTAGTCTATTCTAAAAATACTAATAAAGCTTACATAAAAACACTGCTACATAGTCAGATCTCTGCCTTATTTTTTCAAACATTTTCCTGTTCACTCTCTCAATATGATCAGTCAACTCCATATTTTCAGGATCAGTTAACCAATCCAGAACCTCTTCCTCATCGTCTATGTCTCCGTCATAATTTATCGGTTTGCTCTTTCGGAAATAAGTTATTCCCGGTGGATCTCGCCACCCATATTTCTTTGCCATTAATCTGTCCTTCATTTTAACAACTTTTATGCCGTACTCACTAGCCTCATCATCAATTAGTTCTATGTGTCTCAAAATTCTAGGGCTATCATGATCTTCTTCCTTGTCTAAAATGAAATTAAGTTCTAGCCTTGTTCATATAGTTTATAGTTAGTCAACCTAATGGAGTTTGTGGATGACACCGATAAATGGCAATACTCAAATGAAATTACCTTATATTTTACACAGGGTAATCTAAATCTCCCCCACAAAATTCGTAATTTTTTAATGCGTTATTCTTGAAAGCTAATGTTGGCTTATATAAACCTGCAAAATCTCATTATATTGCTTAAGTAATAAAACAGATATAGAAGAAATAAGAAACAGCAAAATTGCAGTTTCTTCTGGATAATTTAGGAACTAAGCGAGGTATCTCGGATTTCTTTTCAGATCCTTAAACAGTATGAAAATGTGCAACTTTTTGTAATTTGATCAACTTTGAGTCTCTTCGGGTTTAGGAGATCCCAATGGTGTACATTGTAAAGGTGACTACCCTGTATAAAACAATTTGGGAAATCCGAAATTCTATTTTTTCCCTTCTTAATATTAAAAGTGAAAATTATTGTAAATCATTTAATTCTTAATCGATAAAAATAAAGACAGATACGTTAAAATTAAAAGTTAAAAAATAACTTACAAAATACTACAGCCAAAAATTCCTTAGTTTCTATATAGGTATACAGCTTTTTCTCTGTTTATTTCTTCAATACTCTGATCATTTTTTTGGTCTATCATCCAGTCCAAGACTTCAGTTTCATCAAGCAGATCTCCTGCGAAAACAAGTGGTGTACTATAACGGCAGAATAAATTTTAAAATAATGTATTCTGAAGCTAAAAGTTTTGGAATGGCAGGAAACAGAAATAACTTACCAGTTAATTTGCTGTGCATATACGAAGCAATATTCTAGTTGTTTCATGCGTGCTGTCATTTAAAAGGGAGTAAGTCCATAATGAATTTTGTTCACCAAAAGAGGAAACATTGATATTAACAGTGAAATATTTACAGAGTGAACAATTTAATAAACGCACCTCATTTTTATCTTTGTATCTATTTTTGAGAGAAAAATATAAACTTACAGAGTGTTATGTTAATCAAGTCGTTCATTTCAATAGTTACAAGTTTAGAAAAAGATTGCTTATTTTTTATTAGTAATTTTATGTCAACAGAACTTTTAACTTCAATCAGCTACAATCTGAAAAAAGTAACATTTCTGATTTAACACTTATTTCATTCTTAAAACAATTTTTGCGCTGTTTAATTTTTATACACCAAAATGTTTACAATATTTCTATTTAATTTCATTTGTTATCTACGACATATTGAGGATCCTCGACATAAACAGCATCTAACAAAATGGCTGTTCAAGGGACGTAATAATTCTAGCAACCCATAATACAATATAATTTAATTTAGAATAATTATTTTAAGGATACGACAAAAATTAAAAACTGATACTGGTATTTTTGTCAGTGACCGTTAGCAGATTCTTACTATACCTGAAAGTTTAGTATTAAAAACTATTGTTATTAAGCCGTGAAGACATTTATATATACTAAAGGAAACGATAATGTAGCGCTAATCTTCTCAAACTGTAGTTCTGCTTCCGACAATTGCAACTGTTCAACTTACTATCAAGGACACGATTTTCATTTTTCATTGTCCTAGAATTAAAGTGACAGAATAATGGGAGATAGAACACACTCAGTTGAGTTCAAAACATCCCCAAACTTACCCTTGAATGTTAACCATTTTTGAGATTGTTTTTGACTAAAATTGTAGTCGGCCACTTTGGGAAAATTCCAGGACAGGACTCAATTTTTATAATGTTTCTCTCTGTATCGATAACATTACCCTGTGTATCATTTTTTGGTAAATATTAGTAAAGGTGTGAAAAGTCAATGGATCAACGTATAAAATAATGTCATAATATTTCATGGCACGTTTAAAGTTATTCTCCAATAAATTTTCAAAAATATTCATTGATCAAATTTTAAATTCTATAAACAATTAACTAACTAACGTCATTATTTTATTAATTTTGCTTAAATTTTCTACACTAATTAAGCTTCTTCATTTTTTTGAACAAGAAATGCACATTTATTAAAAAATTTATTATTCGTGCAGGGCTGGACTCGCTTAAAATTCTATGATTAAGTACATTTTATTTAAATTTGTTATTCACATTATTTACATCTTTTTATGAAATACATTAATATGAAAGTGTCCATCTTCATTACTATATTGGACTACCTTTGGAAATGTTCTATAATTTGGTATACGGCGATTTGGAAAACGTTTCACTTTTTTTGCAGATCAAAAGCCATATACTAAAATATTATCTTAACCACATGATAGGACCGTAAAACGTGCCATGAAATATTATAACATTATCCTATACACTGATCCATTGATTCTTTAAATGTTTACTAATATTTACCAAAAAATGATTCACAGGGTGATTATCGGTACTGAGAGAAACATTAAAAAAATTGAGTCCGGTTCTGGAATTTTTTCAAAAGGAATTACGGTTTTAATTGGGCTAAAAAAGTTTAATATTTGTACCAAATTTTAATCAAATATTTAAAGCTGTTTCAGAAACATGGCCGACTATAATTTTAGTCAAAAACCATAATACGCCCTGTATCTCAAAAACTATTAACATTCAAGGGTAAGTTTAGGGATGTTTTGAACTCAGTTAAGTATGCTCTATCTCCTATTACTCTATGTCACTTTAAATCTGGAACGCCCCGTATCAAATACCTCATTAGTGAAAAGATTGGCAAAAGGCTTATGACATAATATACAGAATTATCTGCTTAAATCTTTTGAGAAAATTACGTTTCTTAAAAATACGATTGTTTTATATAATATTGAAATTTTGCGCATAAACTAATGAGTGAGAAAGAAATTAGAAAGCCCTACTGATGTATTCTCATTAAAATAGTTTTATTATCATGTTTAAGTAAGTGTAGCCAGTGTCGAAATTAGTGGAAGTGTACTAAGTGTAGAAATGTTGTCACTTTTAATATTTGGTGGTCAGAACTGTGGATACAAACATTAAAACCCACATTATTCTATTCGACTCAATTTTTTTGACTCTAAGCTTTTAAAGTCTTAAAATGGAATTAAATATACGAAGTACCTAATCAATGTTTGAATTTGTCTATTTTTGACCTGATTTCTTCTTATTTTAGAGTTGATTTGTCTGAGAGGAGGTAAAAAGTAAAGTGCCAATGATGAGTTAGCAATAATATTTTAAATAGATTTGCTTTGAACAATCATATTTTTAAATATATATTATGGAGTGGTGAGGCAAATTTTAACACAGCAGGCATATTTAATAGAAAAAATTCACATTGCTGGTCAGTAAAAAATCCACATAAAATATATGAAATCAGATTTCAAGGGATGAATTCAATAGGAGTGTTGTATGGCATAATAAACAATAAAGTTGTATGTCTCATTTTCTTTAATGGAGCTTTGACTGGAGTCAAATATTTTAATTTACTTGGAAATGAAATAGAGGAACATATTGACAGAATAGTGTCTATAGGTCTCTTAAATGATATTATTTGGCACCAAGATGGCGCACCTGTGGATAATATTATACCTGTTTGGAATTTTTTAAATAACGAATATTCAGAATGGATAGGGAAGCATGGAACTGTATCGTGGCCTCCAAAAAGCCCAGACTTAAATCCACTGGATATTTTTTTATGGAGACACTTGAAAACTGTCTATAAAAATAGAAGTAACAGTGTAGAAGAATTGAGAGTTAATATTTTGGCAGAAATGGAAAATATAACTATTTCCAACAAAATATAATGAATATGTATATATATATATATATATATATATATATATTTATATATATATATATATATATATATATATATATATATATATATATATATATATATATATATATATATATATATATATATATATATATAAATGATATACTATTTGTGTCGAAAATAATGGAGGACACTTGAACAGTTCCTTCAAATATAAATAATATTTGTTTGTAAAGATATTTGATGTTACTGGCTTGATTTAATATTATTTCCTTTGCTAAATTTAAATAAGATTTAATTTATTCTTGTAAATTATTTCATTTATTATCATCAGTATTTTACTAAATATGAAGGTAAATATACAGGCTGAGGCAATAGATGGTGTATCTGATTTCGACATGTCGAGGTCTATGATAGCTAGAAACTTGACTTAAAAACATAAATAAACTAGACAAAAAGATCTATAACTGGAAATTATTTTTAAATGAGTTGAGCCAAGACGATTCTACAGCATGAACTAATATTTTTTAAAATGGGATGCCGTGTATATCATAAAATTTTTTGAAACCTCTTTTGGCCTCCTTCCACTCCTGTATAATTATTGACTCTCTCCCAATCACTTGGATGTAATGGTTTTTTTGTTTGTTAAAATTATGTCATTTACACGTGTATATTAAAAAAATCACTACAGTCACAATTATCGATTTTAAGAAAACATATGTTGATACCAGTTATGACACATTTGTGTAATGACACACAGCCATTTTCACTTCCCAAAAATATACAGGGTAGCCAAACATAATTTTAAAATTTAAAACTATTTGAACTGAATTTTCTCAGTCTTCACAGATGGAATACCCTGTATATTTTTGGACAGTGTGATGTATAATTGAAAAACGAAAATTTTTTGTGCAACATCCCTATGGCTATTTGTAACCATTTTCGATTTATTGAACAATAACTGCAAAATTCAGCAAAAAAAATTAAAAATATATTTTTTTGTAATTCAAGAGAAGATATTATAAAAAGTGTGCCACATGTTGCCAATTTTGATTGACACATATTTCTATGCGTCTTTCGAATGAGGTTTCTACTGTTTATAAAATTGACCGAGTGATACTTCTAAAAGCATTTATTTTCCTTTCCTTCAAATTTTGGATTGTTCTTGGCGTGATGTTTTTATGAGCATCATGTAACACGCTTATTATAATACCTTCTCTCGAATTCTTTGAAAAAAATTCTCATTTTAAATGTTTATTGCTGAATTTTGCAGTTATTGTTCAATAAATTGAAAATGGTCACAAATGGCCATAGGAATGTAGTACGTACAAAAAAATTTTCGTTTTTCAATCCTACATCACATCGCCTAAAAATGTACAGGGGTTCCACTTGAAAAAAATTGAGAAAATTCAGTTCAAAAAGTTGTAAATTTAAAAATTCTTTTTTGGCCACCCTGCATACTTTTAGGCAGTGAAAAGGGCTGAGTGTCATCACACAGATGTCCCAGAACTGGTACTAACATATGTTTTCTTAAAATCGATAGTTGTGATTGTAGTGATAGTTTTAATATACGCGTGTAAATGGTATAATTTCAACAAAAAAAAATCATTATATCCAAGTGATTGGGAGAAAGTCAATAATAATACAGGAGTGAAAGTAGGCCACAAATAGGTTTCAAAAAATGTTCTCCATGTATGTACATGGCATTTCATTTTAAAAAATTTTACTTGACCCTGTAGAATTGTCTTAGCTCACCTTGTATATTCGAAAACAATTTCCAGTTATAGACTTTTTTGTCTAGTTTACTAATATTTTTAAATCAAGTTTCTAGCTATCATAGACTCGAGATATCGAAGCCAAACGCACTATTGTCTCACCCTATATATGTTATGTTATATTTTTGGGAATTTAAATCTTTTTTTAAAATTGTAAAAGTACACAGGGCGCTCCATTTAAAAAACATTGCTATATTTCTTTCCACTATTATTTGACTTTCAATTGGTTTTTTTGTTGAAATTTTCGCAATCCTCCTTCAACATTTTTAATTTATTTCCAAAAACAAACCAAAAAATTTGGGTGAGAACGTTATAGGAATCACCCTACACCTACTATACTTTCAACCATTTGTTAGTGTTTTTATATAATTGTTTCAATAATAAAAGAATTGTTCACTAAAATTGTACAAGGATTCATTTAAAAAGTTATGCAAACAATTCCTTAATTTCCATTGAAAAAGAAAATTAGCTGCTCCTGCCCTTTAATAATTAAAGAAACAAATGAGGTGCGTGTGTTAAACTATTAATCAGTAAACTAACAATTATTTTAAGTCAAAGAAACTATCTATCATTTTTTTATATTTTGTAGGTGGTAACTAATGACATGAAATGCATACCATACGTCATCAGCGCTTTCTTTTTGAGTATGTATTTATGAACCTGTGGGCGATGATTTTAAAATAAGTGTTTAAAATGATATTATGATGCCAAGTCTTTTTTATCTGTCAACGATGATGAAAAAAATATCAAAAATAAATATTATTATGTATTGAGCTATTATAGATAGTTTGAGAGTTGTTTCTCCAGTAATAAGCATGTTAATCTAGTTTGTTATTTAAAAAATACTTAGTGGATCAGGTAAAGATAGTTTTAGATACTTTTTGTATTTCGTTTTGTTTAATCTCAATATTGTTTAATAAATTAATTAATGATTGATATGCTTAAAATATGTGGTGCTTATCATAAAAACATTCTTAATATTATTATTTAAAAATACGTATTTTTAACCAACAAAATGGTATACAATATTAAACGGAGTTTAATCATAAAACCATTAGAAGTATTCTTTCAAAAGAAAGGTGTAGTATTGTAGAAATATGTTAGAATAAATTTTTCGTTAACTGGACAATTAACTGTATTTAATATACAACGAAGTGCTCCAGTGCTCCGTTCAGTCTATTTAGACTTTAAAATGTAGAGACTACTTGAAAATGTTACATATTTTGGAATTAAAAATATATCGGTGGTTCAAAAAGAGTGAGATGCAGGGGTTGTGTACGAGGGTAAATATAAAATTCCCGCCAAATTTCACTATAGCTTATATAAATTGCAAATTTTGGGTCTGTCTGTTGCCTGAGTTTCAGCAGAAACAAACAGAATTAACCTTTTTTAAATATTATTTGAAGTTGAAAAACCGCGCATTTGAGTATCTGACAGTAGTAATAATATGGTGTCAATGAAAGTAAGTTTGCAAATAAAGGTTTTTCAGAAAACTGTAATAAACTGATAGCAACCGTTAAAAATAATATATTGCCGATTCTGGCGCACCGACAACCAACGTCCCGTCTCCTTGAGAGAATTTACGTGGGCGGCCCTAGAATCTAGGACCTAGGTGTTAGTAGCAACCCAGAAGGAGGGGAATCTAAGAGACTAAGACCTATTTCTTAAGCTTAGATCTAAGATAACAGGTAATAGGGTGCACCAATGAGAGCGTTTGTTATTATAAAGCTAAAATGGCTACTAGTATATGGATAGATATTGGTGGATAATGAGGTATGGCTATTGAATATTTATACAAGGCTGATCAATGGGAGCGACTGTTGTTTTAAAAGTAAAATGGCTACAACCCCATATGCGCACCATGAGTCGTTCGAGCGGCTTACAAGGAAACAGCTGGGAATGTAGCCATTTCATTTTCATAGTTACAAATTCTCTCATTGGTCAGGCTTGTATAAACCTTAAATAGACACATCCCACTACCTACCAATATCTATACAAGTAGTAATTCTATCTCTATAAAAATAAACGCTCTCCTTCGTCAGATACACTCTTAGCTCCACCCTCTTAACTATTATCTTAAATCTAAGCTTACGGTAGAGGTTGAAGTCTCTTAACCCCGCTCTCACTACGCCGATACTAACACCTTGGTCCTAGCTTAGGACTACCCATGTGTGCGCCCCATTATTAGTCGGTGCGCCAGAATCGGCACTAAACTACTACTGACGATTATCAATTTATTGCAATTTACGGAAAAACATTTATTTGCAAACTTTTACTTTCATATACGACGCTAGCAAATAAACCAATTAGTTTGTGAAAAAAACCTCTGAAACGAACGATGTGCGTCGAAATCTTCTGATACCAGGAGTTTATCAGGTTTAAAAAATCGTATCGTTGGTTATTGAGTAATGAAGTTTTAACGATTTACCATACCACTGCTTGATTAACCGATCGCACAACACTTGTCTCTCTAGAGCCGTGATGGATCCCCACAACAGTAATATAATAACATTATTTCATATTGCAGTTAAAATAAAAATAATTTTTCCACGATAGGTCTATTTAATCTTATGTTTTTTATTCCAGACGTTTTCATTTTTACAAGACAGAAATACTGAAAATTCAAGATGACAATTTGTTACGTGCAGAAATAAAACCATAAAAAATTTTTTCTGAAAATTCTAAAACTGTATAAAAGCCTACATATTGTAAAATCATCTCAGTTTTACCAGGTTTTTTGTAATTTAGAATAAAATCACCTAAATATATGACCAGGCTTCTGAAGATTCATCAATTCAAATGATGAATAAAATATTTATTGTTTATTTCTTCACTTTTTTAGTAGACTTAATAATAATATACAAGTATTTAGCAGCCTTTTAAATTGTATTTGTTATAATTCTCTTGATATTTATCTAGTTGACAATGCTTATTTGTCAACGGTGGGTCTTCTAGCTTAGCAGTAACAATATTACTATATAGCAAAACAGCATTAGATTAAACAGAATTGCACCGATTATGAAGAAAATTTTTTTGTTTTAATGGTAATAGGAAACAATGTAATTATATTATTCTTAAAGACGAACCGTTGCGTAAGAAATTGACTGGCGTCGCTGAAGAGTATGGTTTATGGTTGTTAACTACATGCATCATTAATAAACCCTCTAGAGTATTCTCTGCTAAACTACTACAGCAGGATGTAAATATTAAGGTGTATTTTGAAAACCAAAGTTCTACAATCAATGATGTAATATTTGCATACAAAACGCATAATATTGTTCTTAGTGACTTACACGTCCATCATTTAGGAACTTGTTAAAATTACGCAATTTGTCAATATCCGGATTTTTACCTAACTTTAAATCCCTATTAAAAAATTTTTATTGTTGGGAACAAAAAAAGGAAAACAAATAATTCCTCTTAAATAACATACGGATTTAATATATAATATTACAGGCAATACTAATACGTATTTTTTTTTTTATTAATAAAAAATACGTATATTTAATTTGGTGTCCCTTTATGAAACTAAATAATTGTATTTCCTATTAATTAAAAAATACGCATCAGTATTGCCTGTAATTTTCTACATTAGATCTGATGGTATTTAGGATGAATTTTTTGTTTTCGTTTTTTAATATTACCAAGAGAAAAATTTTAATAGCGAGTTATAGATTTAAGTTGGATACTAGCTGAAAACGCACTCCTAAAACGTCTTAAAATTTCTCAGTAACAAAAACACCAGGGTCATTTGTCATATTTATATTGTTCACTATTTTAAAAGAATTGGATATAGATAACCAGTAAAATATTGTATTATAATCTTCATTCGCATGTACATACCCTCAACAGCGCCTGTGTTTGACTGATCGCTGGAATGGGAATCTGCTGATATGCAAAGTTTTCGGCCTATGTCACTTTATATGTGCTCCGTAAGCTGAATTAAAACAGTTTATCTTTAATTATTACTATACAGGGTTCGTCAAATTCGAGCCTCATCATTACAATCTCGTAAGCCGTAAGAGATACAAATAAGATTAAATTAGGGCAAAGTTGCGGAATTTTATATTTAGTAATATGACGAAAAAAAATCCCCAATATTTTGTTTCGTTACCGACATTTGTGAAAAAAAAACTGAAAATTCGATTTTTGTTTTTATTTGATAATTCGGTTATTAGGAGACGAATGGAAAAAGTAAAAAGCCACTTCTCCACAGGACGTTTCTCTCCTCTACCCGTAAGTGTTCACCAATTTTCTGTATGACATTTCGATGCTCCAGAACCATCATTAACTTATTTTTTTTTTAAATATAAACCTAGATACTTATTTTCCTTATTTAACAGCTTCTTACCTCCAAAACACAATAACGTATGAAATTTTTTGGTTTTCTGGCATTTTCTATTTCAAAATCCATTTGCTATAACAAATTTCAAAATACGGATCTGAGTTTTATTTATTTTTAATAATACGTGTATGTGTAATTGAATAAAAATAAGTTTACTACCTTTCTTCAATCTTTAGCGATTGCCCGGCTGCTCAAATTTTCAGTATTTTCAAGAAATTTCGAAAATGGAACAAAATATCGCGGGTTCTTTTCGACATATTACTCAGCATAAAATTCCTCAACTTTGCCTTAATTTAACCTTGTCTGTATCTCTTACGGTTTACGAGATCCTAATGATGAGGCACAAATTTGAATAACCCTGTATATTTCCAAAGTTACTAGACACTCAATTAATTCCTGCATTGTCCAAATTAGATGGAAAATGTGTGGTGGTTATGGATATCATACCATATCATTCAATGTTAATCCATAAACCACCAAGTTTTTAGTCTAATATAAAATAAAGTAGAATTTTCTTACAATACAAAACATATCTTTCGATGATGGACTTAAAAAAGGGGGTGTGGGACTTAATTAAACTATTTAGGCATGCAGGGAACAAATAGTATGTGAAATTTTAAACAGGCATGGTCATGGTCATGAAGGCTGGACAAAATATAAATTAATTATGAATAATAAAACAATAATAAATAATAATATAAACAAAAAAAAATCAAGAATTTGACGATGAGATACAGCTTTTTACACATACTATACAATTTACCAGAGACAGGACAATAAAACAAGTGACAATAGACCTGCGAAGACATTATACCTTACGAAATCACAAAATTAATTAAATTTAAGAATAACAGAACATGGCAGAAAAACAAAAGACGAATAGACAAACTTAAACTGACTCATCTATAAACAATATTAAAAACAAACTGACTGAACACAAAATTGCAGATTGGAATAATATAATATCAAAATTGTCTACTAAAGACAATTCCTTATGGACGCACGCTCACCAATACTGCTCTGACGAGAGAAAGACAACATACCTACCAACAATAATAAAAAATGGACAAACTGCACTAACAGACAAAGTCAAAGCTAACACACTTGCACGGTACTTACATCAAACATACAGCACAATGGACAACACCACAGACCAGTAGATGGACATAGATAGGCAAGTACAAAACATCCCCACCCAATCCCCCATAACTCCTAGAACATTAGCTAAATTAATTGCGTCCCCAACTAGTGGCGGCTGGTAAAATTTAGGCTATGTCATATTCTCCAATACTAAGATATGTTATAACCAACATTTCACTAGCTGCCACTTCAACAGAAATCAAGATTATTTTAAAAACCTTCCCTAATTTAAAGTCCCCTGGACCAGACAATATACTATAATATACAAAAGACTACCCAGAAAAACCATTACACAAATGACGTACATAATTGACTCGGCGATTTGACTGCAGTACTTCCCAACAGCGCGGAAAACTGCATATCATTGTGCCTTTCCTGAAACCAGGGAATGATCCCACTGTACCCCAAAGCTACCATCCTAATTCTCTGCTAAATTTCCTCTGAAAGATAGCAGAGAAAATTATGCAAAGAAACTTGAATAAAATAATAAATAAGAAAAGTACTTTCTTATTTATTTTTAATCTCAAACATACAATTCGGTTTCAGGGGGAGGACACAATACCAAGCTGTCGCTGTGCAAGGTGGTGCATCATATCATCGAATGCTTTAACCACAAATAAAGTACCAAAATGCTCCTTTTGAACATTGAAAAAGCATTTGGCACTATTTGGCACGGGGGTCTCCTGCACAAGCTACAATACTTACATGCTTTACCTATCTACTTCGTAACACTAATAAACTCATATATTTTTGTAGTAAATATTAATTTGTTTGATAAACACGATATAAGGGAGGGCGTGCCACAGGGTACGTTACTCTCACCCACCATCTTTAACTTTTACATGACAGATCTACCCACCTACCCTCTGACACAAACCATCATGTAAACTGACGACACGAGATTATACGTAAAATCTTTCTACGCACAGACAGAGACGACAAAAATACGCTACCACTTAGACAAAGTATTAAAATACTACGGCGAATGGAAAATTACGATTAACGAGACAAAGACAGAGACAATCACATTTATCAAAAAATTCACAAATATTTAAACATTTACACCGCTAAAATTAAATAATAAAATAATAGAAGATAAAAAAACCGTAAAATACCCAGGACTGACATTAGACCAAAGTTTTAATTCAAACCAGATATAAATAAGACAATTAACAAAACGTACATGAACCTACACAAACTATACCCACTGATTAACAGACGTTCTGTACTTAACTCCGACAACAAACTTCTACTTTACAAAACCATACTTAGACCAACAATGACATACGGTTACGTTGTTAAATTCTTTAAAACGAATATTCACGCTTCCAACAACCAGACACATAACAGACATACGTGAACACCATCAATACATACATACATACGTACGTACGTACTCACACACGCACGCTCGCATCCACACACGCATTCACGCAACCACACACGCACGCACGCACGCACGCATCATCACACACACACGCACGCACGCACAGTAGTGGTAGTAGTAGTAGTAGTAGTAAGTAGTCCTTAAAGTAGGATTATATTTAATAGGTAATAAATGTTTTAATTTGGCAAATTTGGCAATTTTGGTCATCAAGTTCTTAGGCTGACCCCATACCATTGGTAATATAACCTTATTGAAATGGCCTAGGGAGTGACTGAAATCTATTATAGCAAGCACATAAATGTGGAGCTCTTATCGAAAGATAGAGCTTCGAATTTATGGCAGAAAGCTTTGTCTTCTTTTATGACGAACATGTGGGCTAACTCAATTAGGCTTTGTGAAAATTTAATATGTACGCAAGGACTGGCACAAATTGATGAGGTTGTTCGTTTTGAAAACTTTCCTCACTAATTATTTCTTTAGAAGAATCTGATTCTTTCTGATTCAGATTCAGAATTTATGATGAAATAATAAGTAATGATGATCGGGGAATATGACTAAAGCTGGATTTTGGTACACTACGTTTTTAAATTCTAAAGCATAAATCGTAGAAGTTCCTATAATTTTTTTTTTATTGCATGTCTCTAAAATGTTTAACCTCGAATAACGGTGTTCCTTTTTTTGGTGTAAAAATTATTAGGAGTTTTTAGATATTCTCCAATACCTATAGTGTTGATATAGCTTAGATGCATGTTGCAGAGAAAGGGCCGCAAAATTAGGATAGCAATAACTGTTCAGCTTTGAAATGATCAGCAATAGAATGAAAACGAAAATTATCAGCTTGCTGTAGGAACCTAAATCCAGAACAACACCTTTAATTTCTAGGACAGGCCTATTGCCTCCTACTTTGTATACTTTGCTATAAAGTACGCATTAGATTTTCCATATTTTCTGTTTTCAATATTTTTAATAATTATATTTGTAACACAATTTAAAAAAATTGCATTAAACATTAATTTGAA
The DNA here is from genome assembly GCA_029963845.1 of Rhamnusium bicolor. NCBI lineage: Eukaryota > Metazoa > Arthropoda > Insecta > Coleoptera > Cerambycidae > Rhamnusium > Rhamnusium bicolor. The sequence continues at coordinate 165,524 of JANEYF010000241.1, forward strand.
TATTTATTTGTTTAAATCCGATGCCGTTTTTTATGTCATGCCTTTATTGACAATTGAAATTATTGCCAACGTAACAACGCCAAAATATGTCTTTAGTTAGAACTACAAGAAGTGACTGGACATTTACTTATGTACTTGTTTACCCCTGTTTATATAGAATATAAGTCATATAGTTTTTGTGATAAGTTAGCATCCGCTGCATCAACATGGCTGAAAATTAACCAAATTTAAGTTAGAGAAACTAATTTAACGAAAGAAACCACATTATCGTAAGTATGATTGATATATGGGATTTACAAACTTTTGATTACATACACATACATAACGGCGTATGTAAGACCTCAAAACGTAAAGGTACGTCGAAACTCGACTTTTTAAGGGGTTTTTACTTTAATTTCTCTTTAGAGGTCTTTGAGCGAGAAGTTAGAAGACATATTAACACTTATCTGGACATTGTTAACATCTCCCTAGTAATTTTTAAAAATTAATATACAGAATGTTTTTATGATAAGCAGCAGCATATCTAGACAGCAATTTATAATTTGCAAAGTAATTAGCAGCATATACATTTAGCGTATATGTATATTAACGGAACAAGCAGAACTAAAACAATATCAAGCATTTGTGTTCATTATTAGACTTCTCCCTTTTCACTGTTTATTTGTTCCACTGATGCAAGGCGTGTGTATATACAAACTATTGAGTAAACAGTAATAGAAAACAATTTATTTGTATTTTTAAAAGTTTTACATGTGTGGTGTTATTAACATGCGAGGTGTGCGGCAGTGTATATAGCGCTGACACCGATAGATAACAACTACATCCCCGAATGCATCTACATCAATTAGATAATTAGGATGGTAATTCTTTTTGCAAACACGTAAAGCCATTTAATATAGGTGGATTCAGGGTTGTTTAAACGTTTAGTTACTAATATAGATACAGTCGTTGTAGTACATGCTATCAAAATGCTACATCTTTCAACAAATAAGGTTAACAATATAATCATAACAATATTTACAGAATTCTAGCTACTGTGAACATAAAAAAGCTTACAACATACATCTTTTAAAAGGTGATGAAAAAGCATCTACCCATTAACTACTGTTACGTAAACGAATTATAAATTATTTAATGATTTGATACACAGGTAGTTGCTCCTTCATAGCTACCAAATATCTTACTAAACTAGTATCAAAAGCCTGCCAAATTCAAAGGTGATATACATCGCGTTAAAATTCGTAATGGTAATTTATATGTGTAGCTTGATTAGAGTCTATTTGGTTAAGAACAAAAAATTAAGAATTAGATTGTTGTTTATTCCATATTGATGTAATTCGTAGACCATTTTATGATGATCTGCCTTGGAACGTTCAAACGAATTCATTCAAATTTAACCAAAGCACTGTCAGATATCAAAATTGTAAAAACATTTCTAAATTATATTGAATTGTTGGTAATTCAGTCCGCTTGGACTTATGACATTGAAAATAAGGCAGAGCTTCCGGTACTAGAATAACGAAACATTTGCAGTAGCTGACAGTCAAGATAAATACATCCTAATTACGTATTAAGGTGACAATGATATTAACTATTTCTTAGTGTTGAGTATAAGTACATGAACTAACAAAATAAGTCACTCGAAAGCCTTTAAAACAGCAGAATATTTTAGAAGTTGTGGGTCAAAGTTGAATTAGAGATGGATTGCCTGAGATCACATTACAATCCGCACCATTGAGCTCACGCTTCATCATGGAAAAGTGATGGAAAATTTGACGATTAGTGTCCGTTACCTACCACCACCAGATATATTTACCGGTCCCGAAAAATCCTTTTTTTCCTTTTCCTTTCTCCCCCTTTGGCACTGGCAAGTTCTTCTCTTTACCTTCTTTGCCGTTCTTGCCTGCTACTTTCACTGGATGATTGGCTTTAGAAACAGTCTTCAATGGAGCAGATTTTTCGACCTTCTTATCTGATTTGGGAGCAGGCTTAGACACGACTTGCTTGGTTCCAATCTTGGGCTGCAACTTGGCAACCTTACTTCCTCTAGCTGGTGGTCTGGGGCAGCACTGATAAGGTTCGTATGAGGGATTAGGGAGTTGACCTTTGCCGCCCATTCCAATGTAGAAGCAACCATCTCCTGCAGCAGGAATACATAATGTCAGAATTCACTCATAAATACGGATAGAGAAAGAGAGAGAGAGAGGATTTTTATGTATTAAGAGCGTTTAGCTGTTAGTAATTTAATTAAATTAAGTGGTAATACAAAGGAGTGAGAGTCTGACACTATGCCCTGCATGCAGCGGTGGATAGGGAGACATGCACAGACTAGGACGCCCACTCCAAGAAGCAGCGACTACACCGTCCAGGACTGCCGGACTCTCGGTCTGCTAATTTATGCTCTACGAACTACAGGATGAGACACTTGGAATATTATATTACTTATAACGACATCGAGTTTTTAGTCAAAATTTAAATTATTTACAGAAAGAAGATATAAAACAGATAGTACCATATCGTAAAAAAATTAGCTCTAAAATGAAGAAAATTTAAATCTTGTTCAGAGTCAATTCTCGAACAGCCAGTCAAATATCCTCACTTTCGAACCAACAGCTAATGCTCCTTTTACGAGGAACGCCAGCGGAACACAATTTGTGAACTTAAATTCTTTTGTATATCAAAATTTGTGTTTTTAACATAGAAGAATATTTCCTATGATTTATTTTCTACATTTTCTTTAGGTATTAAGCCACAGCCCTACCATCTTTAAGAATGTCCTAAACTTTAACTAGTCACTGCTTTTATGATAATTACCTATAGTTAAAATGTTAATTTGATTGAAACAATACGACAATGTGAAACTGAGTGACATGTTGAAATTTTTGTTTATAGCGGATAATAAAACAATCAGTTAGGTATTAGAAGTATTAAAAATATATATAATGCGACAATACATCACATTCATATGCAGACTGTAGTTTTTGGATGTTTGCGTCATCAGTACAGAGCATGAAAACATCCAGACATAGAGAAGAATTCCGAGTTATGATAAGTCTACAGCTGATTGAAATCAGCATTAGACTAATATAATGTAAACAACAATCGAACGCTTTACTTTTTTGTTCCTACTCTAACAAAGAAGACTTCTGGGTTATGGTAAGTCTACAGCTGGTTTAAATCATCAACTTGCAAGAGAAGACAATAGATCCCTCTAACAGAAACTGCCATGCATCACGATCATTTCAGCATCTGTGACACTTTCATTAACGGATTATTATAACTTATTTTTGTTCTCGAAATATATTCTGTTATAATGAATTCTTGCCTATCTGTCAGCTTCCAATTTGATTGCAATAAACTGCTAGTAGAGGAATCTATCGTCTTCACTTGGGAGTTGTTGATTTAAATCCGTTCTCCTCTAATGTCAACAAATTTCCTAAACTACAGTAAACAGATGAAGAGTTCCTTGTCTTGGGTATCTCTGGTGGTTTGTTATAATTTTTTGTAAAATTTTTATTCAGATGCAATTGTAGGCTATATGATTATATTTAATTTAAGCCTACTATATTGATTGATACTATATTTTCAAAATTCACTCGCTTCCACTATTTGGATTCTTTTTGTAAATTTCATTTAGTTATTTTGGTGTTGATAGTATGAATTTGTGATTGTTGAATTTATTTTGATATTATTGTCGAATGAATCGATTAATACCTTTAATTATATTAAATATATTATGTGGTGATAAAAATACGTTTCTTATTTAATGCTAGTTTAAAAGAGACATAAGAATTGATCGAGAGACAAGTAATCTAAGAAACATCGTTAACTTGCAATACAACCATGACCGTATCCAAAAGGATAATAGCGTTTATAGTTACTTAATTGGTAGTGAAGATAGATAGTTCGATTCCATGCCGACACAGGTTAAAATTTTAATTATTTGAAACTTTATTCCGGCTCGAAATATGACATTTAGCAACATTATACCAACGCTAGACATACATTTGGAAACGGCAGTAAGTGCGTATACCCTATGTATAACTGTCAGTTCCTATATCCAACTATCTTCACGATTATTAGCGCCCGCATATGTAATTCGTATTTCGTACTCTTTACGTACTCTTGCTGCTCCTTGTTGCACAATTATAAGACAAGATACGTGAATTTGCTTTTATATCGTATATTTCGCTGTATTACTATTGCTTTTCCATGTTAAATTTTTTTAATGTAAATAGTGTAGTGTTTGTGTTTATACCTGGTGAAATATCTATTTGTTCAATATCAACACTGTCATAATATTTAAACTAAATCGACACTTATTACGTTAACAACGATAATTCAGCGTAGTTCAAAATCCCTTTCGCAACACGTTTGTACTAGGAGAAAGGTAATAGAAACGTTTCAATTCTGGTAACACTATGGTCAGAGTAATAAATTGAGAAGGCACACAAGTGTTTTAGCAAAAGAATCGAATTTCTTTGTACACATAATACAAATTTTGATTATGGTTTTTTGCAAAGACAAATTTGTCATATAGACTTTAAGAAATCTCTGTCTGACTAATGTCGGTCGTGGGCTATCAGGGCTAACCACCCTGATACCCTATATACTCTGGTTCCATACAACCTCAGAGGAATGGCCCCTCACGACTAACCCCAAGCAGATGGGGGTCAGAGAGGCGGGAGGGGCCTCACCGGATGGTGTCAATAATAACGAATGCAATGGACAAGGATTCTCTAACTGGACGAGGGAACTTCGGAATGTCTAGCTGACCTGCCGCGAGAGTGGTGAACCTGAGCGAAGAGGATACATGGCGCGATTGCATGCTCTTTGGTGCGAAATGTACCCAGAGCATCGCGCCTTCTCTCAGCAATACCTGAGAGATCAAGTATCCTCTTCCGCAGGACTGGTTACGTGAGAGCACCCCGTTAGCTGGAGGAACTGCCAGCCGTAGTCCCACTGCTACAATTAGCAGCTGATGGTGAACATCCTGTAGAGTTCACCGATATAGACTTAAGGACGAGAGTTAGCCTTAACACCAGGGCTAACCTAAAGCCACAAGACGTGGCTAGAATGGATGCAGTCATCGATGAGGAACTTCCAGAAGATGCAGACATCTGGTAAATCAATTGTGTCGTGTACAACGCCGCGAAGCAACTCGTCCCCCCGTGAGAGGTCAACCAATCACGGGGTCGAGAAAGCCAAGCGGCGTGACCAAAAAATCGAGGGCAAGATATAGTCGGCCAGACAACACGGATCCAGAGTGTCGTGGAATACAAGACGAGTGGTAGAGTTTTTACTCCCAGAATCCGGCGCATAGCAGCCGGATTAAGAGGTCAACACCATACTATAAATCTGACAGTGATGCTTACCATCAAGCAGCACTGTCTAGATAGGATCCGAGCGCTCATGGCTATAAAGAAAACGTTGAAGAGGCGGGTGAGGAGGATGGAGCAAAACAATTTGTTTCGTACGAATCCTTCTCGCCTCTTTCAAGAGCCACAGCGTGTTGTAGATAATACTCCGACTGTAGAAGATGTTGGAACCTTCTGAAAAGGAATCTACGAAACGACGCATCCATTCAATAGCGACACTCCAGCAATTGCACACTTCGAGGTTCTGTGCCACAGACATCTTAAAGAGCCAAAAGAAGTGTGCCGGGCAATCAATACGAAAGAAGTCCAACAAGCACTTGTTGATACTAAGAACTTTGCTGCCCCAACGGCATTAACAACTGGTGGTGGTAGATATTAGTACTGAGTATGGCATGTAACATTCTCAAGAGCTCAGATCCCCTCTTACGGTTTGTAAAACATCACAAAACTGTAGGAGTGGGAGCAGGATTGTTCAAGGCAGCCAAAAGAGCCGCAGATGAACTAGGTCTCGCATTTGACATCAGGGGAGGAGGCCGGCGAGGTGCTGATGCAGAGTCAGTCACCGAACTTCAGCTAAATCGGCTAAAAGCCCGAATCAGAGCTGCTGAACAGGAAAAACTGTTTCGGCAGCATGTCGATAAACCCCAGCATGGTGTCTTCTAAGAGAACATAGAAACGCTGGGTTTATCGACCATGCTAACATTCGCCTTTTTAAGGTCAACGGGGCTTAAGTCAGAGACCGAGGGATTCATTATGGCCTGCCAGGATGGTGTTATCAACATCTTGGTTTATCGTAGCCGCGTGAGGCGTGTAGAGGTTCTTGATATCAACTGCAGCACCTGTCGTCAGGCGCCGGAATCGTTCATGTACTTAATCTTTGCATGCCCCATATATGCGATATCGGCCAACGTCCACCGACATAACGCGGCGTTACGAGTGTTATACTACCATCTAAGGCACTATTACGGGGTAGGCCAGACACCAGTGTTGGTGCCGGATTTACTGGAACTACTCATTCCCGACGGTCAGGCTAATCCAAGCCATCAAGCCTGACAAAGTCCTCCTTAACTATCAACTCAAGGAGATGTATGTCATCGAGTTCTCGGCACCTGAGGAGAGAAACACAACTTGAAGGTGGAGGAGAAACGGACCAAATATCGCGATCTCTGGTACGAGCTCCAAGTGTTGTACCCAGGCTATTCGGTCAAAATGGTCGTCCTAATAATCGGTGTACTCAGAGGAATAAAGCCTATGCTGCTCTCGGAACTGAAGATCATACCGGCCTGCCAAAAATCAGCTGAATGGTTGACAGGCCAAATGCAGAAGGCAGTCATTCTGGATTCTCTCCGTCTGCCTAGGGCACACGATTCTGGTATTTACAGTTACTAACCCTGCGGGATGTGGGGAGTGGCTGTAGTTAATGCACCGGCGCAACTTCCGTGAGGCGTCGGAGGCCAAGGGAGGACTGTCTAGCATCGGATATTCCGAAAAAGATAAAATAAAATAATAATAATATAACTTTATTTCAGGCGATGTCTAGTCTAAGCTACTCAACTCAACCTGTTAAAAAATATTAATATTATACAATTAATATTCTTATATATGAATTTGAATAATTCGGACTTACTACTTACTTAATATATCACTAATTATTATTAAAAGAAAAATGACTGGTAATTATAATAACAATCCTAATTAATTGTGGGTGTAAATGAATACAGAAAAAAAGTGACAAATATTTTGTTGACATATATACCATTATAAGTTACTCGAACTAAATTCATCATTTTTCTATTTATTGAATGAAGTTATATTGACATAGATAAAAAATACAATTTTGAAAACCATCTTTTTATTAAATACTGTCAATTGCAAACATGTTTTATAAACAGATCATTCATAATACATGAAACAAAAAAAATGTTTTCCATCAAAAATGTTGCATTTTCGATTGCACACACATAATTTTTGAAATTTTTTTTTTCAAAAAGCAATTTTTTAGAAACCGTGTCTTTTTTATCGAAGTTGATTATCTACATGTATTTCATTCAATCGATATAACAGACATATTGACGTCAAACTCACAATCAGTCAGTCCGATTAAAATACATTATATTTTGCTATTCAAAGAGATTTCTTTCACTATTTTTTTCGTTAATTTTCGGGTCGAATTCTATAATAATCAGAGGTTTCAAAATTTTGCAAAGTTCTTTCGATTTCCACCCCCTAAAAACAACCCTGTTTCATCAAAGGAATTTTGTTCACTATTTTCTCATTAATTCGTGGCACGAATTCTATAAGAACCAGAAGTTTCCGACTTTCGCTCAGTTCTTTCAATTTCCACCCCCTACAAACCACTCTATTTATTCAAAGAGATTTCTTTCACTATTTTTTCGTTAATTTTCGGGTCGAATTCTATAATAATCAGAGGTTTCAGAATTTTGCAAAGCTCTTTCGATTTTCACCCCCTAAAAACAATCCTATTTCATCGAAGGAATTTTGTTCATTATTTTTCATTAATTCGCGGATCGAGTTCTATAAGTATCCGAAATTTCAAAATTTTACTAATTTTTTTTAGTTTCCATCCCCTACAGACAACCCTATTTAATCAAAGGGATTTTTCACTATTTTTGCTGTAAAAACGAGATAATTTTGGACCAGTTTTATTACTTTAAGAGTTTTGGCCAGCTTTTCGGGGATTTCGCCCCACTGTGCGACGTGGCATTTGACGGATTGGACGGAACAGGACCAGTGAGATTTGAAAACAGTTAAAAACTTATATACTAACACCTCCCATGCACAGCTGACTTATTTGAACTGAAAATATGGTTTAAACTACTTAATAGTAATACCGAAACTTATAATTATTGGTAAAAGAAAATATTTACAAATTTTGTTCGCTGGCGTGTGGGAAAATAATGAAACAAAAAAAAGCCGCTCAAAGAAATTCAGAGGGAAAACATACCATTAAATTTTTAATTAATAATAATTTTTAGAATCACAATGTTATATTAAAAGAGAATTTGATGATTTTTGGGAGGATTTTAAGAAAATAATTTTCCGGGGGAGAAAATAACAAACATGTACAAAAAGAAAAGAAGAGAACGATTGATTTTTAATTTTGTTCTTAATTGGGTCTAAATAGGTTGCCGAGAAATTGGTACCAATTGGTACGGAAGCTTATGCTTGATACGAAATGGGGTATTATGCTTCCTCACTTTTGTTATGTTGCGTGTAAGCGGATTATTAGAGAGTTTAGTTTCATAAAATTTTTATGAAATATTTTCCATGTATGGTGCAAGTAGTCCAATGTAAGTTATAGTAGACCACAACTTTAAGTGACACAAAAAATCTCAAAGCTTTGCCGCGATGTTCCTGAGGATAGAGCGGGGCATGCTTTATTTTTCTACAGCATATTAAATAATAAATAATATAATGTATTACTTAATACATAAAACATCATTATTATCATGTAAAGTATGTTCTGGCATGATTAAAATAAGAAATTAACGGAAACACGCCTATATCAATTATAATTTCAAATTATTTTGATATAATTACGCAACTCCCTCCTAAAATATTTTACGATTTAACGGTCACTTCCGACCCAGCTGTAAAAGCCTAATAACGAGAAAGCATGCAGGGACGGACGTTCATTATTCCGCGAAACATCGAACAATTCGTGCTTTTAGAATTTATATAGATTATGTGCTTTATAAATACAGTGTGTTCTTCAGTGTTTACATTTTATTTGGATTGTGAGAGCCTAGAATGTAATGAAATTTTCCTTTGTGTTTAAGCGTATTTTATGTGGTTGTGTTTATACATATTCCGGCGGGTGGTGAATTATTCGAGTGTTTTCCATTTATAAGTGGCTGTGGTAAAATAATATTGTGATAATGTTCAGGCCTTCGGTAGATCCTCAACCTAACGCTAGCAGAGAATTTCACGAAGATATGGGGAATGGTAATAGCTCACAAATTACAGAGAGAATTTCAGACATCATTGCTAACAAATATAGAAAAAACTAAGGCTGGGAATTTTCCAGATTTTAGTATTCGAATATTCGTTCGAAAAAATATTCGAATATTCGAACTACTCGAATATTCGAATATTCGGATTAATCGAATTATTCGAATAGGTATTCGAATTATTCGGCTATTCGAATTATTCGAGTATTCGGAAAATCGAATGATTCGAACTATTCGAATATCTATTCGATAATCCGAATTATTCGAATAGGTACCCGAATAATCCGGATCCTCGAATATTCATTATTAATAGGTATAGCACTGAATACTAGTGAATAGTGAATACTCTATTTGAGTATTTGGTTGGATAGACCACAATAGTAGTCGTGACGTAAACCACTAAGCAGGCAATTTGATTTGCTTTCCATACCCACAATAGGGTATGTCTCCTTTACATGTGCTTTAAGGGTCAGAATTATTTAGTTAGTATTTTATTTTAGGATCGAGGCGCTATTGTTCACATTTAACTATTGAAGCTTAAATAAAACGAAAACAGAGCTAGTTTATTATACTTCTGTGTCATAACTACTTTTCCTTTTCGAAAAAAATAAAAAGTGCTCTAAAATTAGAATGTTTTTTTAAAAAGACGCAGATGTAAAGGTAAAACAAATACATGAAAAGTCAATAGTTAAATATTTACACGTTTTCTAAAATTTAAAATTTAATGTTAACCCCTGCCTTAGTACAGTAAGAATAAGGTCGAGGCGAGAAAGAGATGAAATAGTTTGACTGGGAGTAAAACGTGCCACTAATGTGGTCTATTTATATATTTGGATTTTAGAATAGGTACCTACCTATACCTACTACTATCTACCTACTTTGGTTGGATGCATACTGCATACAATATATTTTAATGTTCAAATTTACTCAAATATAATCAAATATTCGAATACTCGAATATATTCGAGTATTCCAATATTCGAGTATTCGAGCTTCGAATATTCGAGCATTCGAGTATTCGAATATTCGAATATATTCGAGTATTCGAATATATTCGAGTATTCGAATATATTCGAGTATTCGAATATTTCGAATATTCGAATATTCGAATAATTTTCCATTAGATTAACTCGTATTCGAATACTCAAATTATTCGAATTCGATTCCCAGCCTTAAAAAAAACAGCGTAATTGTTTTAGACAATGCTTCGTATCTTTCGCGACAAATCAAAATAATACCAAATACTGGAACAAAGAAAAGAGATATTCAAAAAATTTCTCCGAAAACATAATTTGGAATTTCAAAAAAATTTTAAGAAGAAAGATCTTTTTGGATATTGTTAAGAAGCAAAATTTCGCAAAACAATATGTAAAAGCTCAAGGACATACATTTTTACGGTTGCCCCCCATATTTTTGTATTTTCAACCCGATCGCTGTCAGCTGAAAAGAAGCATTCGAAAGAATAACACCTTTCCCAAATTTGATGCTAAAGTAATCGACCTTATTAAAGCTGAAGTGAGAGAAATAACACCAAGTTATTGGCAAAATTGTATTTAGCATGTCATTAAAATTGAAGATGAATAGATTAAGTTAGGAAAAAAGCATCAGCCCTAATCAAAACCGTTTAATAATATATCATCTTGATTCAGATACCAATGTAGAAAGTGTTGAGTGAGTATCGTGATTAGTGTTTTGAATAAAATATTATGTGATTTAGTGTACATTGTGAATTTATCGTTTTATCAGTGTTTTATATACGCGCAAGTACAATATGACATTATTTTTATTTATTATATTATATATGTATACATATTTTATTTGATAATTATTTATTTGTTTTCCAGAATTGAATTTATTTATGATGACATGAATTTATTTATTTGATAATTATTTGTTTATTTTCTAGAATTTATTTTATTTATTTAATCTGGATCAATTAGATCAAATTAATATATATATATATATATATATATATATATATATATATATATATATATATATATATATATATATATATATATATATATATATATATATATATATATATATATATTATATAAATATAATATTTTATTTATTTAAAGAATTTAAAGATTAGCCTTATTTCTTTTACCTATTTTAATAATATCGATAACCTTAACTTTGAACCCACCTTTTATGACAAGGAATTGCTCATACTTCCTCGCTGGGCAACAATAATAATTCGATATATTAAATTATTATTGACTAAACTGATCAACAAGAGAATATTGGATATAATTTTAATTTAGACTAACGAAATTCATCAATGCTCCACCAATATATAAAATATTATTCCTATCTTGACACAAACAAAACATAGTAATTTTTTCTAATTTATCATGTTATCAAATAACTATTTATTTATCAAAGATACAATACTTTCAAATTTCTAACATTGTGTTTGTCAACGCACAAAAATTTTAAGTACGGGACTGAGTCGCATGTAATTACGCCGGCTTTAACACTTTTATGGCCGGTTTTTATGGCCTTTTTTAGGTGTCTCTTAAAGTTGTGGTCTACTTTATACGTTGCTACTGCAATGAATGTGTTGAGAAAATGTTTCCTTAGCGCGTTATTTCCCCACGCGGCAATATTAACTGGCCCTTAAGGTTGCATGACTTTACATGTCCCGATTTTTTTTTGGACTACTTGAGGTCTAGAGTGTATATTAATCGTCCCCAACCTCTACAAGAACTGAAAGACGCAATTATGTGAGAAATTCGACTGTTAAACCAAGAATTTATTGAATCAAGTAATGAGGAGGGTTCACGAATGACTACAAAATGCATTAGAACCCAAGGCGGACATTTACCTAACGTTATTTTTAAAAATTAATTTTTTAAGTAAAAACTGCATTATTTTTCCAATAAATTGATATATTACTTTGTCCATTTGTTTTAATTAACACGCATGTAATTGCACTTTGAAATGTGACAGTAATAAATACCGTACCCTTTATATATCAGATATTTGTTCTATTTTACTTATTTTACGCCACATACCTCGATGTAGTTATTTGTAATTTAACATTAAAAAGTGCTCTATTCTTTGGACCAACCCTGTGCTGCTCCATTTTTACCTGAAACGAATCCTTTAATCAACTCATCAAACTTTTGTTTGCCACCGCCATCTTCATCGCTTTCATCTTCTTCGTCGTCGTCATCGTCATCATCTTCGTCATCGTCGCTATCATCATCTTCAGATGTCTCATCATCACCTAGGAAATTACAGCAACATGCAGCCCTGACATGCAAACACACCTCGCATATAGCGTAAAGCCAATATTTCCAAAAAGATTTTAATAATTTTGAGATAATTTACTGAACAGTGAAAAAGTTACATTTAATATTAAGTGTTATAATATTGAAATTTTCTTACTTTTCTGTTCTATTAGCCATTCCAACACTTTCTCTTCATTTTTAAGGTTGCCTATAACATTTAATTCATTAATTAATTTAATTTTTTGATATACTTACTTACGGCGATTCCTGCTGAGAAAATAATAAAAAAAGAAATACAAAACCAATCCCAAATCAAGCTTACCATCATACATGATTGGAACACCGGTTTCATAATAAACTAATGCCGGAAAGCTGAATATTCCAATTTCAGAGGCTAGTTTTGCATCCTTTGATTTGACGAATTGTATGCCATGTTGATCCGTGTCGTCGTCAATTGTTTCAAGTTCTTCCAGAATGTCAGGGCACTCTTCACAGTCATCACTGTAAAAAAAGTACAGCCAAGTGTTCTACGTCATTTATAAGTACCTGAAAGCAGTAGAAATATTTTAATTTAAAAAATTTTTTTATTAATTTTTTTTTTTTTCTTGTAATATTATTTATTATTAACAATTTATAATTAAATTTAATATACAAATTTCTATATAATGTGAATAAGTATCAGCAATTAATTATTTGATCTGCAAAATCATTTTCTGATCGGCAAAATTGAACAGAAAATTATAAATTATAATTTTATAAATCAAAGAATTACTTGTAATCGAATGAATCATTAATTGGTTAATGAATTACCTATATTAGAATTGTTTTAATAATGCAATTTTTTATACAAATTTATTGCCTATGTGACCAACTAGTGAGAATCTCAATAGCTCAGAAGTTGAGGTTCTCGGTTCAACACGCAGGCAAGGTGAGTTTTTAATTTAATACAATACAATAATACCATTCTCTAGTATTTTGGGGCTCTAGACGTCCGTGAATGGACATCCACAGGATGTACAATTTTGTGACAAGCGGCTGTCCACTAGTTGCCCAGTGGATTACTTTTGGTATCCAGATGGATATCCGTCGTACGTCCATCAGGTCCATGACGTACATCCAATGGATTGCCACTGGACGTCCTGTGCTGTATGGGAAGTGTCTAAATGTATATAGAAGGCATGACGAGAGGCGTCTTTAAGTTGAAATACAGGCCTAACGATTGCATGATTCACATTGAAAATGTGCATGTTTAAGGCAAGAAATATATGTGAAAGCCAAAATGTGAATAACTCTTAGGATAATAGTACCTGCAACGTTTTTCTGTCCACATTTTCTATCACGTCAGGATCAGAATCCCTTAACTGCAAAATCCAATCCAATATAGCCTCTTCGTGCATCAGGTCTCCAGTATACAGTTCCCTAAATCTGTTCCTATAAAATGCTACAGCAGGCATAGATGACAGATCATATTCCTTTTGAATTCCCTCATCGGAAATTTTTTACAAAATCGATATCTTTATCTTCACATTCATCATCAATGTTTTCCAGCTCTTGCAAAATTTTTTGGGACCTCTTGTCACCTTCCTTATCTAGAAAAAAGAAACCGAATAAAAATAATTTTTACCAAATGCATGGTCGTCTCACAGAAATAGACCACAACGTGTTCATTTTCGCTAAGAATTTTGTCCAACATTTTTGTATTAACCTCTTCTATACGATCAGGTATTTCCAATGTATTTTCATCCGTAAGCCATGCCAAAACTTCATCTTCATCTTCTATATCACCAGAATACACTAACGGCTCTTTATTTCTAAAGAACACCAACTTGGGGAAGCTCTTTATTCCATATTTTTTGGCTAACACAAGATCTTCTGTTGTTACAAAAATTATACCATTTTCGTCCAACTCATCGTCAATATTTTCCAGTTCATCTAGGATTTTGTCACATTTTTCCCCTTCCTCGCAGTTGCCGCTGAAATAAACTACTACGTATTCGTGTTCTTGGATGAGGTCATCAAGAATTTCATCAGTTACTTCTTCAATGGTAGCTGTTTCTTTTTGCTCAATTAGCCACTGAAGAACCTCGTCTTCGTTCATGAGGTCACCTTCGTAGATGGATGGTATCTTGTCCTCAAAATAAACCAGCGTGGGAAGGTGGTCGATACCGTATTCTTTGGCTTCAGCATCATTATCAATTCTGACTATTACGATTCCTTCTTTTTCTAAATCGTCGTCGATATTTTCAAGTTCATTAAGGACTCTGATGTCTTGTTTGTCGTCTTTGTCATCTAAAAGAAACGTTTTTATTATTAAATAAATATTAATGGTAATTACTGATTTAAATAAAAAACACAATATTTGGTAATTATTACCTGATATGAATTCAATCTCCTATATTTCACACACCTATTACATCTTGTAATTACAATAACTACTTGTATTTTTAATGAAAATCGGTAAATGTTTTACTTACAAAACAACACAGCCAAATATTTCTGTGAATCGATAAGCAGATCCATCATTTCATCTGTAATATCTGGAATTTCGCTGTGCCTCTTTTGATGCAATAACCACCCTAGAAGCTCTTCTTCTTTTGTCAAATCACCTTCATATAAATGTGGAATTTTTTTTCGAAAAGTACTAAGCTAGGAATGACGTCAATTCCATATTCTTTAGCCTCATTATCATCGTCTATTTTTACGAAAACGATGTTATTCTGATCACATTCATCATCGATGTTTTCCAACTCCGCCAGTACTTTTTGACTTTTTCTTTTGGTCTCTATCATCTGAAATAGAACAGAAACTTTAATACTCCGTAGAAACATATTGACATGATAATGCACATACAAAACAGAACTGCGACAAATGGCCTCTTGTCGAGAATAATATCCAGCATTTCATCTGTAACGTCTTCAATTTCATCGCTCTTGATCTGATGTTCGAACCATTTGAGAACTTTATCTTCATCCTCCAGATTACCTTCGTACAAAGTGGGAATACCATTTTCGAAGTAAACCAAGGAAGGAATTTTTTTCAATGCCGTATTCTTTAGCTTCATCATCGTTATCAATCTTTACGAAAACGATTCCGAGCTGGTCGCATTCATCGTCAATGTTTTCTAATTCGTTGAGGACTTTCTGAGACTTCCTGTCGTCATCATCATCTAAAAAAAGAAGTTGTAATTAATGGAAAATTTATATGACACGATGTTTAGGTCAGTTAACCAATAACAGTATTTGTAGCATCTCAACTGTGCACTTACAAAACAACACTGCCAAGTTTTTTCCTTCAGCGATAAGTTTGTCCAACATTTCATCAGTTACGTCCTCGATTTCGTCCTTTTCGAGCTGCTCAATCAACCACTCGAGGATTTCTTCTTCCTCTTCCAAATCTCCATCGTATACGTTTGGTATTCCCTTCTCAAAATAAACGAGTGCTGGCAAGTTGTCTAAACCAAATTCGTCAACCGCTTGGGAATCATCGATTTTTACAAATTGAATACCATATTTATCACAATCATCGTCGATGTGTTCCAGTTCTTCCAAAGCCTGTATAGAATCATCGTCTCCGTGATCATCTAAAAATAATAAATGGTTATTGAGATGAACCGAAAATGTTTATACATATTATACAAAATAATTAAAACCAATTTGTGTGAATCAACGTGGAAGATTCTATCAGGTGGGTAATGATCAACTGATTCTTGGTCTGTTTCCAATCGTTTTATTTGCTTTTGTGAGTTCTTCCTTAGGTAGAAAAATAAAAATTATTACATTAATCGAAATTTGGTAAGTGAATTCAATGAGTTTAACCTATCTTGCAGTATTTTTTTTGCTAATTTGTGAAAGTACTTAAAAACAATATTATTATAACTATACAGGGTGTCTCACCAGAAACTGCATCGATTGGTATAGAGAAAAGAGCTAGTAACAAATGTACTACAAGTTCTTGATATTACTTTATCACATTCTCCATAAATAATAAATAAATTCAAGAAGTCTTCGTGGGTGTAATTTAAACGCGGTGGCATTTTTTGACATAATAGAATGACTGACATTACTGATTGTTCCTAATCATGGCTAATTTGATAAAATTTTTACTAAAAATTCTTGAATTTCTAAGAAAATTGCAAATATTTCAAAAAGTTGGAACTTAAACCCCCACAATGCTTAAATAAAAAAAAGGAATTTAATTTTACTTTACTTGATGTAAAAAAATACAGGGTGTTCGATTTGACTAATGCAAGTGTTCGCTGTTTGAAGTTTACAAAATGTAACGTTGAAAATGGAACACTTGGTATACTATTATTGAATTTCTTTAAACTGTATAGCGTAGCTCACCTTATAGTCTTTCTGTATGCCAAAAAGTAAATGAGTATCTTTTACAAGAAGAAAGATATAAAGGTTATTGTAAACCATTACACCTGTCAAAATTTTTTTAAAATGTCAAATATCTCTGAAACGGCTGGGTTTAGGCATAGGGTATCCTACATATTTCTGATTCAGAATTTTATGCTCTTTTCGAAAACTATATAGGGTGTTCCATTTATAATAAGCAAGTTGGTATCGACTTCCCGTATAATCGGAAGTCAAAAATTGTAATTATTTTAGTTGGATTGGCCACACTGCCGTTAGTAGCTTCATAAATTTTAAAAATTTTCTGGTGCGTACTTTTCCCTATATCGATCGATGCAGTTCCTGGTGAGACATCCTGTATACAGATAAAACCACGAAGGGGCGAATACGAGTCAGCTGTGCACAGATTCGCGACTGTGGATTCTTTTAAACGGCTAATGGCCAAGTCTGTATACCTTTTGTATTATATTCTCCTGGCTTGAAATGGACACGCATTTCCGATGTTAATGTTTTCTCATCAATTATGTTTTTTCTCATCCTTTTCGTCTATTTACTTTCTCCATAATATCACCGCTATTGGTGATAGAAGCAAACCCCGCATCTTTCTTGGGAAAATAGTGAAACTGGATTGTTCTATCTACATTTTTCCTTGAATAACAATAATTGTAGAAAACAATTCTTATTATGCTCTATTTTCCTTTCAATGAAGTTACAAATATAATACGTAGAGAGAGTGATAGAGTGATAGAAAAAAATTACACGAAAATTTAAAAACATACTATCATCAAACCATATATGTTTACACCTCACCTCACATCAGTGACTTAAATAAAAACTTTGTTCCAACCAGTTAGAAATTATATATTATTTGTCGCCACCATCTTTAATATAGTCACTGTAGTTTGGTTCATTTCATTTCATTCTAGAAGCGGTAAAACCGTTTTAGTAACTTTTTGCACCCAATTTTATATGTGCTTTAACTTGATATAATATTCTGAATATAATAAAAATGCAACAAATACTCCAAAAATTACCAATTTTAAAATATCTTTTGCTCCTCTAGGTAGATATAAAACAATTCTATAAAAAACTGTAAAAACATATAGGTTTTTTGAAATTACTGAAGGAATACTGCTGTTTTTTTAATCTAGTCGTCAGAATGTCATTAGCAGACCATTAGCACATTTCTAATTCTAAATTCGAAATAACGTTTGTTTTTAATTACAATATGTTACGGAAAAATTTAACTCACGAAAAAAGGAATATGGCTGTTGGTTCGAAATTGTTGGTGTTCAAAATCAAATCGAGGTCGCTGCAAAATTTAATGTGTCTCAAAGTGTCCCTTCTCGACTGAATCAGCATCTAAGAGCATCGTCCAAAAAGAAAACCAATACAGATCAAGACCGCTACATTTGTCAGACTGCCATTAGAGATATGCTGTACCTCAATGTAGATACACTAGACATGGCAATGGAGTTACCTGTATTGATAAAAACAACTCAAAACCATTTGAGGGATCGAAGTATAGTTTCTATAAAACAATGAGTTTCCTTGAACGTACATCATAAATGAGAGAGATTGGAAAGGGAGCATGACGAATGACGTTCTGTCTTATTCACCGACGAAATTCGAATGAGTAGATTTTCAAATGACCAAAGAGGTAGGGTATGGACTACTGGCGGTTCTTCTATAGGGTCATTTGGTCAATGACCTCCCACATACAAATAAAAAAATAGAGCTATTCATTTTCTAAAGTTTAAAAATATATAATATATATATTTTTAATATTCTTAAAAAATATATTAAAGTTTCTAGTTCATTCTATGTACAATACTATTTAAATATCTAGATCGCAGGATTTCGTATCCCCTCCAAGCACCGAGCATCTACATTCATATTCATTACATTATTCATTTATAGAATTTAAAAATCTTGGGTCAATCCAAAACTTGTCCTCAAAGCTAGCTACGGACCGAATTTACAACGAATTAAAGTGAAATAGACTTATGCGCGAATCGTCAGAAAGCAAAAGAGACAGAAAACACTGGCGGGGACAATGTCCCTGACACATTTTACGAAAACGGTAACGCACGAAGTTCAGTAGAGCAGTCTTAATGCTGACGCGTTGGTCGGTAAATTCTGTCGCGTTATTTTTAATGTTTTTATTTGTGAACATTTTATTAGTAAATCTCTACTTGTCATGAAATTAAGTAAAACAGTGTTTTTGGTGTTTACTATTAAATATGGGTGTTGTACAAAATATATTTTATTCATTGTTACGCTCATCAACTAAATTTAATTTTACAAAAAGCATCAAGTTAGGATAAAAGCAAAAAATTTTTTTTTGCTAATTTACATAGCTTTTCTTCATTCTTTGAAAAATCGCCAAAAAGAACAGCAGTGTTAGATAATGTTGTTAAGGTGAAATTACCTAAAGCGGCTCCAACACGATGGAATTTTAATACAAAGTCCATAGAGACTGTTTATACCTATGGAACAGAATTATTAGATTGTTTAGAAAAAATCACTGATAATGAATCAGAAAACAACACTCTAAACCAAGCTATTGGTTTAAAAAACTACTTACAAAATGAACATTTCCTTTACTGGTTAAATTTTTTTCATTTAGTTATGCCTCATTGTGATACATTGTTCAATCAAATACAAAAATGTAATATCGATGTCATAACAGTAAATAAGTGTATTGGTGTTTTTAATAGTAAAATTGAAGACATCAGAAATAAAATTTTGAATAACTATTTGGAGGAGACATCCATGCAGTCTGCCCAGAGATGTAAAACGGAAGAATCAAAAAGGAGAATTTCATTAGAAGTTTGTGATATAATTACATCTGAGATCAAAAACAGGTTTGGCTTCAGTAATCATTTAGCAGTGTCTCAGTTATTTCACGCAGATCGATTTAAAGATTATAAAAAAAGCTTTCCTCAAGATATGTTTAAATTAGTTAAAACGGAGTATCCAGTCATAAATCATTTGAAACTTAAAACTGAATTAGAAGTATTATATAGCCGAGAAGATTTTTCCAATAGTGAAGGTGCAGTTGCTTTGTTACAGCTTTTTATTAACAATAATTTGTGCAATACTTTTTCTGAAAGTGTCAAATTGTTAAAAATCTTGTGTACTCTCCCTATGACTACCGTCGAAAGTGAACGTTGTTTTCCACTTTAAAAAGAATAGACATTTTTAAGAAATACCATGGGTCAGGAAAGGTTATCTTCTTTAGCTATGCTTACCATAGAAAGGGCATTAATAAAAAAGATAAAAGACTTTAATGAAAAAGTAATTGACCACTTTGCATCTCAAAAAGACCGGAGGATCGACTTGGAATTTAAATCACTTTAAAAGGTAGGTAATACAGTAAACTTTTCTAATTGACCTCCCTATCTCTTGACCCACGAACCGCCACTGGTATGGATTAGGCTAGGGTTAGCCAGACATCGTCGTCAAGTTTATGAAATGTCTTTATGGCGGTGGCTCAATCATGCTTTGGAGAGGCGTATGCTTCGATGGACGATCTGAGTTGTTTATTATTGAAAGAACGATGATGGATGTTGACTATATTATAAACAACATTATTCATGGTGTCATTGGTGAGCACCTTTTTTTGCTTGGATGACAATGCCCGTCCTCATTATGCAAGAATCAGTACAAATGCACTGCAAAACCTTCTGGCACCTCCACGTATACCGAGGTCACTGGACCTCAATACCATTGAACATTTGAGAGCGATCATTCCAGGAATCTGGGCCTATATCTTTCAAGATTACATTAATAATCTCATTGACAGTATGCACAGACGATGTTGAGCTGTTAATGATTCAAATGGGGGACGTACATCTTATTGAAGTTGAAGAAATTCACAGCTTCAAATGAAATGTGTATTTTTGTTATTTTGGTTATTTTCTTGTAAATAAAATTGAAAAATTTAGTTAATTCTGCTCAATTAACTTATTGAAAAATGAATGTAAATTTACATGTTGATATAATGTATGTACTATAGTTCTCGCAATATCCTTAACTCTCTTGAAGCAGTTTATTTATAGAAGTGTTTCAAAAAGTTAAACCTTGTGTAACAAAATTTAACAAAATCTCGTGAAGTTATTTGTATAGTAGATATTCATTCGTATATAATTTCCTCGTATTTGCCAACTAATACCCTACAATTTTAATTTATAAATCTAATTTGTCACCACTGATTCTATAATTTGTACAGCAATATACTTACAAAATAGGACAGCAAGGTGATCAACGCTGCTAATAAGTGTAGTAAGGGTTTTTAAAGTAACATCCTCGATAATATCGTCTTCATCCCCTGTGCTTTTGTGTTGAACTAACCACTCCAAGACATCTTCTTCTTTAGTAAGTTCTCCTGTAGAATAAGATAAACTGTATAATTAAAAATATTAAATAATTTAAAACATACCTTCATAAATAATGGGAATTTGGTGCCTGTAGTAAACGAGAGCTGGTAAAGTTCCCAAATTGTATTCTTCAGCTAGGGTTTCGTCATTTATTTTAACAAAACCAATTCCTAATTGATCTGCCTCATCATCGATATTTTCTAGTTCTAATAAAACCTTGGAACATTTCTTGCAATCAGGTTTGTCTATAGTTAATAAATGTATACATTATTTAGTGTAAAACAATACTTTTCGCAATTTCGGGCGATGCAGGTTTAATTTATAAAGCGAAATAAATTAATAGAATACAAAAAACCAAACACAGTTGAAGAATTTGCAGCAACAAGGGAGTATCTGTAAGATTTGGAAAAAATGAGGTATCCTCGGAGTTCCCTATCTGTGAATATACATAAAAAAATCTTTTTGGCGATTGATTCAGTAATAATTTATACATAGTCCCCATTCGTTTGGTGAAATACGTAGGTATATGAAACAT
Source organism: Rhamnusium bicolor (assembly GCA_029963845.1). Taxonomy (NCBI): domain Eukaryota; kingdom Metazoa; phylum Arthropoda; class Insecta; order Coleoptera; family Cerambycidae; genus Rhamnusium; species Rhamnusium bicolor. The sequence goes on from JANEYF010000241.1 coordinate 187,390, forward strand.
TATCAAAATGGTAGACTCAAATATTTTGTTAAAATTTCGGTAATTCAAAATAATACATTACATAGCAAGGGAGAGAAAAGCCTTATTATTTTCCCGACGTGTACATTGAAGCCAGAGAGCTACAAATACACAGAGGAAATAATATCATTCTCTTCCCTGCTATATACAGGGTGATTCATAAGTAATAGTACAACACTTAACTGTAGATAGTGGGAGTCAAAATATTAAGATTTAGCGAATAACGCCTTAATGAAATGTTGATAAGTAAAAAGATACAGGGTGTTAGAGTTAAAATTATTTTTTTTATTTTCCTTTGTAATTTAATCAATTTTTAACATTTTATTATGAAAATTGATGGGTGGGGGTTATTTGTGGTGGGAAATCATAAAACACCTTCAACTTTGGTCTAGCTCCTAGAGGGCGCTATGTACGATACCTTTAATGTGTTAAAAGGGCCGTAACTTTTTCACCCGTACATTTACTGCAGATTTCACATAAACCTTTAGATCCTTTATTATTTCTTAATAAAAAAGGTATACTTGTTTCAAGTCTCTAAGTACAACAGGATTTGAGAAAAGTGCAAATCAAGAGTTGCATGCAAATTTTTTAATGGCCTTTTGAAATAATAATTTTTAAAAGTAGGCGTTGTGACACAGCATTATCACAGTAAATAAAGAAGCATATTTATCAAGTAGGCATACAAACAAAAAGTACCTGTCAAAGAATCAATCTTTCAAACAATAATTAGTTGTTGCGTAGAGTTTTATTTAGTTAAGTGTTGTGTTTTTTAATTATTTCTAATATTGTTTTATAAAAAATGCCTCGCCATACATTATTTTCGAATTCTGAAATGAGAGACATGGTTTGTGTATACGCGCAAGTAAATTTTTGTGGCCGTGCTGCAGCTCGAAGGTATCTAGAACTGTATCCAAACAGAAGGCAGCCTGATCATAGGTTATTTAAAAACCTTTCTGATCGTGTGGGAGAAACAGGAGCATTTCACCCAAAACGTGATATTACTGGTTGTCCAAAAAGAATATCTGTGGATCAAGAAGAACACGTTTTAGTTCGTGTGGCAGAAAATCCGCAAGTAAGTACGCGGCGGTTATCGGCAGCAACTGGTTTAAGTCAATCATCAATTCATAGATTGTTAAAGAAAGAAAAACTGAAACCATATCACTTTACTCCAGTGCAAAATTTGTTACCTCGTGATCTTCCACAAAGGTCGCAGTTTTCATTATTTTTACGTAATAAACAAAATGACGACCCTATGTTTATGAAACGAATATTATTTACGGATGAGGCCACTTTTACCAGGCGTGAAGTATTTAATTGGAGAAATAGTCATTCGTGGGAACTTGAGAATCCCCATTTATCCAAAGAAAACCACTTCCAGCACGAATTTAGAATAAATGTGTGGTGTGCTATCATTGGAGATTTCGTACTAGGGCCGATTCAGTTTCCACCAAATTTAAATGGTGAATCCTATCTGGACTTTTTAGAAAACATTCTTCCTGAACTCTTATATGATGTTCCATTAAATTTAAGAAACAATATGTGGTACATGCAGGATGGGGCTCCAGCACATTATTCGGTAGAAGTACGTAATTATCTAAATATGCACTATCCACATCATTGGATCGGTCGAGGAAGTGAATTTCCTTGGCCACCTCGTAGTCCTGACCTAAATGCTTTGGATTTTTACTTTTGGGGCTACTGTAAGCATTTAGTATACAATAATAACATAAATAATCGGGAAGAATTATGGGGAAAAATTTGTGAAGCTGGAGAACAGAGAATCGTTATTTAAAGTTAGACAATCTCTAAATAAACGTTTAAGAAAATGTATTGAAGTTAATGGTGGTCATGTTGAACATTTATTGTAGTATTCATTTTTAAGTTTTTCTTATTATTGTTTGAGTTCTTATGAGTTGTGATTTATACATAGTTTACCATTTTGAATTAAATTACTTACTTACTCGTTAAAAGTGCATTATTATTTGTTTTGTTTTAATGTCTGAAATTTTGAAGAATTGTTAAACGTTATACAACCAATTACCACATTAGCGGTATTAGCTGCAAAAAAAATAGTATTTACCAACTAAAGAGTGTGGAATTTTGCCGCCAAAATAATTTTTCAAATTGTATAATGAATTTGCATGCAACTCTTGATTTGCACTTTTCTCAAATCCCGTTGTACTTAGAGACTTGAAACAAGTATACCTTTTTTTATTAAGAAATGATAAAGGACCTAAAGGTTTATGCGAAATCTGCAGTAAATGTACGGGTGAAAAAGTTACGGCCCTTTTAACACATTAAAGGTAGCGTACGTAGCGCCCTCTAGGAGCTAGACCAAAGTTGAATTTTAATTCTAACACCCTGTATCTTTTTTACTTATCAACATTTCATTAAGGCGTTATTGGCTAAATCTTAATATTTTGACTCCTACTATCTACAGTTAAGTGTTGTACTATTACTTATGAATCACCCTGTATATACTACTTTTTCTACGACTGGGAATAGAAACACCACAAAAATCCAAAATTTTAATAATAAAAAATTTTAATAAATCCGACTGTTATCTTTGATAACTCAATGAATTTAAGAAATTAGTAGTATTTCAGATTCATAACTTGACAACAAAAACTTGTTTACAAACCAGGTAAACCTAACATCCAACGAAAAAGTGATGTGATTTTCTTGCTAATATTAATTTCAATATAATTATTATTCTATATCACTTATGTAAATAAAGAAGATCTAGGGTTTTTATTTCTTTGAATGTACTTACTTTATTATATTTTGTTTTAGATGAATGTTAAAAATTTAGTAAAATCTCCCTAGGGAGTTCTTATTATATTTTCACTTCCTAGAGAGAAAATGCTCTACTTCTGTCACGATTTTGACACCAGAGAAATCAATTTCTATTATCGGTCCTGTAATAAAACATTGTTTATTTTCTCTGACGCCTTAAATCCATATTTAAAAAAAAAATCGTAAAATCGCTAAAGAACACTGCAAAATATCGAAATATAAAGGAATTATAAATTTCAGAGAGCACAATAACGAAACGAATGATTATATCAATGAACCTGTAATCAACATGTACAATATATGTCTATAGTCCATTGAAAACTCATATTTTGATAAAAAAATATTTATTTTATAGCTTTAATCAAGATTCTTTTTGAAAACATACTCCATTTTCTATGATAGGGACAGAACATTTTTATTTTTTTTCACGTCAATAAAATAACACGGCAAAGATATACAGTTTGTATGCTTTCCTGAAAAATGTAAAAACAGATACATCGTTGTTGCGACAACTTCGTCCATTACACTGTCAAAAGTATGCACTGTAGGTACTGTATTTTTATGGTTGGTAATGACTTCCTAATGTAATCTTTGAAGAATTCTATTGATTTGAAAACTGAAACTAAGAAATTGAATAATAAATGAACTGATTGAAATAAAGTCTTTGCACCTTCTTGATAATAATTTCTATACAATTTACAGGGTGTTTCGAAAAGCATGAGCCAAACTACTGGTGGAAATTCAATATTTATGAGTTTATTTAAGATTGCCGAACAGCTTTTTTCGAAACATGTTTTGCTTCACCATAAACTAATTGCATATCAATCAAAAAAAATATTTAATAGAAGTAGTTTTAAACTCAAAAAAGGAAAAATCTAAAAAAATCAAGTTGCTACCAAAATAAGCCGCTGAAAACTCCTATGCTTTATTGACAGTGACACTGGATCCTATATTGTTATATTTTATTTAACTCATAGCAGTATGATTATTTATTTATTCTGTTGCTTACTTTTTGATTTGGATGTTTTTATTTCGCGTACTTAAAAAAAAATGTATTTGCCTCGTAACTGGGCCCCAAATTAAAAAAATGCCAATAGATAATTTTTTTTCAGCTTTTAACTGGCCTCCTAATTACAATATCAAAAAGTAAGAAGTCAGTGGCGTACAATTTTTTTTTTCAAGAACAACTCTATGTTTAAAGCACATTTTGTCGATTTTCTCTAAAACGATGCATCTTAGGCATGTACAGGGTTATTCATTATAAATTACCCACTCCTTATCATCGTTATTATTGCCTATAAAAAAAAGTTTTAAATAAAAGTTGTGTGGTTATGACTGAATTTTGTTAAAATGCAATCAAAATTACAGTAGCGTGCAGATTTCAAGGGATACAAAAAATAATATTTTTTTAAATATATATTATTACATTTTTGGAATGATCCTTTGTTCCTGATTTCAAAAATATACCATATATTACCCCTACCATATATCATTTTTGAGTTATTAAACGTCGATTATCTTAGTTAAACTAGGAACTGTAAATATGGAAAAGTTAACATTATTAAAGTGAGCTATGAAGATGACAACTATTATGTTTGATAAGTGACATTTCTTTAATGAAATAATCAAAATAGTTTACAGCGAGGAAGAAAAAACCAAATATTTATACAAAATAGATAACAAAGATTTATTTAGGAAATTTAAGTATAAATAAATGATCTCATAAAAGATGGTCGATGTGTCCACCATTACTGTCAATGCATAATTGATAACGTCTTCTTATATTTATAATTGCACCGGAAATGGCTTCATTATTTACGTTCAGATTGTTTATTTCTATACTATTATTATTATTAGTAGTGACAATGTCTTTTAGAAATCCCCAAAAAAAATTAATTCACAGGGGTCAAATCCGGATTGTTAGGTGGCCATTTAATAGGTCTATTATTCCCTATGCATATTGGGAATACATTATTCAAATGATATTGAGCGGGTAGGACACTATGCAGAGTTGACCCATCCTGCATCCAAATCATATCATCAAGTTCGGCTTCAGAAAAATTCTGCAAAAGAATATTTTCTGCTTCTGGGATAATTATTTCCAGATAGGTAACTCCAGTTAAAGGATAATCATAAAATATAGGCCCAACAATTTTGTTCCTAAGAATTCCACACCAAACGCTAACAGTTTTTCTTCCTGAGTTTTTTTATTTGTTTTACCAATCTTTTTCTCTTGTGCTTGTTTTCCCACGACCTCGATTTTTCCTATTAAAAACTCGTACCGTAGAAAAGAATGATTCATCAGTCCATAATATTTTAGTAAAAAAAATCGGGATCTTCATCCAACTTTTGATTCATCTGGTGGCAAAAGTCTAGCCTTTTCCTTTTATGAGCCTCTGTTAAAACTTTTACGGTAAGATTTTATATGGTCTGTAGCTGTTATTTTTTAACGTACGTTGGATTTTGGAATAACTTTTACCTAATTGATCGACTGCATTATTTATACAACATTCAGAATTTTCTAAAAAATAATACAATGTTTCAAAAGTCTATTCGCGACTAAATATGGATGGGCTTATCCTCGAAATGATGCAGTATATCTAGCTGTTCTTCCTGGTTTGCTTGAACTACGCGCTTTGTTCTACTAAAACTGGAGGTATTGTTCACCTTTCGGTAAATATTTTTTTAACGTATTTTCTGATGGTGTTGGACGATTTGGATACAACACCCTATATGCTCTTTTTGCTGCACGTTTGTTTTTGTTATTTTGTATATAACAAGTAAATATTTGGACTTTTTCTTCCTCACTGTAAACCATTTTGATTATTTCATTAAAGGAATGTCACTTATCAAACATCATAGTTGTCATTTTCATAGCTCACTTTAATAATGTTAACTTTTCCATATTTACAGTAACCAGTTTAACTAAAGTATGGTATATTTTTGACATCAGGAACAATGGATCATTCCAAAAATTTTATAATATACAGGGTATTCCATTAAAAAAAATATATTATTTTTTTGTATAGCCTGAAATCTGCAGGTTACTGTACTTTTGATAGTATTTTAACAATATTCAGTCATAACCACACAACTTTTTATTTAAAACGTTTTTTTGTATAGGCAATAATAACGGTGATAAGAGGTGGGTAATTTATAATGAATGACCCTGTACTACAAGAGCATATTTTTATTAATTCTTCTTCAAAATTTGCCAGAAATGCTACCACATGTAATTTTTTTGAAATAAAAGAGATCCTAGACACCATTATCTCTCCGTCAAAGTAAAAGATATGGGATAAATGGTATGCCAAATCATGAAATCATTACCTCTAATCAGTTATGTCAAATACCGTGGTAATACAAAACATTGTTTTTTGTTAAAAAGAGACATATGTTCGTTTTCTGAGGCGTTCATTAATCAGTATCTCGGAAATTCAACGTTGTCGAACCCATTTTCATAGCAACTTTTCGTTAGTATTTTGACGTAAGGAACATGCTAATACATGTGTGGGAGGGACACTCTATATTTTGAAAAATCTGACATTTTATTTGCTTCATATTTACGTATTTTTAGAAAAAATTAATAAAATAATTGAATCAGTTGTTGCTTAAATTTTAAGTCAAAATGAGTTAAACGCGGAAATTTGTCAAATCGGTCAATTTTCCTCAAATGGTGCCAACACACCCCAAGGCCGCAAAATCCCCCCATATAAGTGGAACCGGGGGCCCCCCAAAAAAAAACCGCGCCCCCCCCCCCAACCAAAGTCACTGACTTGAGTGTTTTAGCGGCGAACGAAAAATTATAATAATATAACCTCAATTTTGTAAGCAATCAGTTAGTAGCAGTTTGTTGTTAAGAGTGCACGTGTCTTGGAATTAATTTTGTTAAATATGGAAGAAAGAGAAGTTCCACATTCTAAAAAGCGCCGTAAAGGTGTTCGGCATGAAGCTGATTACAAAAGAAATAAGATACGAGAATCCAAAATAAAAGGAAAAGAGTACAGAAATTCTAGAAACAAAAATATTGCTGCTAAAACTTTGAGACCCCTAAACTACAGGTAATATATTATATTGTTAATAATATTGTCGAATATTAAGTAATTAGTAATGTGATTGTAGATGCCCGCTGAAATGTTGCAGAAAAATCGAAGAAGGAACGGCAAGGCGTATTTTTGAAAATTTCTATAGCATGAATACAAAGAATGAGCAGGATATTTATCTTCAACAGTTAATTGAACCCGTGACTATTAAGCAGAGGCGTAAGCGCAAGGTAGATGGAAAAGATCGCATTGCATCATATCGCCATTGTCTGTCTGTTAATGGTAAAAAGATTGAGGTTTGTCAAGGTATCTTCTCTGCTGTGCATGCTGTATCGATAGATCGATTAAACAGGATTGAGGAGCTACTGTGTGTTAACGAAACTCCGCATGACGAAGCGAGGCAAACATCCAAAAGGTAATGCTATTAGCAATGATGTAATGAATTTAATTAGGGAACGTATAAACTTATTTCATGTAAAGCAGTCTCATTATTCAGGACGAGGTTATCATTTTCTTGATGCCTGTTTAAACATAAAAATTATGTATGCCTTGTTCTGTTGTAAGTATTCCAGTGTTAATGTTAGTTATTACTACTATCGACAGCTTTTCCATGAGAATTTCGATCTGCAATTTGGTCGTCCACAATAAATGTGAGGAATTTAGTTTAAAAATAAAAAGCAATACATTGAGAGATACCGCCAAAAGAGCGGCAGTTGCTGAAATGATGGTGCATCAACGTCGCGCAAAGAAATTTTATTCTGCTTTAAATGTTTCGACACAAGAATGTAAGCAAAGAGAAAACCTTGTAGTAATAAGTTTCGATTACATGCAAAATCTCCAGTTGCTTTTGATTCCTGTGCAGGATTTATTTTACCTAACGCAGTTAACTGTGTCACTTTCTGTGTTAATGATAAATCCTATTTATAATATACACTGAAAATACAGCTGCAAGAAGCCCCAATGAAGTTTGCTCATTCATAGAGAATTTCCTACAGAATTATATGCCAAGGAATATCACAGAACTGAGCTTGTTTTCGGACAATTGTCCAGCGCAAAATAAAAACCACACTCTTGTTCGGTTCTGTGCAGCTTTAATAGAAACTGGTCGTTTTAAGAGAATTGAACAGATTTTCCCTGTCCGCGGCTATTCTTACTGAGGTGCTCTTCCAAAATAAAATACAGCACCTGAAGGTCTTACTTCAGTAGATCGAGGAAGAATACAAACCTTTTTATGAGGAAATTATTAATTCAGGAAACATAAAGCAACGCAAAGAACACGCCTCTAAAGACTTAAATAAGAATTAGTGAAGAAATGTTTTGTATAGAAATGATTTTTGTGATTTTTTTAATTAAGAATAAACTTTAATTTACTTGTTTTTTGCTAAAAGACCATAATTCAAATGTTTAATGTACAATTTCACCATGTATTTTTTAAATAAAAAATGTTACTTGATTTAAATGGCTTTAAACCTTATTTGTCCCCTAAAAAATTATAAATTACTAATAAAATATATTTATGGCTACAGGAGGTTTTTTCGATTTCCCAAAATTTCTCCAAACTTACCTAATGCGTTTAAGCAACAACGGATTCAATTATTTCGCATTACATAAGCTTCCTTTCAAACCTAACATGATAACGATACCTATATTTTTTTATATTTTATCATTCTTATCTGCATGCGCTAGCATAAAATTTTTAAGTAGATAACAAATAAAACACAACACTTTCAATACTTTTTATAGTAGAAAATATTATAACAACTACTCAATCTAGAAGCAAGATTGCATTGAATTAAATAAGAGTATTATTAGTATTAGAAGCAAAAAAAATTTGAGATTAAACACCCTGTATGGTTTTATGATCCTAGGTGCTACCGACAAATTTAAAAACGTCATAAGTAAAAATCCATATTATGTCAAAAGTGCGTTCCATTGGAGAATATCTACGTGATGAACTGACTTTCAATAAAATTCTACGTATGCAAATGTTATGTCGTTAGATGTAGAATGCTCATTTTCGAAGTATAGCCCAACATTCGCTTCAAAGAGAAAATGTTGATCGATAGATACGATGGAAGGTGTATTAGTGATGTAAGTGTATGCAGAGACACCTAAATTCTCATAGATGGATACGCACTAATAGGTAAGTCCGCATACCGGATGTAACATGATCATGGTACACCCACCTTTTCTCCTTTAGTTTTGAAGATAATTGATTGAAATTTGGGATATCATATATACATAATAAGCAGCACTTTTTGACATACAAGTGATTTTTTTTGTCAATTCCGGTTTCACAGGAAGTGACACTAACTTTCGATTTTTAAATAGAATACCCTGTATATAATTGCATTTTTGAATTCTGCATAATTTTATCAATCCAACGATACCAAATAAGTGACAATTCAAACGTCAATATTTTTTATAACATAATTTTTAATTTTCCATTTAAGTATGCCACGACGATTCTGATTTATTCTAAATGACCCGTGTAATGCTAGAAAAATCGAAATCCCGTCAAAAATACTAAATTGCGTGATTTATGAGCAAATAAAATTCATCAAAATGGTTTTTGGGGAAAAACTCAATTTTTTCAAATGGAACTATATTGGTACAGTAGTACCATTTATTAGTACTATTAATAAGAAATTTATTCATATGTCGTATTAAAATGTGCGATAAATGCAAACAAAATTACAGCTAAAAGAAAATAAGAAAATACAATTTTGTTCTAAAATTCTTGTTATACATAAGGTGGCTGGAATACAAAAAATGAACAAAAAACATTATAACAGTTGTTCAAAATGCTGTCCATTAACGTCAATGCACTTCTGAGCTCGCATAGCTCTTTCTCGAAGAACGTTCGTCAATTGCTGTGCCGTTATGCTATTAATTGCGCGTCGTACTCGTAGCTCCAGATCCTCACGGGTTGTAACGGCGGTTGCATAAACAATATTTTTTAAATGACCCCAAACAAAGAAATTAAGGGGTACTAAATCAGGTGACCTTGGAAGCCACCTCACAGGACCATTCGTCGAAATTACGTTTTCTCCGAATCTCCGTTGAAAGTAATCAATTATTATCCTTGAATTATGGGGAGGAGCGACATCTTGTTGAAAATATATTCCCTGTCGTAAATGAAAAGGTAATTCAGCTAAACTGTCCTCAATTTTACTTTGCAGAAATCCCAAGTATCCGGCACCAGTCAGGACTCCTTTAAATATTATTGGACCAATGATTCTACTACCGATTATTAAAAGCCAAACATTGAAACCAAACCGCACCGTAATAAATTTTGATTTTCTTGTTACCAATATTTTGTATTTTGTCGGTTAAATAATCCCGTATTTGAAAACCTAAACTCGTCCGAAAATAAAATCATTCCCAAAAAATCATTGTTTGGCTGCACGTTATTCTGGAAAATCCAATTGCAATATTTCATCCTACGTTCGTAATCATTTTCGGACAAGTGCTGGTGCAATTGGTATTTAAAAGATTTATAGTGGTATTTGTGCAAAATTCGGCTTACTGTTTGATGACTGATTTCCAATTCAAACCCAATTTGCCTTAAAGAAACAGTCTTATCTACTTCTACTAGAGCCAAAACATTAATTTCCGTTCCTTCGTCAAAAATAAAATTTTCTTCGGGATCATTATTGTGCTCACATCGGAACTGATTTTCAAGACGATTAAAATAATTTCTCGCTGGACAGTGTCTATCAAGATGTCGTTCGGCATAAAGGTGTCTAGCCGCAACGGCATTTTTTCTACATTCTCCATAAATAATTAACACGTCCACTTTTTCATCTCTTGTATAAATTTGCGACCTTTTGAACACAATTAACAAGAATTTTAAAAATTCAGTAAAAACACCAGTAAACCAACAAATGTTTGACAAGCTAAATATTTCTTTGTTTTCAAAGCCACCTTAGTTACTTCTTAACATTTAATAAAAACAGAATTGTATTTTCTTATTTTCTTTTAGCTGTAATTTTGTTTCTATTTATCGCACATTTTAATATGAATAAATTCCTTATTAATAGTACTAATAAATAGTACCACGGTACCAATATGGTTCCATTTGAAAAAATTGAGTTTTCCCCCAAAAACCATTTTAATCAACTTTATTTGCTAATAAATCATGTAATTTAGTATTTTTGACGGGAATTCGATTTTTCTAGCATTACACGGGCCATTTAGAATAAATCGGAACCGTCATGGCACACTTAAATGGGAAAATAAAAATTATATTAAAAAAAATATTGACGTTTGAAATGTCACTTATTTGGTATCGTGGGATTCAAAAAATTATGCAAAATTCAAAAATGCAATTATATACGGGGTATTCTATTTAAAAATCGAAAGTTAGTGTCACTTCCTGTGAAACCGGAAGTGACAAAAAAGTCACTTCTATGTCAAAAAGTGCTGCTTATTATGTATATAGGATATCCCAGATTTCAATCAATAATCGTCAAAACTAAAGGAAAGAAGGGGGTGTACCGTGATCCTGTTACACCCGATATAGTTATGTGTAACTCCTATAAAATCTTAAACAAAACGGGAATGCCACTGGACTAACTCGCAACGCAACAGCTACAAATATTAGGTATAAGTACAATATTATCAAGATATTGAGATGGAAGTACATTATTTGGATAAATACATTATGCAAACATGCATACTTTTGACATGGCTACTCATAATATACTGAACAGGTAGGTATTCACAAAGTAAACATTATTTTATGTTGCTATTTTATATTTAGAAATTTATATTCCAAGTTTATTAATAGCTTAGTTGCTTAGTTATCGATGTACGAAATATTTACTAAAAGTCTATTCCTAAAATGTGAATATGGAACACAGTACGACCGTGACATAATATTAACTCAAACTAGAATCAGTGTCTGGTGTGTTATTAATTGCTATTATGTAGATGCCGAAATATTTTGGCAAAAGCAGCGGTTGCTTTAAATTGAAATTGAAATAGACGGATAATTTAGAATTTAGTTTGTGTTGAATTAGGATTTGTTTTAATTTTTTAACGAAGCATTAAATATTTATTAATAATTTGATGGTTTGGTCAACTTTAATTAATTATTTTATTAATTACAAGAACAATTATCTTGTAAATTTAAAGGAGACATGCATAAGCTTATAATATAAGAGTTGCTATTAAAATTATAAAATGACAAAATAATAAAGGCTAAGTACATATAGGTAATACATTTAATACCACTTCTTGCAATAATAGAAATGTTTAATGAAATAATTAAAGTTACAAAATACAGTTAGAGCTGTGTTGGATAGTAAAGATGCATGCGCAATGCTTTTTGAAAATTCTGATCCAAGAAATATTATATACCTTAGCTGAATCATACCACTTTCAATTTTGCAATACAGTCGAAAATAATGGGATACATTTTTACATACACTGTGTTGGATAATAAATATGACCAATTTATTTTGATTATAATATTTAAATCAATGGACCGAAAAGGAATAATGTTCTTGGTTAACTATTCAGCAATTTCATACCTTTTCCATTGCGTCGTAGGTTTAATTAAGGTCGACTGTGGTATGAAGCATTATTCAAATTAAACTTGGTTTTTCAAGATTTGGTAGTAATAATTGAAAAGTCGTTGGAAGAAAGAAAAGTTTGTTCTACCGTCTTTCTTGATGTACCACAGGTCTTTGATAAGGTGTGGCATGAAGGACTTAACTATAAATTAAGCAAGCTTTTGCCTAAACAGTTCGCACAATTACTGAAGTCTTATATTTCAGATAGAGCTTTTGAAATTAAACAGGAAGACGGCTACTCTGAACTTTAAGAAATTAAGGCAGGAGTACCACAAGGCAGTATATTAGGGCTAGTCCTTTATGTACTATACACCAGTGATATTCTTGAATTTGCGCATAACACGATAGCCACTTTGGCTGACGTCACTGCTATAATGGCTGTAGGCAAAGATCATGAAGAAACGGCGATAAATCAGTTAACAAAATTAACTAATGGACTAAGCAATGGCGAATCAAATTAAATAAGGCTTAATCTGCCCATCTCAATTTCAAAAACAAAAGATACCAACAATATTTGGTTGTAACACTGGATGCTAAGCTGCGCTGGAGAGCTCATGTCAAAAAGAAAAAAGAAGAATTATACATCAAATTTAGAAAAATGTATTGGCTGCTTGGACGAAATTCCATACTGTCAATCAATACACAACAAAGTACTTCTGTATAAATAAATTCTCAATTCCGTTTGGACATGTGGCATTCAGCTGTGGGGTTGTGCCAGCAAGAGCAATTTAGAAATAATCCAGCGATTCCAAAACAAAGTATTAAGAAGCATTGTCAATGCACCCTGGTATTGCAGAAATACTGACCTCCATAGGGACATGGAAATGGACACCGTTAGCCAGGCCATTAGCAAATTCGCCAAGAGTCAAGAACAGCGACTTCTTTATCACGTTAATGTCGAAGCCATCCAGCTGCTTGGTAATACGAATCAGATAGAAGAGTCAAGAGGATAAAACTGTTCGAACTAATGTAATTTGTGTTGGTGCAAAAGCAGTGCTTGTGTACACATTAATATTTATAATGAGTAAGTCCTTCAATATCAGTTTCGTAGCTGGAGTAAATTAAGTTTGAAAAATATTACTCATTCATCGGAGTGAATAATCAGATTGTAATTTCAGTAAATTCCATTAGAGGTGTTTATTAAAATAAAAAAAATAAAAATGATATTAATAAAGAATGCTGTGCCCTCCGCCCTGAAAATCTCGGTTCGCCAATGCCTGTATGTGTGTGTAATCCGTTTAAAAAAAGGAAATAAAATAATAATGATAGTAATAATTAGGCAATCATTGGTTCAAAAAAACTTCGGTATCTGGAAGATGAGAAACTATAATTACCAGTTAGTATTTAAGAAAATAGTTCAGAATGTGACCTAACAAACGAAAAATTTATTTACGTGTATATGAAATAACCAACCGGTTGGTGTGAATCAATCATGATTCAATTTAAACATAACATTTTTATTTGTATACCATCAAAAATTTAAAATACCGCTGGCGTACCTTTATTTACAAACATATCCCAGAATTTATGTTCATATTTTTATTAACAATAAAAATTTTAATAAGACACGGTTATAAAATGTGTTCTAGAACGCTATTAAAAAATTAGTGAATATTTTATAACAATGAAATAACGAGACTAATAACATTGAGACTTAGTGCTTGTAGTCAATGGACCATATAGCCTTAAACTTCTATAGCGAGTAATTTGTAATAACCGCTTATGAAGCTATTAGTAATAATAATAATAACGAACGCCTTTATTGATAGTTCCTGAGTACCTGCTCATAATTATTATACAATAAAATTAACTAAATTAATCTAAAATTACCCAAATTGTCGACTACAAGAATTCCTATATAGTAGATATAAGTCAACTTAATACAAGTAGATTAAATCTATTGTACACATGTATTACGGCAAAAAAATAAAAACAAATAAATAACTAAGGCAAACATGAAAGTTGAATAAAAATAGAAGCAGATAAAAATAAAAATTGACAAACAAAATATAGCAGATATACATACAATATGCCACGATTTATCAGATAATAGTTTGTTTTCAATAACAGTAGCCGACACAATTTATGTAACATAGTTAACACTACTATTTTTAAATTATTAATACCTCCCTATCAACTGAAAAAATAAGTCCTAATACGTACCATTTTTGTGTGAACACAACCTTTCTATATTTCAGAAAATTTTTGTGACCCTCACTTAATTGCTTAAAATGAGTTGAATGATTTGGTACGTGACTTAAGGCTGTCAAAACAACAAGCAGAACTTGTTGGTTCCCGACTTAAAGAGCGGAACTTACTGGCTAAAGAAACAAAAATTACGACTTTTAGAAAAAGAAATGCAACATTTTGCGCATTTTATAATATGGGAAATTCACTATGCAGGTGTGTTGATATTGACGGTTTAATCCAGGAACTTAATAACAAGCATTCTCCTTCTGAGTGGCGCTTATTCATAGATTCCTCCAAATACAGTTCAAAAAGCTGTGTTACTACATAATGGAAATTTAAAACCATCTATACCAATTGCCCATTCAATAACAATGAAAGAGGATTATGACAGTTTGAGCACCATTTTAAATAAAATTAATTACAATAAATAAAAATGGCAAATATGTGAGAATTTAAAAGTTATTGCCATTTTAGTAGGGCTTCAAGGAGGCTTCACAAAATATTGCTTTTATCTTTGTTTTTGGGACATATGCAAAGAATTTGACTGGAAAGGAAAGAATTTAAACCAGGAACTAGTAATGTTAAATATGTTCCCCTTGTAGAAACTAGAAATGTTCCTTTGTCACCTCTTCGTATTAAACTTGGTTTCATGGAAAATTTTGTGAAGGATATGAATAAACAGAGTGAAGGACTTAAATACTTAAGAAAATTTTCCCCCAATTAAGTAACGCCAAATTTAAAGAAGGCACTTTTATTGGTCTTCAAATTAGAAAATTGCCTGACGATGCAGATTTTAAAGGAATACTCAGCAGACAGGAGCTCAGAGCTTTGAAATCATTTGTAAGTTGTAGTTAGGGGATTTTTAGGCAACAAGAAGGATGAGAACTACAATAACTAGTAAGCGTACTTTTAGATTCGTACAAAATGTTTGGTTGCCATATGCTTTTAAAAATTCACTTCCTGCATTCTCATTTAAATTTTTTTCCTGAAAATTTGGGTGCGGCAAGCGACGAGCAAGGAGAAAGATTTTATCAAGATATCAGGACAATAGAAATTCGTTATTGCAGCTTTTGATTTTTTTCTCAAGTAGGTATTTGTAAACTATGGTACTGAATTTTTGAAATTTTTATAATAACGTCTTGTAAATTTTTTTTTTCATTTATTTGAAGTTTTTTTTATATGTGCAATTGTGACAAATAATGCTATAAAATATGTTATTAAAGTGTTACAATTTATTGTTAACATGTGGTAGATTACATATTTTATAGAAAGGTGTTAACATTAACAGTTTTCGTGAAAAAACAGTGTCTATATTTAACATTTATAAAACTTTATAGGTTTTCTTTTTCCTTCTCTTTTTAGAAATGACATTATTCTTTATTTTAGAGAATACATTTTGTTCATGGAACAGCTATTTATTTCAAAAAAAAAAAACAGCGGAGAAATTTAAATAATTTAATAATATATTCCCATAGTTTTCTGTAAATTCCCATAATTAAATCCTGCCTTTGATGAAACTTTTCCCCAGAATTTCTTCCAGATTAAAGATTGTATACCGCCACAACTGAATAAACTGAGGAATAGAATAAACCTTATTGCCGTAGATCTTATAAAAAAGACATTAGCATTGTCAAAGTTTACAGAATTATATACATATTAGAAATTTATACAAAAAAGTACAGTGAAATATTATAAAATATAAAATTTTAAAGTGTATAAACGTATATAAAAGTTATGATTTATGAAACAGCAGCATATAGACACATAGTTAAAATAAACCTAAAACTAATAAGTCAAAAAGACAGTAAGCAATTTTCTACAAATATTATTATTATTGTTGTTTTTTTAATTCTTTTTATGCATTTAAAAAATCACTGAAAGAATAAAATGTGTTTTCAATTAAATATGTCTTAAGATATTTTTTAAATAAATTAATTTGATTTAGAGATTTGAATTCTGCAGGCATCAATGCATTTTTGTGTAATAAGTACCTTTTGCCAATATTAAGAGGAACCCCAGAATATTATTTCGTAATCTAAGACACTTTGTACATAAGCAAAATAGAATTTAATCGCGATAGCATTGTATTGGTATAAGATTCCCAATTCCCAACTTATTGTCTAACGTTACACCAAGAAATTTCACATTGTCTGTTTTTTAATTGGATATACAACGAAAAATCTAGATTAATTGTTGGAGAGAACATAACAAGGGTAGTTTTACTTCCATTTAAAATTAATCCGCTTGAATCACAATATTCTGATATATTTGACGCTATTTTGTAAAATTTATTCGCATAAAGAACTTTCGATACTCCAGTTGCCAGGCAAAAATTGTCATCAGAATATTGATACAAATTGTCTATATTTAAATAATCTTTCAAGTCATTAATGTATAGAATGAACAAGAGCGGCCCTAATATACACCCCTGTGGTACTGTTTGTCGCACAGGAACACTATTGGAAAAAATGTTTGCAGTACTTCCTTCTTAAAAGCTGTTATTGCAGTGACCTGAGATCTGTTTGTAAGATATGACTGAAGCAGTTGTGTAATTATATCAAAGGCTCTTGATATATCAAAGTATAGGCCAGCCACCTTTAAATTCGAATCAAGCGTAAAAATAATTCTGGACAGAGATTGATACATAGCCCTTTCCGTTGAACAATTCGGCACAAAACCAAACTGGCAATCCTTAATAATATTGTAGTTAGTGAAAAATAAAATCAGTTTGCTATATATAGCTTTCTCAATAATCTTAGCAAAAGCACGGTGGGATTGTTATACCGATGCGATACATGCAGTCTGTTCTGCGGAATTCTGCCGCTTATTAGTTAAATTCAACCTTGAAATTGTTAACTTTCGCACTTCTCTCAAATGCCGCGTCATATATCCTTTCATGATAACTCCTTGGTTAATATGCATAATCAAATAATTGAATGGAAAAAAAATTTGAATTAGTTCTTAGGTATTTGATTCAGTAAGGTATATAACTATAATTTCGAGAATATCAGGATGGATGCAGTTTATTCGTTTACTTACTGGCTCCTCCTTTGGAACACGTGTCTGCATCTGGACCTGTAGTATATCACACACTCGATAAAACAGTGGTTAAACATATAGAGACAATAATTAAACACATTAACTATACACAATAATTATGCTGTTAAAACTATCAGAAAACTATAAACTACTTATTTGATTTGAGCACATACTGCTAGCTAAAGACATGTTATTAAAAAATTTTGTGCATGTGTGTGTATTAAAATTGTAAATATAATGCCAATTTTAACAAAGCAGAATTAAAGCAAAGTAATACTTACAAAACAGAACGGCAACAAAATCGGTTTCTTGTACGATTTTGTCTAATATTCTGGCATTTACTTCTTCTATACGATCCGGTAAATCCATTGCTTCTAAACTGGTTAAAAAGTCTAAGACGTTTTCTTCGTCCATCAGGTCCCCTAGAAAAAAATATATTCATATAAGCATAACCAGTTTCCAATTTTCTTTTTACTGAAAATTCAACATTCCGACATTAATCCGAAACGACAATAATATAATTTTTTTAAAAATAGGGGATTTATGAACCTCCAACCACGCAATTGCGATGGAAGCCATTCTGGACCTCACAGTTTTACACATTGAATTAGAACTTGAAGCCAGAAAAGACCAGAAACAGACCAAAGAACTGAATGTGGAATAAGATAGATCAGCGTACAAAAAACTAGCTCTACCGGTAACATATGGTCAAGTCATTAGCCAGTAGTTGGAAAATGACCGATGCCTTTCAATGTACCTATTTCCTATTCCATACACGGTTGTATTCCCTAGTCGCCATGGTTGGGAGCACAATAAAACAAATTCAGTCCTGATGGTTTGGAATAGAACACAGACGGATCAAAGAGTCAGGAAGAAACTGGTGTTGACATACATGGATACAAACGAAAGGCTCGTATTACGGTGCCTCTAGATAAGAATCCAAGCATGTTTGGAGTTGAGGTATGTGACATTATATTATGTGTAAATTAAAATCTCACCAGTATATTTACATATGTAAGTACAGTTATGAGGCTGATTGATTCAAATAAGCCAACTTCTAAACTGGTACTGAATTGTTGAAAAATTTTGGCTGAATTTGTGAGCATAACTCAATGAAACTTATATGGATTCCAGAACATTGTGGCATAAAAGGTAAACAACACGCGGACTCTTTGGCAGAAGAAGGTGCTAAAATCCTTCCCTGGCTCTGAATTAGTTTTTTGCGTACCAAGATATCTGGTCACATCAGAGACACGAAATTTGGCTATGGCACAGTTTATCAGCTATTGAACTCGTGTTCCCCGAATGAGAAAATCAATTATAAGGGTCCTTTGAGCGTCTCTACCATAAGGTGCCTACTGAAGCTCAATAGTGAATGAATAAGATGGATGCAGGGTCACTAAAATATAAACATCTTGGTAGACAATTTATAGAGCTGATTGACTTATGGGATCAATTGTGGAATAGACTGCTCTCTTTTGTAGAGAAAGTCGGTCTTTTTTTAGGGCAGTCGCGGGGCCCATAAGTCCGAGTGCGACGGCATCTAGGATATGTATGTATACTTATTAAGGATCCTTATTTCTCAATTATTATTACAATAAATTTACACAAACAGTGCTTTACAAAATATTCCAACTAAAAAACTACACTTATTGATTGTTGACACAAGGTAATTTTCTCACTAAAAGCACTAAACTAATCAAACGGTGTTCTGTAGAACATTTATAAAGGAAACATCTTTTGTTACAAAATAATATTATAATTGCTACTATAGAACCTTAATAAAACTGTTTTATAAACGGTCCGCAGAAGTAAGTTTTTCACCCACTTTTATACCAGTTGCCATTTTATTTAGACATTTAGTGTAATAATATAGTGTCGAGTAATCTGTAAAAGAACAGGGAAATATTACAATAGAAAAAGCTTAAAAAATCAGGTGCTTTTCGCAATTAAGTCAAAAGAAACAGTACCGATTTGCCGTCACGGCTGATCAGTATGAAAATGTAAATTTACCTGCCTCTGTTTAACTTGGTATATTAATAAAATGGTCTCGTCCGTTTATTAAAAGGTACGTTTTTAATATACGCTAATAAAAACTAATTCTTTATTCTTATCAGAAGTTTTTCAATAATAGGTTTAACAGTCAAAACTGAGGCTGGGAATCGACTACGATTAATTCGAACTATCGAATATCTGAGTATTCAAATTCCAATTAATTATAAATCAAATAATCAAATTTTCGATTACATTCGAATATACTCGAATATTCGATTATATTTGACTATTCGAATATAGCCGAATAATAGAATATATTCGAATATTCGAGTATTCAAATATGTTCAAATTTTCAAACAGGTATGTATCTAAAGTAGCTAGGTGTACCCTCAGAAAGGGCTTTTCTAAGGTAGGTTACATCGTCACCGCCGAACATTGCTGCCTTAAATTAAATAACGTGAAAAAAATTTGATTTCTGAGCGGTAATTTATTCAACCTCTGATTTTGAGGGGCCCCTTTTTTAATCGTTTTTGTTTATAAAACAGCATTGTTGTACTTTACAATAGTAGCAGTTTGTTTAGTATGTTTATGGAGTTCACGTATTCATATTTAACTCATTTTCTGACCAATGCCCACAAGTTTGATTTGAATTTTGTTGTTCAAAGTCTAAAACTGCCTCAATTTTTAATAACCCTAATTAATAAAAATAGACTATAAAGTAAAAACTCGAACACATACCAAAATATTCATACCTATGACTACTTGAATAACCGAATCAATTTAATAATACTACCATAATACTCGAAGATTCGGATTATAGTTCAAATATTCGAATAATTCGAAAATTCGAATATTTGCTCGAACGAATAATCGAATACAAAAATCTGGAAAATTTCCTAAGCAACATTCTGATGACGTACCGATATTGCTGTTCGCAACTATTTGTACTAATTTGGTCAATAAAATATGGGTCGATTCGACGAGAGGGCTAAATTTATTCGTTGTGATCACCGACCAAATGCTCACCAAATTTTACGTCGGCTTAAGTTTGTTGTCAGGCTATTTACCAACAATCTGACCTACGAAAGTCGGGTTTAGGTAATGAAACTAACTAACTTTGTATATTATTCTATTTGTCGTATATTATTCTATTTGTCGTACCTACTACCTATAAAAAAAGGATGTGGTGTGTTTATCGTTGAGTATGTATTATAAACAAAATATTTACGTCGAATAAAATTTTAATAAATTTATTTGAAGTAAGTCGAAAAATATAGTGAACCCATAAGAATAGTGTTTATTTAAAGAATTAAAGTACAATTTTTATTTTTTTACTTTTAAAAAATATTTTCCTTTCCCAAAGAAAATGCAATTGAAATATTGTATAATTAATTTTGTGTATTTAAAATAATTGTAAACACAAAATCAATATGGCCGCTTATTCTTTCTTTCTGTGGAACCAGAAAATATGGCGAAGTGGGGAACTATTACCTGGCTGACTACTTGTTGCCATAGTTCCAAATAAATACACGAATTTTGATTTACCGTTATGATATGTGCAATTATTTTTACTAACAGCGACGCCAAGGTTAAATAATTATACCTGTACCAACTTTTAGTAGGCTCAGGTGCAGAAATCTGCACTAACACTAACGTTCATTACAAACAATTACGCTAATATCGACTGTGTGTTGCAGTTGGTGTATAAATCTTTAATAAATATCTACCAATACTTGCATTATCGACATTAATTTTGAGTTATGTTAAGCCCAGACCCAAAGTCTTACACCAACATTCAGCCGATGTTGCTAGACGACTACGTCAGTCAGCAACGTCTAACCAACGTTGGAAGGTTACCCAAAAATTACCTAAACCTATTAGTCAGTTACCAACGTCTAAGCAACGTTGAATAATGATCTGAAAATACACCCAACACAATAAGTCGATTTCTGACGTCAAGCCAACGTTGGTAAATGTGCTATACTGAAATAGTAGGTTTGCGAGGTTTAAGCTACGTTGCTCCGACGTCGCATCATAATACAAAATTTAAGACGATACTTGACTATTATTAATTTGTACTAATTCTGACGTTGAAATTAGTAAAAAAAGTAGTCGGTAGTCGGTGAAATGTTACTTGGGTCCCAGCATTAGTCAATACTAAGTAGAAGATACAGTTACAATGTTTTAACAGAATAATATTACTGATGTTCGTTATCGAAATTCCATTTTTCAAGTTCTAACGCTATATGGAAGGAGTTAGACCATAAGAAACGTATTTTGCTATTTTATAAATTATATAAAAATAGCCTGGGAGGGCACACAATTTTTGCAACTATATTTCGCAAATTTCAACCGCAATATTTTCTCTGCTGCTTTAAGGTTCGCATCCATTTATCGGCAATGGAACATTTAGCAAGTAATTGTTTCCTTGTGTTTAAATTAAGCGGCGTTTACTTCTCTGTATCGAAATGTGCCGCTATTTCACAATAAAAATTATTCTCCGAATAGAATATTTACGCTATCGCGGTGGTATGTTTCCTTTTGTATTAAATTAATTAATTAATTTTCTGTTGTCTTATTATGCATTTAATTTTTTTTGCTCCTTTCACAAAATTATAACTCTTTCGTCCAGGATATCACATATCATTTTTGCTAAAGTAAACTTTCGTTCTGAGAAAATTTTTACCAAGCTAGAAGTGCTGATAAATGCTTGTTACAAACTCAATTTGCGAATCGAAGTCAACTGTTACGGTGCCGTCCATTGCTGATAAGTGGGTGGGAACCTTTAATCGACTTGAGATGTGCCAGAGCGTGCACCTTATTGTACAGTCTAGGGCTGGTTGATCCAAACATTTTCATGGATCAGTTCCAACCTCATCAAATCCAGGCAAATACTTAGTCCAAAGTCCAAAAATCAGTTCCAGTTTCTAGTCCGGACCGGCCTGTTCGCCCTTTGAATAGGTCCGCTTCTTTAGTGACTAATAATGAAGGACTGGAGGGGTACTCCTTCAATGTTCAGGGGCTCGGTTCTGTTTTGTTCGAAAGTTCAACCTGTACCTGTTCAACCCTTTATGGATCTTGCGACCAGACCACAGTCCAAGACGATAGAAAAGTTAGAATTCGTGATGTCTGCATCATAAAACTGAATCGGCCGTCGCCGCCGGTCGGGCTCGGACACGGATACTCGTACGTGATTTAATTATCAGTTGGGATCAATTCCATTTAGGCCGACCTACGGGACGTGGTACCAAAGTATCAGTTCCAATACTGGTTAGCCATCCCTGTTATACACCATTCGACATAGGATGGTGGATTCCTGAATACAGGCAAACACAACCATGACGGCCATCAACAGCCATGCTCAAAATGTGTGTAGTTTCTGCCGCGTTGCGTTGTCATCATTACCGCCAGTTTTTCGGTATTCACCGCTTGGAAATTGTTATCATTATTATCCCATATTTAGCTACTGCATTAAAGAATTAAACCAATAAAATAAGTAGTTTCTCAGGAATATTTTTTTGTTTCTAATTCTTTTCTACTTCTCTATATTTTAGATAGTTTGTCTTATTCGGGTTTATTCGGCTCTAGATATTAGAGCTATAACAACCAATAATTCTGTTCTGTTGTTTTTCATATGTAAAACAGAAAGCGATGAGATTAACTTTTTGTTTCTGATATTTATTGATTTACTTATTTAATTACGTTATCATTACATTACGTTGCATTATTAATTTAATTATAAGTGAATATGTTGTTTATTTTTGAAGAAAACCTGTGTTTTTAATTGCTTTAATTAAATTGAGAACAATTTTGCCATTCGTGTCTGCTATTACAAGATTGATTATTTGTATAAATGGAGACATTCAAAACTTTTAAAAATGTTTTAGCTATGTGCAGAGTGATCTTGTGAGAATTCACATCCTCCAATTTCGTTATTTTTATTGTTCCGAAAAAAATGGTAAATACAGAAGTTATAGGACTTTTTATGCAGATCTTGAAAATCATGAAAAACAATGGCAGCCCATACAAGATGGCTACAGATATTAATTTTGTTTTTTTTAATTGAACACCCTGTATATTTTTACATATTTGGATAGAACGATTTCACGAATACAATGATACAGGAGCTGATGGGTTTATCTCTAATACTAAGGGAGATATCTGAGAAACTTTGTGCGACTCCCATTACCTTTGCTATTTCTGAGTATACAGTGTGCCATATGATGCTAGTTGAGATGTCATCAACTAGATCGCAAGAAAAAACGAGGTATTGCCGTACATCGACTTCCGATAGAATTAGTGACGGCCCAAGTGAAAGGTTATGTGTCAAGAAACAATATCACCTTAAAATTGAAAGATGTTTGGGATCATTTGAAGAGGCATTGAACGAAGTAAGTGCAGAGAAAAAAATTGTCATATCTCGTAATATAGCACATGAGCATTTTATGTTGCGTTTAGGAATTCTTGACAATGACAAATCGCTGGTGCTCTACCTTAACGGATATATTAATGTTAATAATTTTTTTATGTGAAATGTAACCAAATACTGTAAATATATATAATTCATTAATTATATATAGGTTCCCGTTATTCCTCAGGTGGAACATAGGGCCTCCACGAAAAATCTCCATCTGATCCGATTATGAGCCAGTTGCTTCACTTCTCCCCATGTCTTGCTCATCATATTAGCTTCATCCAGCAGTGACCTTTTTCACGTCGTCTTCGGTCTTCCTCTACCTCGGCTGCCTTGCGGATTCCATTCGAGCGCCTTTGCCGCAATACTGTTTTGCCTACGGATTTCGTGGCCCAGCCAACTCCACTTTCTGTGTCTAATCTCCAGATCAATTTTCACTTGCTTAGCTTGTCTCCAAAGCTCTTCATTTGTAATTGTGCTAGGCCAGAAGATACGCAACACTTTTCGTAAGCACTTGTTTATAAATACTTGGAGTTTTTTAGTTATCGACTTGGTGACCTTCCATGTTTCACACCCATACAGTAACACAGCTTTTACGTTCGTATTAAATATCTTAAGTTTAGTAGAATCTCTGTATGTTCTCGAGCTCCATATTGGATTTAGTAAACCAAAAGCTCTGCGTGCTTTTAGGATTCTCTCTGCCACATCTTTCTCTCTGCCACCCGTGTGATCTACTACGCTACCGAGGTACACAAACTCATCCACTCTTTCTATGGGCTGGTCGTCGATGCGCAAAACTGTTTCTATAGCTGTGTTTAACCGCATTTCCTTTGTTTTGCCAATGTTGATTTTCAACCCCACTTTTCCTGCCTCGCAGGCCAGGAATTTTAGTTTTTCTCTCATGTCATGAAAAGTGTGGGATAGAAGGCAGATATCATCCGCGTAGTCCAGGTCCTCGAGCCGCGTTGTGAGAGTCCATCGTACTCCCCTTTCAGCTATGTTTGTTTTTGCTAGAACGGAGTCTAGCACTATGTTGAACAATAGTGGTGATAGCACGCATCCCTGTTTTACTCCGTTTCTGACCTCTATTTACTCTCCCACTTTTCCTTTGTGTATGACGCGACAGCTTGCCTGCTTATAGAGAGCTTTTATAATATTTACGATTTTGACTGGTACGCCTTTCTCACGAAGCGTGTTCCATATAGCTGAGTGTACCAGGGTATCGAACGCTCTTTCGAAATCAACGAAAGTTAGGTATAGAGGGGATCTAAACTCTTGTGACTATTCGATAATAATTCGCAGTGTGTTGATCTGGTCTACGCATGACCTGTTGGGCCTAAATCCAGCCTGTTCTGTCTTAGAGTGGGTTCTACTGTTTCTGAGAGGCGCATATGAATGATAGTGGCAATGAGTTTGTTGACTGTATTTAAGAGCGTGATTCCACGCTGTGATGGTGGTTCGCTGAGACTATCAGCAAAGTATTCTGTCCAACGAGCAAGTTGTTCATCAGGAGAGGTAAGTATACCCCCATTACTTGCTGTAACTGCGGGCCCTTCTCGTGCAAATAGTTTATTTGCAAGTCTTTTTGTAATTCTAAACAGTTGCCTGCAGTTTTTCATATCTGCTGCAGTTTGTGCTTCTTGGGCAAGACTCTCTGCCCATGTACGCTTATCCCGTCTGGCGGCCTTCTTTACGGCTTTGTTTGCTTCCCTGTATTGCTCTCGGAGCTCCTCCTTTGCTGCTTCTGTTGTGGCTTGGATAATTTTCATGTTAATGTCTTTACGATTAGCGATTTTTCTCCAGGTATCGTCCTTTCTTCCCACTTCTTCTCGTCCTAGTATGTCTTCACTCGCCGCTAGGAGTGAGTTTTTGTGTTCTGCCACCTTTCCGTTGTGCCATTATCTGGTTGTTCCTCGTGCTCGGTTGTTATTCTGCGTATCTCCTGTTCAAGTTGTCTACAGGTTTCCTTGTCTCTGAGTTTCTCTACATTGTATTTGACTCTTTGCGAGGGAGTTTTTGTGTTGGCTGATCTGATGTTCAACTTTATCTCGAAGACAACCAAATAGTGGTCACTTGCTACATCTGCCCCGCGGTAGTAACGCACATCTAGGAGAGATTTTCTCCATTTCTTGCTTATTGTAACATGGTCGATCTGGTTACGTGTGCGGTTGTCCGGTGATAGCCAGGTGGCTTTACGTATGTCTTTGTGTGGAAAAAGTGTACCACCAATTACTAATTCTTGGCTCGTGCATAATTCTATCAGCCACTCACCATTATCATTGCGTGTTCCTATTCCCTGTCTTCCCATGACGCTTTCGATGCTGTTGTTGTCCACACCAACCTTGGCATTAAAGTCCCCCATTACCATTATTATGTCCGATTTTTTTATTCTGGCCATGGTAGCTGTGAGGGCGTCGTAAAATGACTCCTTGTCGTCGTCAGTGGCTGTCTCAGTGGGGGCGTAGCACTGAACTATTGTGAGCATTCTGAGTTTCGTTGAGAACCGAGCTGTTCATTAATTAGTTAATTACAATTTAGTTAAACGTGCTATTTAATTAAAAACTAAATAAGATATAAATGAGATATTGTGATACATTTATTATTTATCTATTTATAATTACAGCATAGCAAAAATATCATATAGAATGACTCTGTTATGATGAATTAGTGCATGCAGATATTCTTTTAGGAATTTTAATTGAACAGAGAGTGAAGAGTGCATTTAACCGAACAAAATTGCATTATATTAATTGGGTGATTCTAAAACAATATACAAACTGTTAAAAATTATCCATGCACCACTGTCAATTTCCTTTTTAATTATCTATTTGATCGAAATATAATTAGAGTTTTGTGATGTTTTCTTTATTATACAGGGTGTTCTGGGAGTACCAAGACTGGGCTATGATTTTTGAGTTAATTTTATTTATCATTATTTACTTATATGAACCAACGGTAACGTCTTCAACGGTGATGAAGTGCTATAGTTAATCAAGTTCACTACATTCCGTTCAATATTGTTGTTCGTTTAAAAATATTGCTGTATAAAATCAACTTACAAACCGTTATTTCCAATATGGTTTTTCTCAATATATTTGTTTCAATAAATTTCCAATCAAAGAAGGGGGATGGGGTGGTTTTTAATAGAAGTTTTATGGGGTAGTGGAGTTTAAGGGTCCTTCGGTTATTGTATAAGTGTTGTCAATTGGAAACTTCTAGAAAGTACAAATGCAAACATTATAGTTTATCACCTGCGCATCCACCAATTTAGCGAATTAAATCATTGAAGCCATAGGCCTTGAATATCGGCAGATCGAGTGTGACTTAAAGTGGTTCTTATAAAGTAAATCTTGACTCTTAAAAATCTGTCTTTATCATCAAAGTGTAGCTAAAGAACGTCCAGATACGCAAACAAAAACGCACATGCAAAAACTATAATTAAATAATGAATTAATAAGTGAAATTGACCAAAAACATTTTTATATAAATGTAACAAAAACTAGTTGCGTGCGTGTGTTGTCTTGCTTACAAATTTAAGTGACACAGTTTATACATGTGTATACAGCGTGTCCACCTAATGCGTATTTGTTCCATAACTATATAGCTAATAGGATAGAAAAAAAAGTGAAAACAAAAGTTATTCAGAATTTAACACTGCATATTCCAAAAATATTTTTAGTCATACGGAGTGTTTCGTTTTGTAGCAGTCGCATAAATTGCTTACGTTATTTTAATCCAATAAACGCCTGCTGGTTGGACTGATGTCATACGCTCGCAGCTTAACGGCTGGCGAGTAGTTCATTGTGGGTACAGCGCTGGCAAAAATTTAGAATGTTATGGTTACATGGCTTAAAAGGGTTAATGTTTGTTTATTTCGTAATAAAGAAATAGAAGAAGAATTTCAAAAAGGCGATTCGTACGATTTGACAAATATACATATTTTTATGCATTTGATGGCTTTATAAACAATATAAATTGCATTTTGCAACATTTAACAAATAATCAACAATAAATAGTATTTATGGAATACATAGGTATTATTAGGTGCCTACTTATTTTATACGCATAATAAAAATTCTGTCTTGCATACAAGGTGTGTCAAAATTAGTATACTAAACTTATATAGGACATACTATGGGCTAAAATAAAGTTTGTATGGGGATATGCCCAAAAATAAACCATTTTAAAGATACTGAGTATATAAAGTGTTGCCAAAATATATATATATATATATATATATATATATATATATATATATATATATATATATATATATATATATATATATATATATATATATATATATATATATATATAATTATATATATATATGTTAAATTCGATTTCCGGGTATACTCCCGCGTAGGTGATAGGTCCCGAGAGGGACCGTGGTTTCAGTTCGAGTAACCAGAAGCCGCAATAAGCAGTTATCTGTTAGAACCTGAAGATGGCAGATGAGATTCTGCCGAAACGTCGTTCAAACAACCACGGTCCCTCTCGGGACCTATCACCTACGCGGGAGCATACCCGGAAAACGAATTTAACATTCACCATCCGCGAGAACCTGAAAAACAACATATATATATATATATATATATATATATATATATATATATATATATATATATATATATATATATATATATATATATATATATATATATATACATATTTATACTTATACATATATATATTTTTTGCATGTTTCCACCGTGCAATTTTTTTCTTTATGCGGGCGTACCCGATAATTATTCATTATTTTTTACGAATGTAATTAAACCCGCGTCTAATTCATTCTCTGTACGTATTCATTTTCCTGGGTCCGGAATCCCACGCAGGTTGCTATAGTTGCCCGCGTGTGCGATCCTTGGATGTCGCTCTCATACCAGAGTCTTCCAAGTGGAAGCCACAAAGGTGCGACTGGCTCCCTGTCAGTGGTTTTCCTTTAGTGTCTTTTTTTTGAGTTTTGTCCATCATTTTAACTCAGCTACACCATGCTGATGAAGACCAATTAGTCAGAAACACGTGTCCACGGTTTGCATCTTTCTGTCATTTGCAATTTTTGCATGTTTCCACCGATAATTATTCATTATTTTTTACGAATGTAATTAAACCTGCGTCTAACTCATTCTCTGTACATATATATATATATATATATATATATATATATATATATATATATATATATATATATATATATATATATATATATATATATATATATATATATATATATATATATATATATATATATATATATATATATATATATATATATATATATATATATATATATATAGATTTTGGGTGGTGAATGTATAAATTAGTTTCCGGGTATATACCCACATAGATGGTAGATATCTATAGGGATTGTATGAAAGACGTATCGGTAGAATATCATATCCATATTAGATATATATATATATATATAACTACATACTGTATATTATAGATACTATAAATGAAATGATATTATCTAGATATGATTTCTATATATACTATATATATATATACGCTATGTAGCTCCAGGTGTGTATAGAGATATATAGCGTAATATATATATAAATATATATATATATATATATATAAATATATAATATATATATGTTTTTTTCAGGTTTTCGCGGGTGGTGAAGTTAAATTCGTTTTCCGGTATACGCGCAGGAATAGGCCCCGAGAGGGACCGCGGTGCTGAACGACGTTCGGCAGGATCTCATCCTACCACCTTCAGGTTCTAACCGATAACTGCTCGCT
Source organism: Rhamnusium bicolor (assembly GCA_029963845.1). NCBI lineage: Eukaryota > Metazoa > Arthropoda > Insecta > Coleoptera > Cerambycidae > Rhamnusium > Rhamnusium bicolor. The sequence continues at coordinate 217,218 of JANEYF010000241.1, forward strand.
GCGGCTTCTGGTTACTCGAACGGAAAGACGTTCTGACTCTGGCGTTCTTTATATCTCTACCAAGTTACGCTCTGTTGCTCCGGAGTGTGTCGAGAGCAACAGAGCGTACATTGGTAGAGTATATAAAGAACTGCCAGATCCAGTCATTTCAGTTCGAGTAACCAGAACGTATAAGCAGTTATCGGTTAGAACCTGAAGATGGCAGATGAGATTTGCCGAAACGTCGTTTCAGACACCCGCGACCCCCCCCCCGGCGCCTATCACCTACGCGCGGAGTATACCCGGAAAACGAATTTAATATATATATATATATATATATATATATATATATATATATATATATATATATATATATATATATATATATATATATATATATATGTATATATATGTATATATCGGGTGAGTCACGAATTGCGCTCGCCCCGATATCTCCTAAAATATTTGGAATAGAAAATTGAAATTTCGAGGGTTTATTATACGACTAAAATGCCATATTTTCAATATAAAATCAAGTTTGGTGCACATCCGGTTTGACTGGAAATGCCCACAACTTTCGATTTTTAAATGAAACACCCTATATATTTTTACATTTTTGGAATCTAGAGGAAATTTTGAATATAATACATCCATTTTGGTCACTTTTTGATAAACATTAAAAAATTTTATTAAAAAAATCTATTTCTGAATCCAGAGTGCTGTGGTGCCCAAAATATATTTTAGTTTGTGTGCTACGTTACTATAAAAATAAAAAGAGCAATATAATTGCATTACTTAATTGTCTAGAGGCGTTTAAAATTTTTAAATGTGATTTTTACCCACTAACTCGGTTTTTTTAAATGGGAAGTGAATCGTCCACCAACATTTTTAAATACCCCATTTTCATACGAATCTAATGATACCAAAATTCTGAAAATCCGCTCAGAAATATTTGAGATTTCAGCCAAAATATAATGCAACCAAGCTTTTAGAAACATGCGGCTAATAGATTAGTGGGCTTTGGAAACTAAAATGACACATTTCTGTTTAAAATGTGGTAACCTAATAACATTGGAAAAATCATAGTAGCCATTGAATGTAATAAAACAATATCAGCTGTCAGACAGATAAAAAATAAAGCGTTGCGGAAATCTCTTTGAGTAAAAATTAAAGAAAATGAATAATTTTAGTAGAAGTGAAAAGGTCGATATGTTACTGATATATGGAGAGTGTCACAAAAATGCAACTGCAGCTGCAGGACTGTATCAGCAACGATATATCAACAGACGTCCTCCAAGCAGACACTTGTTTGCCAGAGTGGAACAAAAAATTAAGAAACGAACCCGATCAACAAGATGACCATCAAACATTTATTGTAAGTGAGGACAAAGAAATTGATGTATTAGGATTTGTGATGGTACACCCAACAACATCAACAAGGGAATAATTTAAAGTTTTTAATTGACACAAAAAATTTATAAAAAATGAACCATTCAAAATTTTCACTGCACATGGTACGTCAGTAGAAAATTACAGTACTTTCATACCATGTTCAACAATTTTTAACGCAAAAAACACTCCGTTAAAATTTTACTTGTTTAATTTTCACAATCATTTTGACTGTTTACTAGGGATCGATAATTTAAAACTGTTGAATGCAAATATTATTTTAGACAAACATTTGTTAGTAACACCTAACAGCCAAACGAAAATTCTATATCACGAAACGCCAAACGATAACTTGAATAACATCACGGTACAACCTAGATGCGAACAAATAATTAAAATCAATGTAAAAAATATAGAAAATGGCGATGTTATAATCCCATACACTAAATTCTCGAACTTAGAAATACCAGAATGTCTCACCCATGTAAAAAATTTGTACAGTTCTGAATCCATCGGATTCTCCAAAATCTCTCAAAATTACGGAACCAATTGAGGTCATCGACTTTAATAAATATGACACAAAAATTGATACACATACTAATCTAAATCACTACTATACCGAAAAATATGAGCTTGATATTTCTAAGATTAGAACTGAACATATGAATTCGGAAGAACGCAATACGATATTAACCCTCGTTAAGGAATATTCCGATATTTTTCGCATTGACGGAAACCGATTGATATTTACATGCAAAATAAAACATAACATTAAAACCACGGACGAAATACCCGTCTACACTAAATCCTATAGGTACCCCGAAGTACACAAAGCCGAGGTAAGGAACCAAATTCAAAACATGCTAGAACAAAAAATAATTCGACCTTCTTGTTCGCCATGGTCTTCGCCGATTTGGGTTGTCCCAAAAAAGATCGATGCATCGGGACACAAAAAGTGGCGAATTGTAGTGGATTACCGGAAGCTGAATGAGAAAACAGTAGGTGACCGGTACCCTCTGCCGAACATTACCGATCTGCTGGATAAACTAGGGCGTTGTCAATATTTTTCGACATTAGACCTAGCCTCGGGTTTCCACCAGATCGAAATGTGCGAGGAAGACATAGCCAAAACAGCGTTCAACACCGAGCAGGGGCACTATGAATACGTGCGTATGCCTTTCGGGTTGAGAAATGCTCCAGCCACCTTTCAAAGGGTGATGGACAATATTTTAAGGGGTATACAAAACGAAAGGTGCCTTGTGTACCTCGACGACATAATCATTTTTTCGACCAGTCTACAAGAACACGTTAACAGGCTCCGGGGGTATTTGACAGGCTACGAGCGACAAATTTCAAAATACATTTGGATAAGTCGGAGTTTCTCCGAAAAGAAATGGCATATTTAGGCCATGTGGTAACCCCGGATGGGATAAGGCCAAATCCCGACAAAATCAGGGCTATCAAAACTTATCCAATACCCAAGAACTCTAAACAAATTAAAGGTTTCCTTGGATTATTGGGGTACTATCGCAAGTTTATTAAAGACTTTGCGAAGGTAACCAAGCCGTTAACGAAATGCTTAAAAAAGGACGCCATTATTAATATTAAGGACCCGGATTATATCAGTTGTTTCGAGTTATGTAAAAACCTCCTAACTAACGAACCTATATTGCAATACCCAAATTTTGCAGAACCGTTTATTTTGACGACAGATGCGAGTAATTATTCTTTGGGAGCAGTGCTCTCGCAAGGCAAGATCGGCTCCGATCTACCGGTGGCCTATGCTAGTAGGACGTTAAGTGAGTCCGAAATTAATTACTCCACTATACAGAAGGAACTTTTGGCCATAATTTGGGCTACCAAATACTTCCGGCCATATCTATTTGGTAGGAAATTCAAAATAGTCACAGACCACAAACCATTAACATGGCTATTCTCGCTGAAAGAGTCAAACTCTATGCTAGTTAGGTGGCGCCTGAAATTAGAAGAGTTTGACTATGAGATCGTATATAAAAAGGGTACGCTAAATAAAAACGCGGATGCGCTTTCTCGAATAGAGCTGAACATGAACGAAGCCGGACCATCTAATGCACCAATTTTTAAATTTATGGAAGAATTCAATGAATCATTAGAATCTGATCGCGAAAATAATACATCGGTTGTCGCTGAATCAGGCGACTTAGACGATCACGAAAATGCCGAGGAAGATGACGCAACAATCCATTCGAACCACGAAAACCCGATCGTTGCCGTCCCCATTGCCGATTGCCCTGTCAATTACGGTAAAAATCAAATAGTAATCTCCCTTGTCAATTTCGCACCAGCAGACCCTTCCGTTATCAGACTGTATAAAACAAAACAACGCATACTCGTTCAATTCTCAAAAAATAATTTTGAACAGGACATTATTAAATTTGTTAAGGAAATGGTGGCCCCCAAGGTAAAATATTACGTATATTTCGAAGACCCAATATATGAAGAGTTCAGCGCGATCCTTCAAAAGTATTTTAAAAATTCCCTGATTCAAATAGTCAGATGTACACAAAAACTCATTGACGTCACAACCGATGACGAAATAAATCAATTAATCCAGAATAATCATGAGGGTAAAACCAATCATCGAGGAATCGATGAAACCGAAAAGCGGATTAAGAATACATATTATTGGCCTAACCAACAAAAATCTATTCAAAATTACATTAACAATTGTGACCTATGTCAAGTAACCAAATATGACCGTAGACCCCTGAAACTAGAATATAATATCACTTCTACAGCAACAAAACCATTCCAAATATTACATATAGATAGTATTACCCTAGAAAACTGTAAATTTCAAGCTTATAAGCTCAACTCAGCACAAGGTATCGAAGTAACAAATAAATTAGTTAAATATTTTACACACCATTGCATTCCAGAACAGGTTGTTTCGGATAATGGTCTAGAATTTAAAAACTCAGTAGTTCAAGAACTACTTAAAACTCACAAAATCGAAATACATTTCGTAAGTTTTCAACACCCAGTATCCAACGGGTTAATTGAACGGTTCCACTCAACCTTAATAGAGCACAATAGGCTACTTAATAACCAAAATGAGTACAAAAACGATCCTATAGAAATTAAGGTAGATTATGCACTTTTGGCTTATAACAACACGATCCACTCAACTACGAATATGAAACCCTACGAAATAGTAACTGGGCACATAGGCGGGAACTCCCCTTTTAACATCGATATCGAAAATCAATTAGTTAATAATTATATTGAAAATCATAAAGAAAAGGTCAAACTTTTATACCAAAAATTAAACGAGGACATTCAAAAGAAAAAAGAAAGGGTCATTTCCAAAGCTAACGAGAACCGCGAAAAACTTCCCGAAATTCCGGAGAAAATTTTCGTTAAAAATAAACAAAAACAAAGTAAAACGCGTAATAAATATAAACCTCAACAAATCTCCGACATTAATGAGGAGCGTAAGACTGCTAAAATTCTTCCAACACATGGTAACACTTGTGAAAAAATTCACATTTCTAACATTAAAAGACCAAAAAAGAAGGGAAAACCACAAACTCACACCTTAAACACTATTTCAGATCCCTCGCCCTCGGACAAGGAACAGAGGTCACAAACATAACGGAAAATTTAGGCATTCTCCCGATTAATTTGGGCCCTGCCAGACTTCAGAAGAATGAACACACATTCGTCCACTATTACGACCTGCAGCCTTTATATGATGAATACTCAAAATAAAACACTCAATATAATGATCTTAGGTTAAGTTATTCTAATAATAGTATATTTAGTAGAGAATTAGATAATTACAATAAAATCGTAAAATATAGTCAAACGCTAGTACTAAGTAAAATCAATAACATTAAAATTCATAACAGAAACAAAATTTCTAAAAGAGGTTTACTCAACGAGGTTGGTTCAATAGTCAAGAGCTTAACTGGAAATTTGGATGCCTCCGACGGCGAAAAAATATATAGCATTTTAAATCAGATTCAAAACAATGAAAGGAATCTGCATAATCAATTAAAATATCAATATTCTCTTAATCATCAATTGATAAGTAACTTTAACGAAACTATACAAGATATTCAATATAATGAGGTAATGTTAAGAACGAAAATAATACAGCTAAGCCAGTTCATTGAAAATGGTGCTACACATCAGGATGTTCTTTTTGCAAAAGACTTATTTAATCAACTATCTATCCTTTACAATGCAATTCTCAACACTTTACAGGATGTAGAAAATTCAATAATATTTTGTAGATTAAATACATTACATCCAAGTCCCACGACTTATTTCTAGAAATTCAGAGAATATCGTCTTATTACGGAATTACCTTGCCTTTTGAAGTAAATTACAAAAATATTTTAGATTTTGAATCCATTCTAAAAATTCACTGTAAAATAGACTCCAACAAAATTACTTACTTCTTATCAATTCCTATTTATTCTGAAATAGAATTTGATCTGTTCTACATGCTACCTATACCAACAAGACGTGAATCAGAATATTTAACAATAATTCCTAACGCGAAATTTATACTTAAAGCCAAAAATAGTAACTTATTTAAGCCTCTATCTGACAAGTGTACCCAAGGCAAATGGTATCATTGTCCAAGTAACATACAAGTCAATTACAGAGCACCGTATGAAGAAGATATCTTGTTATACCAAAATTCAAGCCGCTGTCACCTTACCCAGCTAGAAATCAACGAAAATCACATCGAAACCGTTCCCGAGATCAATCAATACTTGGCCGTCCTCCCAAAAGAAGAACACATCGAGGCCCAATGTGAGAAGTCAATCGAAACCAGATCACTAATGGGTATCTTCCTAATCAAGCGAGACTCTTGCAAATTACACTTCAGAGGACAGGAGCTAATTTTCCAGGAAACAAGTTATGGGAGGCCCCTAGTTGTCAACTCTATCAGTCTCTAGTCAAGAAACCATTATAACCCAAAGTTCAAAATCGAACTCAAGAAACTGAACCTCAAGGAGCTACCGACCAACACAATAATTCCAATCCAGGAAGAATCAATCAATTACTACCACATTCCAAGCCTCTGGACAGTCATATTGTATATTCTACTAACAGCTGGTATATCGTACCTCTACCTCAGATGGAAAAAGAACAAAACGTCTAGCAGAAATAAAAAGGCTATCAATGAGACCGATGTACCTGTGGTAATAGAATTGGAAAACAGGAAGATCAGCCTCCCAGGGGATGCTTCCTTCTAAGGGTGGAGGAGTTATAGAGACGATTCCCACGAGAATATGTGTAACGGCCGGATCATATCACCGTTCCACGAAGCAGATAGTGGTCCAGCCAGCGATGTCAGCAGTTCCAGCATTTTAACATTACAATTAGATTTAAGTCAGTCTGTTTTTAGATCTTCAACTTGTACTTTCGTTTTATACGTTTTATATATAAAATAAATTAATTTTTTAAAAAGGGTTTTTCGGCAATCAAAACTATTAGTTATATATATATATATATATATATATATATATATATATATATATATATATATATATATATATATATATATATATATATATATATATATATATATATATATATATATATATATATATATATATATATATATATATATATATATATATATATATATATATATATATATATATATATATATATATATATATATATATATATATATATATATATATATATATATATATATATATATATATATATATATATATATATATATATATATATATATATATATATATATATATATATATATATATATATATATATATATATATATATATATATATATATATATATATATATATATATATATATATATATGTATATGTATACATATTTTTTTTTTTAGTTTTTCAGAAACTATTGGAGAAAAAATTATAAAACTTGGGACGCAAGCTAAATCCACTGAAATTGCAACTGTTTCTAAATGTCATTATTATTATCGTATTTATCTCCAAATTTCTAAATTCCTAAAAAAAAACCAAAAAAAAAACTGTATCTTGGAAAAGTTCATTTCATGCCCATAAGAATTTTTTTTGCTTATTTTAGCCCACGGTATATCCAGTAGAAGTTTGGCATACTATTTTTAATACACCTTGTGTACAACACACATAGAACTGATTTGGTATATGCTCGGTTACAGATATTTTAGATGGAGTTTTATTAGTTGTATTTATGTATCCAGGAACAAAACATCATTTTCTTCCTTACATATTTCTTTTAATACACTTATTCACGCATGGGAAATGTGTTCTGTACACACCCGACTATGACTACTGAGTTATTATAACTAGTGTAGTTAATTTATTTATTTATTATGGGCATAGATTAATGTAAATGTACATTTAATCTGTGGTATTGCCAGCGAGCATGTGACGGTACGGCGCGGCGGAAAAAGTTCTAATGCAAATAAGTTTCTAAAAAGAATTAATTTCATTTTATGTATTGTTAGTTATCTTTAATATTGGTAAATCTATCATTTTCAACTGAAATGAAACGTTTGTGGACAGCCTTATTAGAAAATATGCAATACATGTTTGCTTTAATTCACCACAAATGACAATTTAGTTTTAATACCTAAGAAAATTCCAATTTTGAGATCCGATGTTAGCCAAGATTTTTTCCAGAGGTCTACACTGTAGAAAGAAAAAATCGATGTTTTACTAATAAATCTCTAAATACGTCACTGTTGCGTCCCTCTTAAGCCAAATCCAAAATCCGCCACAGGTTGCTGTGCTAGCACGGGAATGGCAATTGTACAAACTTTTCCTTACTAAGCAGTCTAATTTTTTTTTTATAATATATGACTTTTTATAATGCCCAACTGGATCCATTCAATCCATTAACTGAGGATATATAATTTATTAAATTCTTGAATACTAAATTTATAACGTGACATTTTGTCAACTGAAAACAGTGCCTGTAATAAAATTGTAGTTGAATTAATTTTAATTAATTTAAATACAAAAATACAAGCTTTTTTACTCATAACGAGTCTTTGTTCCGTTGCACTTGTGGCTTTTGTAATCATAAATTTGTTGTGTGCCATGCAAGCTAGAAACAGAATTCAGCAAATCTATTTTTAACTAAGTTAAGTCTGTGTTTAACGGAGATCTCCATCAGTCGTTCAGCTCGAATTTAAATTGACCCACATCAGAATATTAAGTCAGTATTGGGACGGATGTGGTATTTATTTTTATTAATAGCTAATTATTTATTTAGTTGTTCATCTTTTTAAAAATATCTCTCTCTACACGTAGGCTTTATTTTTGAGTTGACATCATTGCACTGTGGTCCGATTATTCGATTATGTGAGGAGAGGAGAACATTTTGAAACTTGTTATTTCACTCTCATATTAAGTAATTACTTAAGATATAATTGGTATATTATTTCTGGAATTCCACGTCCATCAGTCATAATCTCTAACTACTACGACATTCCAAATATTCGATTTTTTTGGTACTGCATGCAGTTCAATTTGAGTGTAAACAATCGTCTGAACGATAACCGTAACGTGTGACTCAGGTCAATCACGAATTTCTTAATATAATCTGGATCTCCAATTAGTATTGCTCGACCTTGAGCAAATGTCCCTGTAGAGGGGGCCGCCATAGTGTGGGCAATCTAGTTACGTTTCAATTTATTATTGTAAAAATTTGTGGTTTCGCGTTGTTGCACTGGGTTTCGATTTGTCAGTTGTGATCTTTGGATGATTTGTTTATGTGATGTGCTGTGACTGGTTTTATTAATTGCTGTGCTTTTTGTCTAATTTGTCACCTTTATTAGCTTTGTTCTGTATTTATTAGTTTTTGAGTGACATTTTGTGGTTATTGTTTAGTGCTGAACTTCTCTGTGCGCTTAATTAAAAATGCATTTATGACAGCCCAACCCCCCTCGTATATTTAGTTTATTTTATCCTGGTCACGGCACCAGTGTGACGGCCCAACCCCTCCTCGTATCTTTTATTTTTACTTTGTTCCCCTTTTTACTAAGTCTCACCTATCGTAAAGCGACAGGTAATACTTAGTTAATTAATTGGCCTTTTTCGTGATCGTCTAGTTTTAGTGGCAGGACCCCAAATTTGTTGCGTCATTGTAACCTCCTAGGTACATTTGTAAAGTTTGATATTACTTTGTTTCATCTATTAGCTTTAATTTGTTCTAATTAATATGAACCTGAATCTGCACTGCACTGATATATGTTTTAACAAATGACTAGTATAAGTAAGATTTGGCTTTAGATTTATGATTACTGATTTCAGAAATCACTTTTGTACCTGAAAGTAGAAATAAGTCAGGGAAACTCAAATAACGTTTTCACACCTTTTATTTCTGTGCTTGGACAACTGTCTATCAGAAATACATGTATATTTAGCTAGTTGAACCTGCAAAGCAACCAAACATGGTTACCTGCGCGGAAACTTCCGCGTCGTAGTTTAAATAACATATGTAAAACCTTACATATGATTGAAAGAGAAACTTCCCTTGTATGAGGTACCAGAACGTCCTCTGCCAAAGAAGATGGACAAATGCAGACACCATGCTTTCATTTAATTCGCGGACTCGTTGTCACCGTACAACAGTACCATAAATACAACCAACGCTGCCAATTAATATTCGTTGGGACAACAGTCCATTTATTTGTGGGCTTTTGTCGAGTGCACCCCGCCTTCACGGCTTAAACTAAGGTGAAATGAACTACCCCGTAGAGTTTTGTGTAGTGGTTGGCAGGCGCTAACTGCATTTACGCCACGTGTACGGTAACTGTGGTCATAGAACATTTAATGATACTCACTGGATGCCGGCAACGGGGCCCTTGTCGAGAGAAGGACCCACGGGCCAAAACACTCAGATAGTTCAAAAGACTGCATGTGGTGGTATCGGCACCTGACCATACTAATCTGCCAGCTGACCGCTCAAGATCCTCGCACAAGAGGTCAAATTTGATAAAGTTACAGATATTGTAGATTCAACTGGACACTATTTATTTTGTACATTATCTTATTTTGACCTAACCTGATTTGGACAAGTGAATGAAAGTTCCAACTATTATTACTGATCCTATCGGAATAAATATAGACTGTATTAATTATTAATAAACATGTAATAAGCAGTGCATCATAACAGAAAAACCCTATTTGTAAATCATTCGGTATCACGGGTCAAATATTCTTAAAAAAACCGCGGAACCCAAGCATATAGAGTCGTAGTTTGATTAGTGTTGCCATTTCACTCGTAATAAAGAAATTGAATTAGTTTAATGAATTTTAGTGAGCTAGAGTACGTCGAAAATGGCAACGCAGTATAAAAATTATTTAAATGCCGTCCTTACCAATTCTCGGACACATGGAGAGTTCTGTGAGGTTTTCTCCCCCGGGTTCCTGAGTAACCCAAGTGTTATTCATCTCCATGTTGGCGGCGGCGTCGGTGGTGCACACGCCCTATTTCTAAGGCAGCGTACAGGTCCTCGGTCACAGAGACCAGACCACAGAGGTTTCTGCACCAACTTGGGTGGACCGCTAATTAAGCGGGGCTCTCTGTACTTAAACAGCGGTTATGACAACTGGAGTCATGGTTTCTTCTTGACTTCCAGGCTCCAGAAAGCTAGCGATAAACACTAGGGTTGCCAAAGAGTTAACACGACGGTGACGGCGGCTACAAGCCGGGAGAATGGTCTATCTTTGACTTCCTGGCCCCGGAGAGCCAGCGATAAACACTAGGGTTGCCAAAGATGTGATCCAGATCGTATGAAATCTCGCGTATTTATATGATATCCCGTGAGTGAGTTCGTTGTTCAAGCCTGCAAGCTTGACGGAGACAGCCAAACTCTAACTTGTGCTCTACCCACGAAATTAAACTCAAGATACTTTAGGTGAGAAGTGATAAAATGACCCTATTCTTAGTGAAACTCTTACAACCCTAAGCGTTTATGTCGGTTTGTTTATGTTATCTCTTCTCGACTAGAGAATTCTTTGAAATTTTGTACAGTTTTGTCAACGTTTTAAAATATTAAATGAATACTGTGTGTTCTTTTACTTCTGAATAATTTAGATTCTATAGTTTGATTTATACGTTTTCTGCCAAAATTATAAGAAAATGATTTAACCTTTTTTATGTAATAGTTAATTTGTAATTTAATGAGATAAATGCTTGGAAATAATTTAGTTTTATGTAAAAATTATAGGAAATTTATTCGCGCTGAAGCAGGGCTGGGGTGCTTCACAGTGTTTGGTTGTTGGTTGCTACGAGTTCCACCCGAAAAAAAAAGGTGTAACGTTCATTCGTAAGTCTATTAGTATTCAAACACCAATAGGTTTTCTTTAAAAGCTGGATGGTTTTGTAATTTTTTGTAATAAAACATTTTTAAATCGAGATGTTTTTCTCTTCTCAAATGTGAAATATTTTTCCTTCAAATAGTGTTTAACTAATTTGTAATACACGATTGTGATAATAACACGACTTATTTGCTAGTTGCCAACAATCAGTAGTGGCATCATAAGAGGGTGAGAATAAATTGAAAATAATTCGACAGTTTTTCGAAAACCTGTTGCTTAGTAATAGACACGAGAGCCCGTAGGGCTCAAGCGGCTATTGCCGAATGGCAACAAGTTTGAGCAAAGAACCAGGGAATTATTTTTTAATTTATTCTCATTCTCGAATGATATTTGAAAGATTATTTTTTAATGCTCAAATACAAAACATAAATGTATTGTCTGAACGTTATTTGTGGCATTCTTTAAGTTTTTCTTTCTCTTTTTGGGTACTTACTACCACTTGAATAATTCCTCGTTATCTAAAAACTATAGTTAGTTACCCACTATGTTACTGGAAAAATAAACCTCTGCGCTTGTGACTTTACGTCACAAGATTAGTCAGAGGGTCCTTTTTGACAACTAATATGAGACACAAAAATAATAGTATAATTCCCTAACGTTTCGGAAAACGAATCTGTTTCCCTATTTCAAAGTTATTTATCTTTTTTTTAGAATGTGTTAAGCGTGAAACTTGACACATATATCATTTATTTCTGTAATATCCATAGATACTTACATATGTATGTAGAACTGTTAAAACTGTAAAATTAGACAATATTAATTTTGTTCAATTCTTCTTTTAACATCGGTAACCATGTTGTACTAAATTCTACAGAGCAATGGGAACAAATTTTTCTTCATTCAATAACATTATTGCCGGTTCCGTAATTTTTTCTTTTTTTGCTGTCCGCTTCTTTCATTAAAATTTTTGCCGAATCCCAATTTATTCTGTCCACCTAAACTTACATAAATAAATAACTTTGAAAAAGGAGACAGATTCGTTTTCCGAAACGTTAGGGAATTATATTATTATTTTTGTGTCTCATATTAGTTGTGAAAAAACACCCTCTGACTAATCTTTTGACGCAAAGTCACAAGCGCACAGGTTTATTTTTCCAGTAACATACTGGGTAACTAACTATATTTTTTAGATAACGAAGAATTATTCATGTGGTAGTAAGTCCTAAAAAACACAAAGAAAAACAAAATATAACTTTTCAACATTCTTTTTTTCAACAATTATCTCAATTTAAACTAAATAAAGGAACTATATAGTGCATCAAAATTAAACTGTGCTAAAGTTTTGAACATGAAAACACAATTATTATAAATGTTTCGTCCGTGACTGGTATATTTTCTTCTACTTTGTAGTCCCTTTTGTCACAAAATGATTGGGAAATGTAACCGTATCGAATTTTACTTACCATAGTATTTTTACATGCATTTTCTTTAGTTTTATGATAATTTCTTCCACTGACGCTGACCTAAATCGTTTTTGGTTCATTTTTTTTAATTTAAGACGAAATTGATGACAGATATCAAAACCAGAAAACACGTCAATGTACAAAAACAAATTAATACAAAATATTCTCAGTAGGATATATAATTAGATTATTCTCACTATAAGTAATAACAATATAATTGAAAAAAATTAACCAATTGATAAAAAATGTTGCTAAATGATTGGATAATAAAAAAAAAAACATTAAAAAATAATCACGGAAATAGACTAACGTGTTTGGTAAACACGATTTAAATTTCCGCGGTCTCATAACCTTCTATAACTGGTTAATATGTAGCCAATATAAATTGTCCATAGTATGGTAGACTACATCTAGAGGACATAGTAGTTGTATTGTATTAGAGATCCAAATTATATTAAGAAATTCGTGAGGTCAATCAGATATCGTGTCTTATGCGGCGATATACTGAATGACAGTTCGGAGCATCAATGAAATTTCGCGTACGATAGTCGTATTTGACGACAGGTTGGAACGTGAGTAAAGTTTATTTTAAACTAATTTGCAACATCAAAACCGTCGAAGTCTTTGACGGTGGTGAAGAGATCAAAGTCGCAGACATTTTCTACGTTGCAAATAAGTTTGTAGGGAACTTTATGTGTGCTTTTCACTGTGTTAACGATTACTGTAGTGACTTCCTTATTTAATTGCTTTTCAGTGCACAGAGTGCCTAAAAGGCAGTTATTCAAATAGCAAGTAAATATCAACCAAAAATGGACATTAAAAAATTAAATCTTGGAAGAGGTTTATTGCTATATACAATATAGACAAAACAGCTATCTGTGATACGTAAAATCGAAAGATTACTTCAACAAAATAAAAAGAAAGAAGAAAATCATCTTCAACAATAGTAATACGCGGCTTCAACGGCAGCTGTTCATCTCGATGAGATATGATTATGACACTATTACTTCACAAATATATCGTGGCAGTGGGTTAAAGATGCGCAAAGACCAGGGTTGTTTAGAATGGAGACCGTCATTCGCATAACGTTTGTATTAGTGTTTATATCGGTACACTATTGCAAAAGTAATTTTCAGAAAATTGTTGTATTCTGTAGGTCAGTGTTTTGTGAATTGTGGTGTAACAAATTTTGGTGCCTTGCGCATATCTGTGCCCTCTTGTAATGTTTGTCAAGTGTAATACTTACTATCACACTTCTACAGAGTGGTTCGGTGATCTAAAAGAGAAACTGGGTTCTACAATCTTTAAATTTTCTGCCATAATTTAAGCAGTTTTGAAGATATTGAAAATCGGTAAAGGAGTGTTATTTGGAATGAAAAATAATAATCTGTCTACAGTTTTAGGTTAGTTCCTAGAGCGCGTGCGAGTGTGCGTGTGCGTGCATGTGTGTGCGTGCGTGCGTGCGTGTGTGTGTGAGACATGATGAATTAAAGAAGAAAATAGATACAATTTCGGGAAAGAAAAACTAAACATTTTTATCTCATCTCTGGACAAATCTCGACGAATTATAATGAAAAAACATAACTTTATGGAAAATAAATCTGTCGGCATGTCTGTGGTATCGCGATAGCAGCTACAGTTTTTGAGATAAAGCTTTCAAATTTGGTATACATATTCTAAAGACCAAAGACAATGATAAGTTCGGTGATAAGCAAAATTGACCAGCTGAAAGGAGGTCCAAATTTCTTTGTATTTGCCTTTACAAAAAAATATATTTTTGATGAAAGATTATAAATCTTGTCTATTTTATCAAGCCAATAAAATATATTTAATGTAAACTGACATTTCTTACACATTTGATCTCATAAAATGGGGTTAAGATAAATTTAACAGTTGAAATGTCTAATTTAGTTACAAAAAATATCAATGTCAATAAGAAGAAATTAATAAAATATATGACATGAGTTATTTATGACAGTATCGAATGAAACTAATAATTATTTAAAAATTTTAATGAAACATTTCAAGGTACGTTATTAAAATTTAATTGAGGTAAGTGAAGAATTAAATAGAATGATTTTTTTAGGTCAGGACGATATATGTATACTGGTATATAGAAAGTTATGTGCTGGCCACATCAGATATTTTTACTTACATTCTTGAACCCGAAAAATAATAATAATTAAGAAAATCTAAGATGGCTGTAACTACTTCTTCCTGATATTTTATTTTCATCATAAGATGGCGATGAAATATTTTCGACCATCTTTATGAAAAGAAAATTGATCTAATTTTAACAACAAGAAGTTATTTCATGTGAACGATTTAAAACATACAACGTGTATATAAATTAATAAATTTACTACAGAAAATTTGTTTTAGTGTACTACACTTAGAAGAGCAATAAATCTTATAAATAACCATTTCCGTTATAAACAAGACAAAACCGATGTTCTTTAATATCTACTACCTATTTAAAAATAAATACTCCTACGATAATGATTCATGCACAACTGTTAGAATATACAGTGTGTAATAAAATATAGAAAAAATTATATTTTCTGTTTTTGTGATGCTGTCATTTTTAAATTTTGTGTATCAAAAGATGCGCAATTGAAATCAAAAATCGTGTCTGAGGATTTTTTCGAAAATCTTGTTTCAAATTAAAACATATTTTTCTTTAATCACGTTTACTTTACAATAATACAGATGTGGTAGGTCAATTTTGAACACACGTAAGTGAAAATTTTTAAAATTACAAAAATATAGAAACAATATACAGTTATTGACTATAAATTACCCACCTCTTATCATCGTTATTATTGCCTATAGAAAAAAAGTTTTAAATAAAAATTGTGTGGTTATGACTGAATTTTGTTAAAATGCTATCAAAAGTACAGTAGCGTGCAGATTTCAGGGGATACAAAAAAAATAATATTGTTTTAAATGGGATACCCTGTATGTTATTAAATTTTTTGGAATAATCCTTTCTTCCTGATTTTAAAAATATACTATGTTACCTCTACTATATACCGTTTCTGAGTTAATAAACGTCGATTATCTTAGTTAAACTAGTTACTGTAAATATGAAAATGTTAACATTATTAAAGTGAGCTATGAAAATGACAACTATTATGTTTTATAAGTGACATTACTTTAATGAAATAATCAAAATGGTTTACGGCGAGGAAGAAAAATCACAATATTTACTTGTTATATACAAAATAACAAACATAAACGTACAGCAAAAAGAGCATCTAGGGTGTTGTATCCAGATCGTCCAACACCATCAGAAAATACGTTCAAAAATATTTACAGAAAGGTGAATAATACCTCCAGTCTTAGTAGAAAAAAGCGTGTAGTTCAAGCAAACCAGGAAGAACAGCTAGATATACTGCTTCATTTCGAAGGTAATCTCATCCAAATTTATTCACGAATAGACTTTTTTGAAACAGTGTATTATTTTTTTAAAAATTCTGAATGCAATATAAATAATGCAGTCGATCAATTAGGTAAAAGTTATTCCAAAATCCAACGTACGTTAAAAAATAACAGCTACAGACCATATAAAATTTTACCCGTAAAAGTTTTAACAGAGCCTCATAAAAGGAAAATATTCTTTTGCAGAATTTTCCGGAAGCCGAATTTGATGATATGATTTGGATGCAAGATGGGGCAACTCCGCATAGTGTCCTACCGGTTCGAGATCATTTGACTAATTCCCAATATGGATAGGGAATAATGGACCTTTTAAATGGCCACTTAACAGTAATCATTTGACTCCTATGGATTAATTTTTTGGGGGATTTCTAAAAGACATTGTCAATAATAATAATAATAATAGTGTTTAAGTCATTAAAGACAGGATCCGACTTGAAATAAACAATCCGAATGTAAATAATGAGGCCATTTCGATAAAATTATAAATATAAGAAGACCTTATCAATTATGCATTGACAATAATGGTGGACACATTGAACATCTTTTATGAGCTATCATTTATTTATATTTAAATTTCCTAAATAAACTTTTTTATCTATTTTGTATAAATATTTGGTTTTTTCTTCCTCACTGTAAACCATTTTGATTATTTCACTAAAAAAAATGTCACTTATCAAACATAATAGTTGTCATTTTCATAGCTCACTTTAATAATGTTAACTTTTCCATATTTACAGTAACTAGTTTAACTAAGATATTCGACGTTTAATGACTCAAAAACGGTATATGGTAGGGGTAACAAATGGTATATTTTTTAAATCAAGAATAAAGGATCATTCCAGAAATTTAATAATATACAGGATATCCTATTTAAAAAAAACATAATTTTTTTTAACCCCCGAAATTTGCACGCTACTGTACTTTTGATAGCATTTTAACAAAATTCAGTCAGTATGTTGTATACTGCGGTTTTAAGTCTGTTGAGGTTCGAGCGACCTCAGGGGTTCCCCAAGGGTCCATTCTAGGACCATTATTATTTAATTTATTTATTAATGATATCGTCAATACCTTATCAGTTACGTGTCTTCTATAAACTGATGATTTGAAAATTTACTCAGAAAAAATCAAGCGAAAGTGATCCCATACTACAGAATAATCTTAATACTCTAAATGATTGGTGCAGCAACAATATGTATACAAATGTAAAAATTGTCCTACACGATAAAGCAGATAATCCTAAATTATGACTACCGATTAGGTGATCATATCCTTGCGAGACGCGATACTTTCTGCGCTCTTGGAATTATCTTTGATAAAAAGGTATCCTTCTCAAATCATATTATTCATGCAACATGGCTTTATAATTAGAAACACCATACATTTTAAGAATATTGATGTAATAAAACTGCCGTACATAACTGTTGTCAGATATAACTCGGAATATACCTCCATATTAGGGTGTCCTTACTATCTAACCTATATCGAAAATTTAGAGAAAGTTCAGCGTAGTTCTTTAAAATATTTAAGTTATAAAGTAGATGGAATGTATCCCACCATCTTGGTTTATTCCCAAGATGAACCTCTCAATAGAATCTCCTTGCAATCTTTGGAGGTTAGACGATCCAAGGCATATTTAATATTTCTTCATAAGGTGTTACATAATAATGTCGATTGTCAACAAATTTTAAGCACACTTAATTTTCATGTTCTTATGCCAGCATCAAGACAAATCGATACTTTTCTTCTGCCAACTGCTAGAACCAATATAAAAAGTTTTCTCCTTTATGCAATATGTGCAATAATTACAATGAGCTACATGAGCCTGTTGACATTTTCAGCTGTAACTTAGCCGCCTTAAAAAAATTTTTTTTGCAATTATCGTTATTAATATTTTATTACAATTATTTTAATATTTTATTTATTAATTTATTTTCTATTTTTGCATTTTTTCTATTGTTTTTAGTTGTATGCCTACTCTCTTATTGAGTCTTTAACCTGTTGAGTAGTGTAAATAAATAAATAAATAAATTGGTGTAATTGTAAAAATGACTAATTGATATTTTAACTACATGAATAAATTAAATACTAAAAATGAATATTTTTTCCCCAAAAATTTGTATATATGCTAAATTTGCATTTATGAACATTTTTCCTTAATATAATTTTCAATTAAACAAAGCGTTATTTTAAGTTTTCATATTTCTTTAACCGTTCTCAGTAGGCCCTGATCAACGAAGTCAATTTTTTTGTAGGTAAAAAATATTCAATTTCGTTGATTAGATAACTGACTGAAATTGAAGTTGATCTGAAAAAAGAATCAGGAAGATACGAGAGGTGAGACACTATATGAATTTTGTGTTATTATTTTTATACAGCGGTGTAACGTGTCCCAGTTTTAAGTTGCAGGAAAATATATCGATTGTGTAAAATGATAACAAAGCGGTTGTACAATGGACTGATACAAGAACTGATGACATTAAAATCTAATTCATCAGGCCCTATCGATGTTCGATTGCCTATGTTTCGTAGTGCCTCACAAATAACTTCAGCTCAATATTTTTAAGATTGAATCACATGAGAGATTAAAAATCATGGAACAATAATATTTGAGGAAAATTGGGAACTAATAATGTTATCGACAACAGTTGACAAGTATTCGTAGAAAGTATTACTTATTTCATCTGGATTATCTATTAATTTATCGTTATGCAAAATACTCAATTTATCAATATTATTTTTTCTTGTTACGATTAGTAATATCTCTGACAATTTGCCATCTAGCTTTATTTGTATTTGACGAATTTTTTACCTATTATATTGTCATAAAAGCATTTTTTTGATTCTTTTATTTTTAAATTATAGTTTTTCTTTTCCTCAAAGTAAATACTTCCTCAGAATTGCTGTTTTTATATAGCAAAAACGGAGTTTACCTTCTTGTGATAGCGACGACACTATATTATAATGAGTATTTCGAGTGGTTTGAGCTATTTTCTTCATTTTGTTCTATATTTAGGAAGCCTACATACCGACTGCATCTTCACTAGGGCTGTGTCCACCAAGTGCCTTTATCAGAGTACCTCTTTCGGGGATGGCAATGGCACGACACATTTTCTTGGCGAATTCTTACTTTCGACAATTTTGTCATGAACAAACAAATATCCCACCAAACACAACTTCTGTTTCTCTTTCTCACTCAAGATATATTTGAAATCTTGATACAGAAATACATTGATTTGTGTAGAACACTTTTGCAGTCAAAGCACATAACTTTCTTATACCATTATACGTATATCATCCTAATCTAAAAAAATCATTCCAATTCTTCACTTACCACAATTAAATTTTAATGGTATACCTTGAAATGTTTCATTAAAATTTTTAAATAATTAATTATCAGCATCGTTCGATACTATTAATAATAATTCTTGTCATATATTTTAATAAATTCTTCTTATTGACATTGACATTTTTGTAACTAAATTAGGCGTTTCAAATATCAAATTACTAAATTTATCCTAACCCCATTTTATGAGGTCAAATGTGTAAAAAATTTCAGCTTTATTTAAGTACTTGGAAAATATATTTTATTGGCTTGATATAGTAGACAATGTAGACATGATTTATAACCTTTCATTAAGAATATATTTTTTTTGTAGACAAATACAAAAAAATTTGATTCCTGTGGACTTCCTTTCAGCTGGCCAATATCTCATCACCGAATTTATCATTGTCTTTGGCCTTTAAAACATGTGTACCAAATTTGAAAGCTTTATCTCAAAAACTGTGGCTGCTATCGCGTTACTACAGACATGCAGACAGATTTTTTCTATAAAGTTATAATTTTTCATTACAGTTCGTCGAGATTCGTCCAAAAATGCATTAAATATTTTTAATTTTTTTTCCTCGAAATTGTACCTTTTTTCATCTTTCATTCATTTTGTCTTGTGGTGATACCACATTCACCAAATTTAAAGTGTCACCTAAAATATTGTTGAAAATCTTAATTGCCAAATTTGGGAAGTCTCCCATTTTTGAGTTATCGTAGCCACACATACACGCATACACATCCACACACACACGCGCGCGCACACACGAACCGATAGACATCATTCGGAAAATAATCAGAATGGATTCAGGAAGGTTCAGAACGTATATATCAATCAAAATGTCGAGGTCGAAAAAAATCACCATTACTATACTTCCTTATATTAGGTATAAGAAAGAAAAACCAAATCCATTTTTTATTATATGCTTTTTATTAGCTTCACTTGTATGTATCTATGTATGTATCTATCCATGTAACGGAATCTTTCAACGAAATTTTCACCAACTTCAAGACTTCTGATGAAATTGAAAATTTGCACACGTATTAAAGACCAATGACAATACAATAATTTGAATGCGTATCGACGCATTTCTCTTTAAAAAAATTCTAAGCGGATGTCAAAGTTGTGTGATCGGCGCATTCGCCAAAATATCGCATCCATGATAAGTTGGTAGAAAGTTAACCACTAATTGAATACCGTAACTCATTCTATACTTGAAATACAAGATGAATTAGTTACCAATTTACGATAAAATTTTTTTTCGAAAGCATTTGATTCTTTGATTCTTTCGTTTTGTCAAAATATATAGTAATTTAACAATGGCAATACAATAATTTGAAAAATAAAATAAAAAAAAATTCGAAATAAATTCAAATCAATAAATTTTGAAAAAAATTTTAATTAAAAAATTTCGACAAAAATTCTTGAAGACTATTACATTATTTGTTTTCGTTTCATGACTAAAAAATAAAAAATAAATTATAGTTTAAAAATCTAAAAAAACACGCTTTAATAGCAAACTGAACTAAAAAGTAAAAAATAAGAATGAAGTGATTGACAAAAAAAAAAGATTTATTGTAAAAAACGTGGGGTGCTTTTTACTATATTTTTATGATAGCTACCAATAAAATATTTATAACAATTGATATCAAGCACCCCAAGCTTTTTACAATAAAATGAATTTTTTTTGTCAATCACTTCATTCTTATTTTTTACTTTTTTAGTTCGGTTTGCTATTAAAGCGTGTTTTTTAGTTTTTTAAACTATAATTTATTTATAAAAGAGTTACCCCATTCCATTCCTGTTTTTACGCAACTGTATGGAGGAAAGAGCTGAGCGTTAGGTATGTTTGTTGAAAATGGATAGCTGTAACTTTACTGCAAACTTCATAGTGATCCGACATAATGTTATAGGTGTGTAATGCGGCATACGAGTGGATGTGCAAAAACTCATATGTGCAATAAGAGCAATGATGGATGTATCAATTATTTGCTTTGTCGATTCCATGGCGATTTTAGTTTCTCCTGGTCGATTTTTTATGAAAGTTGAGGGCATGGCACATATTGTTCTGTAGTACAAGGTCGCCTATCACGCAATGATGTAAATTTCCTTTCAGTAAAATATAGTCTATCTCGAAATCGAAGCATTTTAGAAAATACGTTTGTAAGACCTTCTTTCTTAGGTACTTTGACAGGTAAAACACATTTTTAGCCAAACGTTTCTTAAACACGCTATATAGAGATGCCATTTCGAAGCTATTCCAGCACTCTGATTCATGGGGCATTTTCAATACAATATATTTAGTTTCCGCAAAAACTAGCTTTAGGCGAATTTAGTCAATTTTTAGTTTACGTGAATGGCTGTGTTGCTATTGGAATATGACAACTCTCTTGTGTAGTTTTGCAAATTTTGTTAGCACATTAAAAACTGAATGTGCAAAAACACATTTTAATGTATTTTTACTTTAGAAATTCGATTTATGTATTATTATGTGACCAAGGTTAATTGTGGTCATGCGTGGAAAATAGAAATCAGTTATGTCTAAGTAGTTTTAGAATGTATATAACAATACACGTACATACTTATTTTACATTTAAAAAACATGTTAATAATAAGTTAAACTAATGTAGGTAAGTAGTAATACTTAAACATTAAATAGATATATAAACAAAATATGAAAGGCTGATGCAAAACTACTTATAGAAGTCGTATATTTCACCAATGTTTGAAATAAAACGACATGTGTTTTGAAAATTCTGAAATCATTGTTATTTTCTATAAGACGGTTATTTTTAGGCACTCCAACACATTGGAGGCTACAGAATGTCAGAATTTCGTCACTAACCTGCCTGAATTTACAATAATTATTTTTTTAAACGAAATGAAATTTTGTCATTTCTAATAATACTGAAAATATAAAGTATAACTTATCCGTCTGCCTTATCCTTTTAAATATTTCTCAACGAAAAAAATTTTTTAAATAAAAGTTTTTAGGTTTATTTTTTACCATATTTTGGTGACCTCAAGCTTTTCTTACCCGATATCGTCTCGACTTTTACTTTTTCAAACAGCGTATTATTTTTATATATATATATATATATATATATTATATATATATATATATATATATATATATATATATATATATATATATATATATATATATATATATATATATATATATATATATATATGTTGTTTTTCAGGTTTTCGCGGGTGGTGAATGTCAAATTCGTTTTCCGGGTATACTCCCGCGTAGGTGACAGGCCCCGAGAGGGACCGTGGTTGTCTGAACGACGTTTCGGCAGAATCTCATCTGCCATCTTCAGGTTCTAACAGATAACTGCTTACTGCGGCTTCTGGTAACTCTGCGGCTTCTGGTAACTAATTTTCAGTTCGAGTTACCAGAAGCCGCAGTAAGCAGTTATCTGTTAGAACCTGAAGACGGCAGATGAGATTCTGCCGAAACGTCGTTCAGACAACCACGGTCCCTCTCGGGGCCTATCACCTACGCGGGAGTATACCCGGAAAACGAATTTGTTTTTATTATATATATATATATATATATATATATATATATATATATATATATATATATATATATATACTTCCTCACCCCTCAAAGTGAGAAAGTTGCGTATTTGTGAAAAAAATTTTGAAAATTTTTATTGCATTTCTGGAAAAATCTCGACGTATTATGACGATACACAAAAAAAAATTGTCTGTGTGTCTGTGCTCGCGATAGCAGCTACAGTTTTTGAGATAAAGTTTTCGAAATTTGGTACACACATTCTAGAGGTCAAGGAAGAGATTGAGTTCGTTGATGAACAAAATCGGTCAAAAAAAATATTTGTGACATTCCACCGATGTGACTTTTTTGAAACGTCAAAATGTGACTTTCTTGAAACGTCAACAAATGTGACTTTTTTGAAACGTCAAAGTGACTTTTTTGAAACGTCAAAATGTCACCTTTTTTAAACGTTAAAAATTACTTTTATTATAAATTCCACCACACGTCGAGTTTTATTATGGTAAGGAAGTTCTGATCCCCAAGTAATTGGCAGCGGTTTTTTGTTTTTAGCATTGAGACTATTTTTTTGCATGCTAGTGTTTGTAGGGTTACATAAGGAAATCTTCGAGACAGATCATGAAGCTAATACAATACATAATAAAGTCATCTATAACAACTAAAAATGAACATAGAATGAAGCATTATTTTCTTCAAATAAAATGAAAACTTAATGCCTACATTAGTCTTTAAATTTTCAAAATGTCGCCCATTGTTTTGTAAACAAAGTTCCAACCGTTTCATTAATGATTGCCTCATATTTCCAAATAGTATATGATTGGAAATGTGACGCAGTCACTTATGCAACGATTGGAATTTTGTTAATAAAGTAATAGGCGACATTTTGACCATTTAAGAGGATAATTTACGGAAAGTTATAGGAGAAACAATTTATTCAGTTTACTGTTTAAGATTAAGACTTAACATTTTGCAGTTGTTTAAGATTAAGACTTAAGATTTTGCACATATTTATAGAAATATATATTCTGCTTTGTTACGTTTTCAATTTTTTATTCTACGTGCAAATGTGGTAAAAAAAGTCGAAAAATTTTAATCTACGGAAAAAAAAACGTGCCTAAGTAGATATACTTATTAATAATTATGTGAATGAAATATAATTTCTTAATTAAAAAAAATAGATTAATAATTTAATTCCCGAAAAACTCGTGAATATACTCTCAACATTTCTATTAACTTTCCATGGCTTACGGCTTTTATGGGACTTGTTGGCGTTGGATGATGGAAGGCAATCGAATCGAAGCATCCACTATCAATAAAAAAAACAGCACTTTTATTTTGAGAATGTGCATTATGCTCTTAATGTACTAATGCACGTATTAAGTTTTCATTTTATTTGAATAAAGCAGCGTTTCATTTTATGGCCGATTATTAGCATTTCACCAACAATTTGGGTTCTAAGGTCTTTTAAGCCATTTAGTCCTGCCTTGTATACGAGATTTTTTATGATGCTCCAGAGTTCTTAGTACAAGGAGTCAAATCAGGAGATCGAGTAGGCCATTCTGCTGCACCATAGGCAATCAATTCATTGGTTTGAGAAAATGTTTAAATAATTTCTAACCTTTAGTCTAAAGTGAGGAGGTGTTCCGTCTTGTTGAAACTAGATATGGATATTGTAATAAATAGCTTCTATTACCGGAACAACATTTTGACAGATATTTTTATATCGTCAATGTTCCGTCATTAAAATATGGCCCAATAATTTGATTATCAATAATACCCGCTCAAACGCCCATTTTCTGCGGTCACTGCATTGAGTGTGAGCTTCCATCATCCAATAAGGATGATTCTAGGTCTAATAACTACAGTCTATGGATTGATTTATGTATCACAAATGAGTCTTCATCACAAAATAAATTTTATTTACAAAATTTTGATTCTGTTAACACATGTCCTTCACCATTTCGGAAAATTGTTACGACCTCTCGAAATCATCCTCCGTAAGCTCTTGCACTAAATGTACCGGGTGTACCATTTAAGATGTAAGTCCAAATAAAAACTGTATTATTTTATATACAGAAAAAAGCCTTATATGAAAGTATTGTATATCAATCGGACTACAAATTGATGTAATCAAAACTTATACAGAATTTTCAAATATTCCCTGGTCAAATAGAGTTGTATCTTTTTAAACCCCATATATTACGTTTTTTGGAAACCTTGAGAAAATTTATTTTTAAACATATAAACATGTTGGGGTGTAATTTAAAAAAATATACTTAAATCTGACTGATATTTTTGCTTATTTTAAACCACCTGTACACGCACAAAGGATGAAAATAATAAAACGAGCATTATATGCTTTTGAAGTTCACGGTAAAAACTAAATATCCTGTAAGTTTCATATTTTTTATCTCGTAGCCAACACATTCACATTATAACCTAAATAATGCGATTTTTTTAAAATTTCAAAATTTCAAACAGAGATTTTTTTATAAAGAGTAGTCAATTGTAGGTTTTATTTCTTCCACGATATGTGCACTTGATCTCTGAGAAATATTAACTGATTGCATTCAACAGTCGAGACACTGGAGTCAGTTAAAATCACGAAAAATCAGTAAAATACACGTATTTTCAACACCGTGTTATTTTCCGGGGGTATTGTTTGTGTGAATTTATATTCTTTTCACAAGAACTACTATCTTTCAACGTTGAAATGCCATTTTGAACGTGTAGATATCTTTAATAGAAAAATTTTTACAGCTGAAAATATTAAAGCATAAAAACGACGTTTTTTAAATGCTTTAATTGGGGCAGGCGGTAACTGACGCATGCGAAAATTAAAAAACGGTGGATTTCCCTCTTCGGAAACCTAAAGAAGATTCTCACAAAGTTTAAGCAAAATCTAAAATAGTGGAACAACAAAAAAATTTTTTTTAGACGATTTCATATGGAATGACTCGAAAGTATCGTCAATGCAATCTGCATCATTTTCAGTTGTAGTTCTTATTGCGATTGTTAATGTAAAGTAAAAATTATAAAGCCGTCCACTTGCCAAACATTCAACAAATATCAATGCGTCAAATCGTCAAATATTTACATATTATTTGGCAAGTCCATGTTGTCACAGGAGATATTTGTATCTCTTCAGTACCTATTCGATATGTTCTACACACGATGTGTACACTTGCCAATTTTTTGTATGTCTACGCGTTTGTTTAAATTCGTTAAATTTGAAACAAATGTATATAAATAATAATTGCGATCAGTCCATGAATGAAATATTTTTATGTTTCTCCAAAAGTAAATATATTTCGAAAATCGACAATTATATTTAAAAATACCGATGTAACATAACAATCTAAAAACGCAAACGACGACTTCAACTATCAACCATTTACAACGTTTACTGATTATACTATTTGGTTTTTCGCAAATCAACAAATCAAATCACAGAAGAATAAATTCTACGGGTAAACACCATAAATAATTTTGTCGTAATAATTTTTTTATTGATAGGCAGTTTTACTGTGAAAACTAGTCGAAGAACACTGAACTGTCATTTCATCTTCTAAGATGAATACACCAGATTTTTTCAATCTCCATGATGAGTGCACCAGATTTTACACCATACACCAAAAGCTAATTTTATCCACCAGATATAACGTAAAATGCATTAAATTGATAACACTGGCTCTTATTGTTGTGTGGAGGGAGATTCGTCTGCTTTGATGTGTTTATTTACCTCCCTCTGAATGAACCATTACACAGCGGTTAAAATACATTCGTTGAATGGTCCAAACGATATACCATATTGTTACGTGTTTGCTATCCACACAAACACCTATACTCGTAGATTCGTTGATTAAAAGTCCAGGTAACACTAACTCACTACTTTATTTACTAATTAACAATTAACAACAATAGATTAATTACTGTCTTAATTATAAACACACTTGAACACTTATAAGTCTCTTTTTTTATTTCTTATTTAGTCGTTCACGTTCAATTTAAGATTAATTTTCGGTCCACCGTGCGCCTTATTTATACATCCATTCACACGGTCTAGAGTATTCCAGAATATTTCCGGCCGTTCGCATATAATTCCAGTCTCATCTAACCAGACTACACAGTCCAGTGGCGTAATACTGCCCCCTCCTTAAGCCTGAACGTTCCGATCAGGCAATTCATTGTTCCCTGCATACTTGGCTAGTCTCTCTATATGCACCACTTTCATCTTGGATTTTGGACTTTGCTGAATTATATATTCAACGTCGTTTAGTCTGGTGACGACAGTGTAAGGACCTTCCCAGGGCGGGTGAAGCTTCGGGGACCTGCCTTTCTTTCGTTGTGGGTTATATAGCCAAACCAAATCTCCAGTGCATGTACTAAAGCCTCACTACTAAGCTTATGCCTGGCCAACTTAAGAATTCGCCTAACTTCCTGGTCCCTTACTCCATCAATAAATGTACCAACTGCTAACTGTTGTTGAAATTCCATTGGTGCATCAGGATAGGCTAGATGGGCTAATCTTTCTACCGCAGCCTCGAACTCCTGGAGGCTTTCTCCACCTCGTTGTCTGCGTGATTTGAGCTGAGCCTGATATACTTGGGCGAGATGCTGGTCGCCATATCTTAGTTCTAACGCTGCTTCCAGAATGCTAAAGTTTTGTTGCTGTGCGGCAGGAATTGTTTGGAGCAAGTCTAACGCTTGGCCCCTTAGTGCTAATACCAATGCTGTTGCTTTTTCTTCATCGTTCCAGTTATTTGAACGTGCAGCTGCCTCGAACTGTCTCTTATAAGTTGACCATGAACTTTGACCGTCGAAGGAAGGTGGTTGTAATCTAGTACCAGACGACAGTACCAATTGGCCTCCCTTCTCTCTTAATTGTTGTTTCAACCGGGCTATCTCCCCTTCAACTTCACTGACTTTTCCTTTAACTTCAGTTATTTCTCCCTCAAACTTTCCTCTAACTTCACTGACTACTTCTTTAACTTCCATGACTTCAGCCAGTACATCTTCTTTCAATTGTTCAGTTACCGAGAGCATGACTTGATGCTGTCCCTCCATAATTTGTCTCAATTCTTCCTGGCGTCTTATTTATAGGCTTTCCATCATTTGTCTTAAGTCATCTTTTTCTTCCTGTCTTTTTCTTTCTTGATCTTCCATAATTTTCCTTTGTTCGTCTTTCTCTTCTTATCGTATTCTCTCTTGTTCTTCTTTTTCTTCCTGTCTTTTTCTTTCTTGATCTTCCATAATTTTCCTATGTTCTTCTTTCTCTTCTTGTCGTATTCTCTCTTGTTCTTCTTTTTCTTCCTGTCGTCTTCTCTCTTGTTCGTCTTTTTCTTTCTATCGTCTCCTCTCTTGCACGTTATCCGTTGTAACAATGCTGCAAGCATGTCCTGTGTTTGCTTCTCCGCCATACTTCTTGTTGTTGGCATTAACTTACGACACGTAAATCAGTTTCAGAATAAAGTTTATTACACTACAAAGTCCGTAAAATGTTGCTATCACGTCTATTTTAATAATGGAATGTTCCAGAAAAATCTCGAAACAGCACTAGAAAGTCTTATTTAGAGTCTATACTTCTTTTGTGTTGATAAAATTCACATCTCTCCACTAATTGTGCAATGGAATGTTCGAGAGTTTTCACGAGATATCACTAATAAGTCCTGTTTTGAGTCTATAACACGTTCCCGTTAACACAGTTTACGTATCTTCTGTGGTTTCCAAATCGATTGTTCTAGAATTGTCACTAAAAATCACTTATAGTCTTGTTTTCAAGTCTACAACACGTTTCCGTCGACACAATTCACGTATCTCCTGTTATTTTCAAATAGAATGTTCTAGAATTTTCCCGAATTTGCACTAGTAGTCTTTTTTCTCGGTCTACAACATGTTATTACTAGCGGCACTCGCGTATTTGCAGCTATTTCTAAATCGAATGTTCTAGAAACTTCTCGAAAATCCACTTTAAAGTCACTATTCAGTCCAGAAATAGTCCTCAAATACTGTCCAGTAGTTTAATTCTTCATGTTACCACTAATTTCTGAGAAGAACACTGTAGAACCTTTTCGAATATTCCAGAAATTTCTCTTCCAAGCCACTTCCGACACCAAATTGTTACGTGTTTGCTATTCACACAAACACCTATACTCGTAGATTCGTTGATTGAGTCCAGGTAACACTTACTCACTACTTTATTTACTAATTAACAATTAACAACAATAGATTAATTACTGTCTTAATTATAATCACACTTGAACACTTATAAGTCTCTTTCTTATTTTTTATTTAGTCATTCACGTTCAATTTAAGATTAATTCTCGGTCCACCGTGCGCCTTATTTATACATCCATTTACACGGTCTAGAGTATTCCAGAATATTCCCGGCCGTTCGCATATAATTCCAGTCTCATCTAACCAAACTACACAGTCCAGTGGCGTAATAATATATATTGCTTTAACCTTAACCAGTACATGACAAGTAATGCATCATTTCGAATTTCGGCACGAAACATCCACATGATGCAGAAATTGCTTACGCTTGTCGAACATTTGTTTTCGGGACAAATCCACACATATGATGAGTGATGACAAGCGTTCTATGGTCCACAGGATGTTGCATTTGTTTACACTTGGCAAATATTTGGTGAGTGAGCGCATCGTCTGGAGCCGGATTAAAACACTGCAAATTCCCCTTGGTACACTTTTTGGCATGGACAAGGAAAAGCATACTTATGTTGACAATATTATTACATGGATGTAATGTTTTATTTTGTACTTTATTATATAACAGTTATGTACATGTTTGTCTTAATTTTTATAAAGAATTAGAAAACTATTTGTTATAGAGCAATTTTATTAATTTTATGTTCGATAAATTAAAAACACATTACGAAAGCCATTTTATTAATTTATTTACATAGCAAATTTCAGTTAAATATCTTAATTGGTTTTAAAGATATTGAATTTTGAGACAATTTTTAAAATATCTGATGTGGCCTACACATAACTTTCATATACCAGTATATATCATCCCGATCTAAAAAAATCACTCTATTTAATTCTTCACTTACTTCAGTTAAATTTTAATTGCGTATTTTGAAATGTTTCATTACATTTTTTAAATAATTAATTATCACCGTCATTCGATACTGTCAATAATAATTCATGTCATATATTTTAATAATTTCTTCCTATTGACATTGACATTTTTGTAACTAAATTAGACATTTCAAATCTCAAACTGCTAAATTTATTCTAACCCCATTTTATGAGGTAAAATTTGTAAAAATTTCAGTTTACAACAGCTTTAAGTACTTGCAAAATATATTTCATTGACTTGATATAGTAGACATGATTTATAATCTTTCATCAAGAATATATTTTTTTGTTAAGAAAAATACAAAAAAGTTTGGGTCCCGTTGACCTCCTTCAGCTGGTCAATTTTACTTATTACCGAATTTATCATTGTCTTTAACCTTTAGAATATGTGTACCAAATTTGAAAGCTTTACCTCAAAGACTTTGGCTACTATCGCGATACTACAGACATGCGGACTGATTATTTTCATAAAGTTATGTTTTTTCATTATAATTGGTCGAGATTCGTCCAGAAATGCAATAAAAAATTTTTCCCGAAATCGTACCTTTTTTTTTTCTTTTATACATTGTCTCTTCTGGTGGTACCACATTCACCAAATTTAATGTGTCACCTAAAATGTTGTTGAACATATTAACTGCCAAGATTGGAAAGTCTCCCATTAGTATTTATTGAGTCATCGCGGATACACACATACACACACGCGTGCACTCACGCACGCACGCACGCATACACGCACGCATGCACGTACGCACGCATGCACGTACGCACGCATGCACGTACGCACGCATGCACGTACGCACGCATGCACGTACGCACGCACGTACACATACGTACACGCACGCACACACACGTACACACACACACGCACCGACAGACAACATTCGGAAAATAGTCAGATGGATTCAGGAGGGCTCAAAACGTATAAATCAATCAAGATCTCAAGGTAAAAAAAATTCCGATTACTATACTTCTTTATATTAGGTATAAGAAAGTAATTAGGGGTGCCATGCCATTGCTTACATACCCACTGATAAGCTTACATCATGATGTAGGTGGTTTTGGCCACGGTAACGGAAATAGGCAGGAATGTTAAATAAATGATTAAAAGAAAATCATTTGGTATTTACTCGGAAAATTATAGAGAATTCTTCAAAATGCTTATATTACAGAATTAATTTTGCGCACCATACTAAAGTTATAGATAGATTCTCATGTCTCCCACATTTCGTAGAAAACAAAATATTAACAATTCACTGTTTATGTATCTACCAATGATTATGTTACTTCAGAAAAAAATAAAATCAATTTACTAAAGAAATGAGCATAACACTTATCAAACGAATAACATTTACATTCCGCCTTAGCAAGGATCATTCATCAGTTCTATTAAAATATACAACTATACTTCAAACAAATGAGGTAATTAGAATGTAATTAGAACTATCATTTTAAGAGATCAATTAGTTTGACAAATATCACTAAAAAGCTATAGGTATAAATAACTTATTTCCATTTAGTTATAATTTTTTACCAACTGTCATGATCAATACGGTCAATAGCATTAGACAAAAATCTGTATTACACCTGTCTGTTCAAAGCTGTCAATATTGTATAAAACAAATTGTGTCAAAATTGTCAAGTTACGTGTTGTATGGTGCTTGTCAAATCCATGCTGGGATAATATTTCTTTACGGATTGAAAAGTGGACGGAATCATCAAAAATTGACTAACCCGCAAACGTGTTCTGAATATTACTAAGCGCTGGTCTAAGAAATATTTAATATTTCTTAGACCAGCGCTTTGTTCGAAAATAGTAAAAAAAATTCTGATGTGGCCAGCACAATAACTTTATTATACCAGTATATATCATCCTGATGTAAAAAAAATCATTCTATTTAATTCTTCACTCATCTCAATTAAATTTTAATAGCGTACCTTGAAATATTTCATTAAAATTTTTAAGCGTCAGCGTCATTCGATATTGTCAATAATAATTCATGTCATATATTTTAATAGTTTCTTCTTATTGACATTGACATTTTTGTAACTAAATTAGACATTTCAAATGTCAAACTGTTAAATGGGGATAGGCATTTTATGAGGTGTGTAAAAAATTTCCGTTTACATCAGCTTTATTTAAATATTTGAAAAATATATTTTATTGACATGACTTAGTTGACATGATTTATAATGTTTCATCAAGAGTATATTTTTTTGTAAAGGCAAATACAAAAAAGTTTGGTCTCGTGGACCTCTTTTAAGTTGGCCAATTCTGCTCATCATCGAATTTATCATTGTCTTTGGTCTTTAGAACATGTGTACTAAATTTGAAAGCTTTATCTCAAGCACTCTATCCCGATACTACAGACATGCAGACAGATTTTTTTTCTAAGTTTATTGATTATGTCTCTTCTGGTGGTACCACATTCACCAAATTTAATGTGTCACCTAAAACGTTGTTGACAATTTTAACTGCCAAATTTGGGAAGTCTCCCATTAGTATTTTTTGAGTTATCGCGGATACACACATACGCACGCACAAACGCACGCACGCACGCATGCACCGACAGACTTCATTCGGAAAATAGTCAGAATGAATTCAGGAGGATTTAAAATGTATATATCAATCAAAATCTCGAGGTCGAAAAAAATCACGATTACTTCCTTATATTAGGTATAGGAGAGTAAAATTATGAATATTGGACTATTAACCTAATAGATTTAAAACCCAATTTAATTTTAATTCAGTTTGGGTGTCAAGGTTATAATGGTTGATATAATTGTAACTAAAAGAAAAGTAAAACTTTATTATAAAAATGACCCGTAATATTTAATAACTAGAGTTTAAAATGTAGAGGTCATGGATGAGGTGACATATTCTTGTCGTTTTTGTTTTTCGTCATTATTAAATTATTCCGTGTTATAAACAATTTCAATATAAATTAATATAAAGCAATAATAACAAAATGTCAAGAGGCAAGCCGAATCCTGGCACTTCATTTTAGTAAATTAAAAGTGATACAAAATTTAAGTGGGATATTTCTGTCCAGTTTTGATGCAGAGTTGACCGTATTGATATAAAATACAGAAGTTCTTGCCAATGTGAAAAATACGAAATTATCTTCAAGTAGCATTCTTTAAACTGGGCGTACTATTTTACATGAAGAGGACCATAGGTTCCTTAAATTATCGACCTGAGGGTACGCAGGCTCATAGGTTCAATTTTCCTAAGAAGAACTTCGAAAATAATGGAAATTTTCCTGTGGATAGAAGGTCAACAAATGTAGCTAAACAGAACACCGTCTGTATGGATAAAGTTTTCAACTAAAGTATAAATGTTTTCAGTAGGCGGTCTCAATGTACAATCACTAAGGTACAAAATCGAAGAAATGGAAAGATATTTTGCACATACAAAGATATATCCTGATATTTTAAATTTCACAGAACACTGGTTAAAATCGGATGAAACAAACAATGTAACCATTAACAATTATACAAAGATGTCGCACATAACCAGAATAAATCAATCCTATGGTGGGAGCAGAATAATTGTAAAAAATGTTATTAACTTTAAAAATCGCAAAGACATAGTTATGTTAGCTATTTCATTTATATTAAATTTTCTCATTTATTACTTAACGAAAAATCAACTTGCTTATTAATAACGATAACATTGGGCCCGTCCAGAAAAAATGATAACCACAAACTCTCTCAAAATCACACTGTCGCCTGGTACAACTCTTACCGGAAACACATGAAAAAATCTCTTGCATTTTACCATGATGTGTCATAATAATCTTACTGAATATAATAAAAGTATTTGTAATAATTACAGACGATCACATAGGGCTAAAATACAATAAAAGCCGATAATGTCTATATAAAATCTAAAAATAATTCACCCAAAGCATTGTGAGACGTTATTAATAACAGCCGACCGAAACCGACAGTTTCTCAGACAGTTGAATTGAATGCCGATGAATTTAATACTTATTTTTGTTAGTCAGACATAATTTAATTTTTTATTTATTTTTATTTTATTTATTTAAATACAAAATCCAACAGACAGGAGCCCAATTACAGGATTAGGTACATTGAAATTATGTGTAGATAAATACATAATAAACAATTTTGTGTGTTACAAAAAATTTCATAATGAAATATATAATATATACGAATAAAACATATATAATTGTATATACGCATATAAATATACACTTGTATACGTACATACACATACCTATACATATAAAGAATACAGTAGATTACAAAACATCAAGGTGCAAAACAGAGTTTTTGATTACACTTTCATGGCAGAAAAATATATCAACACATCTTTACATCTTCGATTTTCGCATAGTTGACATACATTTGGTGTATTGGGGAGGCCAAGATAATATTAGTTCTTGGTATGTGTGAAATAAATAAGTTGTTATGGTGAGCAGAAATTCTAGGAACTTTATAATTTACTTGGTTTAATAGGTTAACACAATCCAGATGATTATTAACAATTTTATATAGAAAAAATATGGATTGAAATATTTTTCGTTTGGTAAGACTTGGTAAGTTAAATCTTTCTAACAATATATTTTGTGGAAATCCAATAGATGGATATGTATCATCAAGACTACACACTGCAGATTTTAAAAACTACGCTGAATATTCTCTAATTGTAATATATTGATATTATAAATTGGATTCCACACAACTGAAGCACAACCAAGGGGAGATCTAACAAATGTTACATGAGTGTTGACATTTTTAAAATCTTTGCAGTTCCTGATTACAAAGCCACTAGTTACCATTTTTACATGCTTATTGAATGACAATTTAGGATCAAAATACAAGCCAAAGTCTTTATTAATATCAGGTCTTTGTAAAACAACATTATCGACATTATAATTATACACGTACAGATTATTCTTGTGTCTAAATGATATGACATTATACTTGCTAGCATTGAGAGGTAGATAGTTGTTGACGCACCAGGAATTGACACTATCCAAGGTTTTTTGCAGAATTTCACAATCATGAAAAATATCAATAAACCGGTACATTCTTAGGTCGTCTACATGTATGAAGAAGTGGACATTAGTATCCAAGCTTTCAAAAATAGCATTAATGAACATTACAAAGAAGAGCGGTCCGAGTATCGAACCCTGCGGCACGCCAGATCTTTGCAAGAAACTATTCGATTTATGTATAATGTCCAAGTTACCAACTACTTTGGGTATGTCTAATAGTTTCTTAAACAGAGCCATTAAAAGAATGTCAAGCTGCAAGTAAGTATTACGGGCAAACAAAAATTCTAAAGACATATATGGTATAAATGTAAAAATAATCACGAACATTAAAAATCTAATATTGCTACCGTTAACTTATTTACTTAATTATTGTATGTATTATAGGACAGGAGAATTCCCAGATACACTGAAGATATCGAAAGTCATTTCCATATATAAAAAGCCTGCAGGGATGATCCAAGCAATTATTGTCCTACATCTCTGGTGCCAATAATTGCTAAGAACATGGAATGGCTAATGACTAAACAAATATCAGAATGTTTCGAGGATAACAGCTTCTTTTCTAATGGACAATATGATTTTAGAATCGAACTGAATCGGCTCTAGAATTGGTTTTTATGAGTGAGACGTAGTCGAAGGCAGCATCATGGTTTATTCTTAATCAACTAAGTCTCAATGGGAGCAAAACTATGAATTGCATTTTTATATTAAAAAACAATGATTTTGATAATCCACCCTTTGTTAAATTTCTTGCGATATATTTAGAGACCCTAAATTGTCTTGGGAAAATCATACAGACCAATTGGCAAATAAATCATCAAAGAATATTTACGTTTTAAGGAATTTATACCGAGCAGTAAATAAGTCAGTAGTTTTAACAGCTTACTACAGTCTCTTCCAGTCACATAATGGCCTGGGGCCACTTATTTCATGCAAAGCAACTTTTTAAACTCCAGTGAAGAGCGGTAAGAATTACTTGTAGTTTGGGATACTGGGATGATGTAAAGTTAAAGTTTGTTAAACTGAAGATTCCAACTTTAACGTCATTGTATATCTTGAGATGTCTGCTGTAGGTTAAAGAAAACCTAAACCTCTTTCAATTCCGTAGCGGTATACACGACCACTTCACAAGGCTTAACACGG
The DNA here is from genome assembly GCA_029963845.1 of Rhamnusium bicolor. Classification (NCBI taxonomy): domain Eukaryota; kingdom Metazoa; phylum Arthropoda; class Insecta; order Coleoptera; family Cerambycidae; genus Rhamnusium; species Rhamnusium bicolor. Next base: position 253,923 of record JANEYF010000241.1, read on the forward strand.
ATCTGGCAATTGATTATATCAAGTTCATACAAGTACCGGGTGAATATTCTAATTTGATACCCCCATTTATCTTCGTAAATTTTGAGATAATTTAAAAATTCAAAACACTCCTTTATGTAATTTTTTCAGCAGATTTCAGATCTGCTATCAGAATTTTCATAGACCTTTTACTATATGAGGGATGTTTTAAAGTTACGTTTTTTAAATGGAACACCCTGTATATTTTTACATATTTGGATTCGCCTCGTGTTTCTGATTTCAAAAATGTATAATTGTTATATGTTTATTTCAATAATAACCGTGAAAACCATAAATTCATATTTTAGCCATAAATTAAACCATTTTATTGCTTAGAAACAGTGGGCTTTGCTATTGAAAACAAATTTGATACAACTTTTTTGACAGTTACAACAATTGATTGTAACAATTAGCGACGCTTTGTTATAATAGTGTTCGCGTGTTAGGGGAATTTATAATATAAATATGAGGTATTCTTGGGCAGAAAAATTTGATATATATAACACATATCTGGAAAACAACAGAAATGCTGCAGCAGCTTTAAGACATTATGGAAGAAAGTTTCCCAACAGACGACAACCCACCAAATTAACATTTAAAAGAACAGAAGAAAAATTCCTTAATACAAGAAACTTTACTGATACAAATAGAAATGTTCAAGCTACAATTTTAACGGAGGAAATGGAATTGAGAATATTGCTACATTTTGAAGAAAATCCCTATGACTCAACCTGAAACTGCGCACGAATAAATGAAGTTTCGCAGGGTTCAGAATAAAGACTTTAAAGAAATATAAACGTAAACCTTATAGTGTAATGCCAGTTCAAAAACTGTTACCTGCAGATCCTATCTCGAGATTACAATTTCGTCAGCAAATAATTCACAGGCAAAACCACAAAGCAATTTTTCAGAATATTCTGTGGACGGATGAGGCATCATTCACAACTGCAGGATGTTTCAATAGGAAAAACATGCACTACTGGTCGTTTCGTTTGAAAATTCCCATAAATATAAATAAATGCAATTTCAAGGACGACAATCTCTTCAGGTAAAATGGTAATAATCGTATATTCTAAAGTTTAATTTATTTTTTTAAAAGGTATGGTGCGGAATAATTAATAATAGAGTAATTGGACCACTTTGTTATGATGGAAATTTAAATGGCGAAAGGTATTTAGGTTTTTTGCGAAATGAAATTGAAATTTTTTTGGACGATCTCCCCGTAGGAATCACTAGGAACATCATTTGGCAACAAGACGGTGCGCCATGCCATAACGTTGTAAATGTCAGTAATTATTTAAATGAAAATTACCAGGAGTGGATCGGAAAATATGGAACAATTAGTTGGCCACGGAGAAGTCCAGATTTAACGCCCCTAGATACCTTTTTGTGGGCGCATTTGAAGAATAAAATTTACGCGAACGACAATTTAACATCAGACATTATACGAGAGCAAATAGTTCTAGAAATTCAGTACCTAAATGATAATCGGCATATACTGAATAATGTGATTCAGAATTTAATTGAGAGATACCAGCTGTGCGTTGCACAAAATGGCGCCCACATTGAAAATTTATTGTAGTCACTTTTATTTTTTATGTTGATGGTTAATTAAGTTGTTCGTGTGCTGCCAGTTAATTATTGTTAATTAGTTATTTGAAAAAAATATGAATTTATGGTTTTCACGGTTATTATTGAAATAAACATATAACAATTATACATTTTTTGAAATCAGAAACACGAGGCGAATCCAAATATGTAAAAATATACAGGGTGTTCTATCCAAAAAAATGTAACTTTAGAACATCCCTCGTATAGTAAAAGGTCTATGAAAATTCTGATAGCAGATCTGAAATATGCAGAAAAAATTACATAAAGCAGTATTTTGAATTTTTAAAATATCTCAAAATTTACGAAGTTAAAGGGGGGTATCAAATTAGAATATTCACCCTGTATATGTTCTGCAAATTGTTATGTTTCCATATTATATAACAAACTTCCCGAGCAAGTTAAAAATATGCCATTTATGTAGCGATTAAACCATTCGTTAAAAAGTTATTGAAAAGGCATTTTACACTTTGGTTGAATCTTTTATTTTAAATTTCTAATTTGAGATAGTAAATAATTATTGTCCTTACTGTTCCTTTCATTTATTTATCTGTTTTGTATATCTTACACAGGGTGGAGAAAGAGTGCGTCGGATTTCGATATCTCAAGTTCTATGATAGTTAGAAATTAAAAAAAATATACAAGTAAACTAAATAAAAAAGTCTATAACCGGAAATTATTTTCCGGTTATAGACCCTCTAAATAGTCTCATATCAAAAGCGCATAGGTATGTGTGTCAATCAAAATGGGTAACACGTGGAGCACTTATTATAATTTTTTCTAATGAATTATTTGAAGAAACCTCTATTTCTTAAGTTTATTCTTGAATTTTATACTTATTGCTCAATAAAACGAAAATGGTTGCAATTAGCCGTAGGGAAGTCCTACAAAAAATATACAGGGTGTGTTTAATTAAAAAAAATTGAGAAAATTCAATTTAAAACGTTCTTAATTGAAAAATAATTTTTTGGTCACCCTGTACATTTTTAGGAAGTAAAAATGATTTAAAAACCTTAACTAGATGTTTCGTAACATACTTACATAAGTTTTTCTTAAAACCCATAATTGTGACTTTGGTGATTTTTTTCAATATGCATCTGCAGATGGCATTATTTTAACAAAAAAATTCATTATATCCAAGTGGTTGGAAGATAGTCATTTTTTTTTTATTTCTAGCCATCGTAGAACCCGAGATATCGAAGTCCGACGCATTATTGTCCCACCCTGTATATTTTACTGCCCGATATATTATATTATAAATGTAACTGCATTATATTGTACCATATACGTTAGCAATCATTTATTGTTTCATCTCAAGTTGTCTTTTTCTTTCTCTAATATTTTTAATATTGTTGACAAAGGTAAACATTTTTTTTGTATTAACATGATCAATAATGTTACATTAATGATGAATTTTCGTTTTGTATTCTAACTCTAAAATAAAGAAACGTACTTTTTAATACGTAAAACGTAGTTTTTCATGCTCTTAATATAAAATTATCCTACCTTCGTAGATGATCGGTTGCTTCTCCCTAAAGTATGTAAGTGCTGGAAATTTGGTAATGCCATAGTGCTTGGCCAGTCGTTTGTCGTTAATCTTGACGAAATCCACTCCAAAGGAGTCGGTGTCGTCGTCGATCTGCTCCAGTTCTTGCAGCACTTTATCGCACGTGGTGCAGCTACGTGCATCTGGAAGAAATATGAGACTAATTATTAGTAATACATTCACTAAATTACTTTATAAAATTATTAAAATAAATTAAAAACCACAAGTAAGACAACCCTCTGTATACAAAAAGGTAACTCGAGATACCAAGTGCGGGAGCGGCTACACATTTAGATACAACAGACGCACACCCACTATGCGCTTATGTTAGGGTCAGGAGTCAAACCCGGGACTTCGGGCGAGAGGCAAGTGTCTTAACCACTATAGTTCAAAGCCATGTATATATCAATAAATATCTACATGCAAAAACATTTGTGTTGTAGTATTTTTTAGCAATAAGCATTAGTATGCGTGAAAGATGAATGGAGAATTTATAAAGTTAAGAAATTTCAAATATTTTTTAGTTCAGCAGGTAAAAGTATTAATAATTCTACAACAGTGTTGATTATGATTATATCATGACCATTCGAAAACTTCAAACGATTCATTCTAAGTCGAGTTGGCCTCGTTAGAAACGGCAGATTTAAATAATAGCGCAGCGTCGTTTTGCAGTTAGTTTTCGATCGCCGTTGCTATTTGCTTTTCGTGAGAACAACGCCTAAGCCGTTGCCCTGACTATTATAAGTCTATGTCGTAACTATCGGATTAATGGTTCGCTACTGGTAATCCGATAGTTACGACGCGAGAGAAAGACAGTCTGAGACAGTAGCGAGTACGACACGGATAGTTGTCATGATCGGGCAGTGACAGATGTGTAATAGTTAATGGTGAATAACAACATAGTATTGTGAGTGATATATGATTCAGTGTCTTCGAATATTTATTAGCAGTTCCTTACAAAGGGCATGGATGTACTGTTCTTTCAAGTAAGTACATATTGGAAGTGTGCTTCAGTGGATTAAGGAGTTAAACAAATTATATTATTTGAGGTATGTTATTATTATAATTATTATGTGAATAGTCATTTAAAACGGCGATAATAGAGAAGTACTGCGAATTAGGTTATATTTTATACATTCTCTAATATACACTACACTGATTGTCAGTATTTAACGTTTATTACATATAAGGCGTTTGTTGCTCTTGGTTTTATTATATTCTAAATATTTAGTGTTTCTTAGTATATACAAGAAGCAACTACAGTCACGATTCCTTTTGAAAAAAAAAGATTATTTAACATGCATGTGGTATTAGCATTTTAGACAGATAAATACATGCCAATAAATTCTTTAATTTTGCACACCTATCGAAATAAAACTTTTGTTATTTATTAGCTACATCTAAATTATTATGTCTGTCAAGAATTTGCAGAAGCCCAGTTTGTTGGCATTTCATACGCTTACCGGATGTGCATTCATTCTTTGCAGATGAGACAAGAGACGTACCTGAAATATCTACATCAGATATTCAGAACTACTCTGTGACTTTGGTAAAATTTCTCTGGCAACATCTGCCACAGATTGCGCTAAAAAGTTTATAAAAAAGTTGATTGAAGATGAAGTTACTTTGTGAAAATCCATTTTCATTTAAAAAAAATTATAAACACTTTTTTACTTGTCTAATTTTCACTACATAAAGGCAATAACTGCAGATAAAGGCAATACTACAGTTATTATCCAAGAAACAGAATATATCAATAAAATTGGGAAATTCCTAGATGAACAAAATTTACAAAAATCAACCCAAGATCGTACGAATAAATTTGCAAATACAAAGTTTTGAATATTTGTGCCACTCCGAATTTGAAAAAAGAAGACTTACACATATGAATGTGAAGCCCCAAAGTTGTATGGCTTAGTTAAATTACACAAAGAAAATAAACCCTTTATACCAGTGGTTTACTACATAAATGCACCGACACGTAAGTTATCCGATTTACTTAATAACGAGTTTAAATCTATTACAAAATATAAGCCCAAAAATACAATTAATAACTCCTTAGACATACAGTAAAATTAAACACCCCAAATTTTTACCTCAATTCTATAAAATTAGTATCGTTTGATGTGTCCAATATGTTTCCTAATATGCCCCCTTTCGAATGTCTTCCTTTAATTTCAAATATATTAGAAAACTGCAAAATTATCACAAAATTAAAAAATGAAATACTGTAAACATTCAAGTTGTGTTTAGATCAAAATTATTTCCAATTTAATGAGGACATCTTTATACAAAAAACGGCGCTCCCTATGGGTTCGCCACTTAGCCCCCTTTTATCCGATATATTCATGGATAATCTTGAAGAAACTATATTGGATTCTCCAATATCAAAAAACATATTATCTTTTGGTACAGGTACGTTGATGACATCCTAATAAGTTTTAAAGGGACAGACAGACAATTAAAAATACTCCTCGATTTTATCAATAACACAAAATAATATATCTTTTACCTTAGAAACAGAGAACGATAAAAAATCAATAAACTTTCTCGACTTAACTATAAAAAGACATAAAACATCATTTTCCTATAATATTTACCGCAAACCAACTTTTACAGACGCCACTATCCCCTTTAATTTCTATGACCCTCTCTCCCACAAATTAGCCGCGTATCAATCTATGACACACCGAACCTTCAGCTTACCTCTATTTGAGACAGATTTAAAAGAAGAATTAGACACAATAAGACTTATAGCACATAATAACGGGTACCCTCAAAATATAATCAACAATCTAATCTACAAAAAAACAAAATAAGTCCCTCTTAAAAAGAACTTTATCCCCGAGTTTATCCCACTATTAACGAGAAAAAAGTTCAAACATACATTTCATTACCTTATTCACGTCAACTCTGTTATTCAATTAGAAATAATTTTTCCAAATTTAATATTAAAATATCTTTTAGTTCTAACAAAAATATAGACAGATATTTTTTCAACGCAAAACAAAAAACTGATATATCTTAAAATTGTGGTGTATATCGGTTAGATTGCCCAGAATATAACGCCTCATATGTAGGTCAAACAGGTGGGATCGTTCGGAGTAAGATAGAGAACATATTCACACACAAAAACAATATTCCAACTTTTATAAACACCTAACAGATTCTGGTCATACAATAACTGATGACCATCAACCAAAAATATTATATATTTGTGGGAAAAGTAAAAAACTTAATTTATTAGAAGTGCTAGAAATTAATAAATTAAATAGGAATAAAAATTACAACATATTAAACGACCAAATAGATTTAAATAATTCTCCGTTATTAAACTAATTCAGAAAACCTGCTGTTAATAAAAATCACACCATAATATAATTTACTATCTTGAAAAAAACCCTACATTTAAAGACATAATATCTGTACAAATTTGAATTATATTATCAACCATAAAGTGACCCATCCTTTTATTCAGTTCAGTTTATATTTAAATGAAAGTAAAATCTGTGTATAATTTAGTTTACTTGAAAATGTCGGAATAGGATGAAACTAGTTGTAAAATAACAGATAAAGTGAAAATTAGACAAGTAATAAAAAGTATTTATAATGTTTTAAATAAAAAGTTTATAGTGCAACTCTAGAGCATTGATGGCGAATCATCAAATAAAGCAAGATGTATACTGTTTGGAACGCTGAAGCAACCTGATCAAATGTCACTTACACATTCTGACGATTTACATTTCAAGTAAAGAGAGCGCATTACCTAGCATTCATTTGAGAAAATGTCCACCTTTCAGAAGTATTCATATCCTCGACACATAACAGTTGAACTCTTGATTAAGATATCGTATTTATTTCTTAAATATGCAATAACTTTGTACACACATTAACGTTTTTTCAGGAATAAAGTCAGTTTTCCCTTTCATCAGCAACCAGGGAGAGATCACTCTTGTTCAAGCAAAACTAGTATCTGTTCCAAGACTATGCAAATGTCACAAATCAGAGTTGAAATGTTCGAGTATTTCATGTTCGTCAGGATGTATAAATGTAGATGACCTAAATCAGTTAGATGAGCATTCCGATAAAGAAATTGATTAGTGAATGATACTCAACCCAAAAATTTACATTTTCTTTATTGAAGTATTTGACATTAACTGACTATTTGTTTCTTCTAAAAATTCAAGCAGATGAATTGTGTTCTACAGTTAGTAAATAATTGAATACCAATATAAGAAAGCACCGTGTCTTTTTTCTTCAATTATTAGTACTTTTTTTGTCGTCATCTTGTACTGTAAACTGAAACTTTTGAAATTTGAAATCAGAGGCATCTACTTACTCTTATAGCATAGGTTGTCAAAAAGTAATATGATTTGTTTCTAAATAGAAGTGATTTCAGAGGGCATTCCTGAAATTTGGACCAAGACGCCTAACTTGTCTACGCCCATGACAGTTCTAACATTACAGACAATAAAAATATTAATATATTTCGCACATAATGTGAAGTGTAATAACTTTCTGGCATAGCGCAGAAATTTAATTTGTATGGAAATACAACCTAAGACAACTAAGTTAAAAACATTTATTATAAAATTAATTTATGGTTAATAAAAGCCATATAAACTTGGAGTCAAAAACGTATATGGCGTTTGACGTTAAAATATCGTATTTTTTAACCTATATATTAACCCTATATTTTATACAATTAAAACTTGGTTTATTTTATAACATTTTCTGAATGTTATTTGTGGCATCCTCTAAATTTTCCGTTTTCTTTCTGGGTTTATTACCACATGAATAATTCTTTTTTTATCTAAAAAAATCCCAGTATCACACTGGAAAAATAAGCCTCTTAGCTTGTGACTTACGTCAAAAGATCAGTCAGGGGGGTGTTTTTTAAAAGAAGAAATGAACAAAATTTATATCGGATCATTTTTTAAGTAGCAAGAGTTCTATATGTATGTATCTATGGATATTATATAAACAAATAATACATGACCTTATGTCAGGTTTCACGCTTCACATATTTTATAAAAAGTAACACATAACTTTGAAAAGGGAAACAGGTTTCGTTTCCGAAACGTTAGAAAAATATATTACCAAGCCTGGCCAAGCGATGGTAGATTCAAGGTCGGGCGCAATACCAATGTCATAACGCGCTTGTCTACGATGACGATGACACGACACACTTCAGTTGTTATCTGTCGGCCGATGCATAGAGTACTAATAAATAATAAATAATGTTGAGCGTAAAGAGTAGAAAACGACCGTACGCTGATAAAGTGAATAAATTTATCGTGTAAAATAATTTGTAGTTTGTGATCAAGACTTAATGTGCTGGAATAAATACGGCTGCAAAATTCATGCCAATAGTAACCGGCATAAAAATAAAAAAATGGCGTGTCTTCTTTGGAACCTCAGTTTATGTTTCATTTACTGTTAATGCTGATTGCCTGTGATGTTCCCCTGCGCATATTGGATAAACCAGCATTTCGGGAGTTCTGGAATAAATACAATCCCCAGGTGAATTTACCAAGCCGTTCATCGTTACGTAGATATGTACCAAGTGTTCGTGAAGACATTGTAAATAGGATTAAATGTGCATTAAAAAATACACGGCTGTGGTTATGTGTTGACGAGACGACAGATTGTAAAAAAAATTCTATGTTAAATGTTATAGTACGTGTACTTGACCCTGTTAAACCAACATTTCCATTTCTACTAGCTAGCAAAAGACTAACTGCGTGTACTGGCGAAACAATTACGCGGGTGGTGTTGGAGACTTTACGAAAAATTTGAACTATCAACAAGTCAAGTGTTGATGTTTGTGACCGACGGTGCTGCTACAATGCGTTTGGTGGGCCGTTTTCTTCAAAGAGACGATTGTAGGTTTTTACATGTTACATGTAAAGTGCATGCGTTCCATCTTGTAGCAGAAACGATTCGAAAATGTTTTCCAGAGGTAGATGCATTAATAGCAAATACAAAAAAAGTATTTCTCAAATCTCCTAAACGGCTTCGAGCATTTCACACACTGTGTCCTGGTATTCCGGAACCACCAGAGCCGATCCTTACACGTTGGGGAACGTGGTTGAAGGCAGCTTTTTATTATGCTGAATATTTTCAACAAATAAAAGCTGTGATACTACAGTTCAACTCTAACGAGGCTGCAGTTATTAAGGAAAGCCAGACAAGCTTTCAAGATGTTTCCCTTGAAACAGATTTAAAAACTATTTATAACAATTATAGAGGACTACACAACGCAATAGAGAAATTGCAAAATAATTCGTTGTCGTTAGTGGAATCGCTGCAAATAGTGGACGACGTAAATACACAGCTACAGACTATAAATGACGAAAAAAATAAGCCCGTTATTGAGAGTGTATTACGGAAAGATCCTGATTTTACCAAATTAAGACAAATTAGTGATGGTGCATCTACAGTTACGTTAAGTGAATTCACAAAGTGTTTTACTTATGCCTGTATTACTTCCGTAGATGTCAAACGGTCTATTTCAAAATACAAACATATTTTTTCACCAAAGCGAACATCGCTTACTGAGACAACTGTAGAAACATATCTGATGCTACATAGTTATTACAGAAGTGCTCCAGTTTGTGATAACGACAACCAAACTACTTTATAAACCTGCTTAAGAAGGTGAGTTTTGTACATATTTTTATAAAGTGTACCAGTATACTATTTTATTCTATTTCCATTTATTTTATTTATTTATTATTAGTTATCACTTAGATATACAATGCACATGTGTGAACGTCATTTAACAGTTTAATAATAATGTGCAACACTAAGCTTACAAAATATAAGGAAATACATAAAAAAAGAATTTAAAGCGAACGAAATAGTACAAACACATACATCACAATATATAAAATATTTTTGTTTTTATTATTGTACTTATTCAAGTATTATGATATGATGCATACCCAGTACGTCTCTGTAGGATTAATGACCTTGGCCAGGCTTATATATTACTATTTCTTTGTCTTGGATTAGTTATCAAAAAATACCCTCTGATTGATCTTTTGACGTAAATCACAAGTCCAGAGGCTTATTTTTCCAGTATCATACTGGATAATTAACTGTATTTTCTAGATAACCAAGAATTATTCATGTGGTATAAGCCCCAAAGAGAAAATAAGACTTTTCGTTTATTTTACTAATGCAAATTTTTTTATTTATTTATTATTTATTTTGTTACACAGAATAATGTATATTATAATATTTGTAAGTTTAGTAAAACAAGAGTCTTAATAACATCTAGTTGCTACAAAACAGGATTTACCTAAAACATGAAACTTTCCATCTCGTACGACAAAAAAGTTACACCAGGTAAACTGCTGGACGATATTTTCTTCGAATCCTGAAGTGAAATATGTATCTGAAGCAAGCAAGAAAACGGCTAGTAAACATCCTTAGTTCAACCGAAGTCGTATATCATACTAATATAAATAACTATCAATTCATAATAAAAAATTACAAAAGAACTACGAGAAGGAAATATTAGGCACCTAAGGTTTCGAACTACACAATGTATTTCGACTGTAATAATGGAAATAAAAGTAGAGATAGGTAGTGAAAACGACATTGATATTGTGGGGGGGCGTACGTAAAGAAAAGAAATATTAAATACATGAAAGTTGACTGATTTATATAGCAAACATGCCAACAGACATTAGTATTTGTTCTAATTATGTAAATACTTTTTTATGTTAACAATTAATTAGTTTGTACAAATCATGATATGTGGTTCATTGTTATTGGTCGAAAAATGCTTCCTAAGGAAGTTACAGGCCCCTAAAGGTGGGCCCCTGAGGAAGGTTTTTATCAAATATCTCCAAAACCACTCAAAGTCAAATATTAAAAATTTACACAGCCGCCACTCTTCTTATGTGTAATAAGATGAAATGGAAATAATTCGAAAATTTTATCCAGGGCTGTCCCAAACTGGGGGGTTGTGGGGTTAAAATAACCCCAACTTTTTTGTATGTAACTTTTTTTCCATTTTTGATGGTAGAATATGAAATTTTAGAGTTTTATACGTAAAAAAAGGTACTCTTGATGAACATCGATAAAATGCACCGTTTTTGAATAATATTGACTTGAAATTTTTAAAATTTAACTAATTTTATTTGTTTTCTAAATTTTATAACATATGGAGCAAAATACATTGTACCAGATGAGTTTTGTCTATTATTTCATGTCCATATAAAGTACATACTAATATTTTTAATTTGTTGCTTGGAAAATAGGTGAAAATGTTTTTTTAATAAAAAACTCGAGCGAAACTATCATACTCAATATGAACAAAAATCATCCAGTAATCTTTTTATATCAACAACATTAAATTTGAATTTTCCATAGTTTTATTGTAACAGGTGTTCAAACAAATTTCAATTTTCTTGGATACACAGTCTCGCTCGACGTTCTAAAGTCTGAGAAGCCCGTAAAGTCTTGAATGTATTTCTTCTTAATTCATTTCCAGCCTGATTTATTCTTTGAAGTTGTTTTTTCGTGTATTTACTTCAGTGGCGTAACCCAAACCCTTCATATATCCCCAAAAGCGAAAATCTAATGGGTTTAGATTCGGTGACCGAGGGGGCCAAGCTATAGGACCACCTCGGCCTATCCATCTGCCTGGAAAATTTTGATGTAACCAAGTTCGAACATTGCGCCCAAAATGGGCAGGCACGCCGTCATGTTGAAAATGCATATTTTGTCGAACCTTGTGTCGAACATTCAACGGTAATAAATCGATAAAGTCGTTTTGGAGGAAGTTTAAATACTCTTCTGCATTAAGACGATTGGGGAATTCTATTGGGCCAATTACTTGATCCCAATGATTACTGTCCATAAATTAACCGAAAATCTATGTTGGAAATTTGTGCACCGAACAACTCGTGGATTTTCATCCGACCACATTCATATTGTGCATATTAAAAGCTCTGTTCCTAGTAAACATTGTCTCATCAGTCTATAATATGCTAGGAAGAATATTTCTCTTCGCTAATATCCATTGACAAAACTGGAGGTAAAAAATCTGCCTCGGTCAAATGTTGCACGCGTCTAAAGTGGTATGGGTGTATTCCTTGCATTACCGTCATTCTTCCTATCTGAAATTATTAAGATAAATAATTATCTAGGTACTTACATTTTTTATTAACTATTGGGCGAGGTATGTTGACAATTTCTGAAACTCTTCGAATGCTTATTTGTGGATCATTTTCTAAATGAATGAAATCTATATCCATACGATGATTTCCTTGTAGCCTTCCTGCGCCTCGAGATCTTTTAAAATCCCTATGGTCTGCTAAATTCCGGTGAAGAACTGCAAATATTCGACGCCCAGGTACTCTACAATTGGAAAATCGTCGTCGGTATTCCCTTACTGCGGCTAATGCACTACCATTGCAAAAACCGTACACAAAATGCATATCAGTCATTTCCCTATCTGCAAATCTTAGCATTTTAAATGGACTTAATGAAAATCGTTATTAAAGGCGCACAAATGAAATAACTGATAGAAAAGGGGACAAAACTTTTTTTTCCGATACGCGTTCTTGGGATTTTATATCATACAACTTTTTACATAAATTTATTAACCTTTGTTGACAGCTCTATCATCAAATTATATCATAGCGGCATGAAGCATTCTTTTTTTATTCATAGCCTACAATTAATGCAAAATTAGTTTAGATTCCCAATACCTATCTCATACCATGTTATAAAATTTTCAAGTCGATATTACTCTAAAACGGTGCATTTTATCGATATTCATCGAGAGTACCTTTTCTACGTATATAACTCTAAAATTTCATATTCTACCGTCAAAAATAGAATAAAGTTACATACAAAAAAGTTGGGGTTATTTTAACCCCACAACTCCCAGTTTGGGACAGCCCTGGATAAAATTTTCGAATTATTTCCATTTCATCTTATTACACATAAGAAGAGTAGTGGCTGTGTAAGTTTTCAATATTTGACTTTGAGTGGTTTTGGAGATATTCGATAAAAACCTTTCTCAGGGACCCACCTTTAGGGGCCTGTAGCTCCCTTAGGAAGCATTTTTCGACTAATGTTTATATCAACTTTATTTCCTGTTTCTGGCCGTAGAAGCAGCTGGTAAAATATTGCATACTAATTTCGGGACACCCTGTATAGTAGAAATGTCCAGCGGGTACCTCTTTCGCCTTGTTAAAATTTCATTAATTAATATTCATATGCTTTGGGATACAAAACGTATAGAACAAAGAGCGCATTCAGACCAAATATCAAGGATAATAACCACCAGAATCTGTGACAAATACGATGGTGCAAGTTGGGAAGTTTAAGAAAAAATTTCGATGCTCGTCTACAACAAATCAAATAAGAGCTAGTCATGGTCTTGGTTACGGTTCGATTTTTATTCCGTCAGTTATCGTCTATTATTTAAGGAGCAAATTTTTAAGAGGGAACTATTCCATTCCACTATTGTTAATAATTAAACGTAAAATGACAATTGTAACAAGTGAGAAAAGGGGCGAGCGTAGATCTGTCTTAATAATACTCCTGATTCGATACGAAAAGTTAACGGTAGGTGCAGTCAATAATTGTCGGTGATTGGCCCTGGTAGCGGAAATATTCCGACGTTAAATAAATGGATAAAAAAAACAAGTGATGACGATTTTATTACTGTCTAGTACGATATTTATTTTATTGGAATTAATTCTAAACAGAAATGCCTGACGGTATTGTTAGTCTACTATCTTTAATTTCTTAACACGATTAGATAAATAGATCCTGACTATCTAGTCATAAATCGTTTCTGATTCCTTTTCATGTAATCTCGTCAACGGCACTGTAGCCAAGAGCCTGAGAAACATTGAAACGCATTGGGACAGGCTTCTTTGTTTACACTAAAGCTAAATAGCTCTTATATTAGGACGGTGTTAGCACGTCCTTATCGCCAAGTTACCAACATAAAACTTTAAATCGCTGTTACAATTTTTCTGTTATAAGCACGAAAGAAGAAGACAAATAATTAATCTTAAATACGGATTGAATGTGGATTTGATATATAAAATTACAGGCAGTACTGATGCACATTTTTTTATTAATAAGAAATCGGAATATTTTATTAAGTATCACTTTTTCATTTCTAAAAAAAATTAATAAAATAATTATTGGGTTTTACAAAAGCATTCTCTCAAACCTAACATGTAAATAATGAATGTCTATAGATTTTGTTTTGTTTTATACTGATGTTCTTATCTGAATGTGCTAGTGTAAAAGTTTTAGGCATATAATGAATCAAAAACAATACTTTCAATAAATTTTATCATAGAAACTATTAAAACAACTACTCAGTCTAGGAGCAAGAACTGCATTGAATTAAATAACAGTGTTGTTAGTATTTGAGGCAAAAAAATATTGTTGTAAATTTAAAAATCCTTTTTGGTCACCCTGTATACTTTTATGAAGTGAAAATGGCTGAGTGTCATCACACAGATGTCTCATAACGGGTACTAACATATTTTCTCTTGAAATCGATAATTGTGACTGTAGTGATTTTTTTAATATACACGTGTAAATGGCATAATTTCAACAAAAAAAATCATTACTTCCAAGTGGTTGGGAGAGAGGCAATAATAAGACAGGAGTGGAAGGAGGCCACAAAGAGGTTTAAAAAAATTTGTTGAATACATGGCATTCTATTTAAAAAAAAAATGTTAGTTGACCCTGTAGAATCGTTTTGGCTCACCCTGTATATTCGAAAATAATTTCCTGTTATAGGTTTTTTTTGTCTAGTTTATTTATGTTTTCAATTCAAGTTTCTAGCTATCATAGAAATCGACATATCGAAGTCGGATGCACTATTGCCCCACCATGTATAACAGATTATAGGTGATAGATAAGCCTGGCCAAGCGATGGGAGATTCAGGGTCGGGCGCAATACCAATGCCATCGCGCGCTTGTTTACGATGACGATGACACGACACACTTCAGTTGTTATGTGTCGGTCGATGCATAGAGTAGTACTCTATGCATAATAAATAATGTTGAGCGTAAAGAGTAGAAAACGACCGTACGCTGATAAAATGAATAAATTTATCGGTGAATTTCCGGATTTATTCCATGATGGATGTAAAATAATTTGTAAAGTGTGTAATCCAGACTTAATGTGCTGGAATAAATACGGCTGCAAAATTCATGTCAATAGTAACCGGCATAAAAATAAAAAAATGGCGTGTCTTCTTTGGAACCTAAGTTTATGTTTGATTTACTGTTAATGCTGATTGCCTGTGATGTTCCCCTGCGCATATTGGATAAACCAGCATTTCGGGAGTTCTGGAATAAATACAATCCCCAGGTGAATTTACCAAGTCGTTCATCGTTAAGTAGATATGTACCAAGTGCTTTTGAAGACATTGTAAATGGGATTAAATGAGCATTAAAAAATACACGGCTGTGGTTATGTGTTGCCGAGAGGACAGATTGTAAAAAAAATTCTATTTTAAATGTTATAGTACGTATACTCGACCCTATTAAACCAACATTTCCACTTTTACTAGCTAGCAAAAGATTAACTGTGTGTACTGGCGAAACAATTACGCGGGTGGTGTTGGAGACTTTCGAAAAATTTGAACTGTCAACAAGTCAAGTGTTGATGTTTGTGACCGACGTGACGGTGCTGCGACAATGTGTTTGGTGGGCCGTTTTCTTCAAAGAGATGATTGTAGGTTTTTACATGTTACGTGTAAAGTGCATGCGTTCCATCTTGTAGCAGAAACGATTCGAAAATGTTTTCCAGAGGTAGATACATTAATAGCAAATACAAAAAAAGTATGTCTCAAATCTCCCAAACGGCTTCGAGCATTTCACACACTGCGTCCTGGTATTCCGGAACCACCAGAGCCGATTCTTACACGTTGGGGAACGTGGTTGAAGGCAGCTTTTTATCATGCTGAATATTTTCAACAAATAAAAGCTGTGATACGACAGTTCAACCCTAACGAGGCTGCAGCTATTAAGGAAAGCCAGACAAACTTTCAAGCTGTTTTCCTTGAAATAGATTTAAAAACTATTTATAACAATTATAGAGGACTACACGACACAATAGAAAAATTGCAAAATACTTCGTTGTCGTTAGTGGAATCGCTGCAAATAGTGGACGACGTAAATACACAGCTACAGACTATAAATGACGCAAAAAATAAGCCCGTTATTGAAAAATTCGAGAGTGTATTACGGAAAGATCCTGATTTTACCAAATTAAGACAAATTTGTGATGGTGCATCTACAGCTGCGTTAAGTGAGTTCACAGAGTGTTTTACTTATGCTTGTATTACTTCCGTAGATGTCGAACTGCCTTTTTCAAAATACAAACATATTTTTTCACCACAGCGAACATCGCTTACTGAGACAACTGTAGAAACATATCTGATGCTACACAGAAGTGCTTCAGTTTGTGATAACGACAACCAAGCTACTTCATAAATCTGCTTAAGAAGGTGAGTTTTGTATATATTTTTATAAAGTGTACCAGTATTAATAAAACGTATTTCCATTTATTTTATTTATTTATTTATTTATTTATTATTAGTTATCACTTAGATATACAATGTACATGTGTGAACGTCATTTAACAGTTTAATAATAATGTGCAGCACTAAGCTTACAAAATATAAGGAAATACGTAATAAAGAATTTAAAGCGAACGAAATAGTACAAAAACATACATCACAATATATAAAATATTTTTGTTTTTATTATTGTACTTATTCAAGTATTATGATATGATGCATACCCAGTACGTCTCTGTAGAATTAATGATCTTGGCCAGGCTTAGTGATAGATAATTAGACTTAATGATGTCGATGGTTCATTTAGATTTTCTTGAAGCAGAAGTATTTTAAGTGGAAAAGTCTAAGGTCGATTACACACGGTGAGCTATGGGTGCCGAGCGGTGAGCGTTGAATAAAATATTTTAAATATTAGCCTTTCAATGATTATGTTCACATTAACTAAGCGGTTCGCTTTGATATAATCATGTCACTTTTCCAAATAGGTACGGTACACATGCCGTACATGTATTGTGCTAAAACGAAAATGAATTGTTTTACATCCTGTAGATTGTTCACGATTTATATCATTATAATATAAAGGAAAAGAAAAGGATATAAATCATGAGAAATTTACAGGGAAGTAAAACAATTGATTTTGATTTTGACAAGTGCATGTACGGTGCCAAGGTATTTGGAAAAGGACCCATATAACACAGCGAAGTTCTTACCGATCAGCACTCACCGCTCGTCACTCGTCGCTCACCGCTTACTAATTGATTAAATTAGTCCCAAGTGAAATCTAAATTAGCAAATTCAGAAACAAGTGCAAAAATAATTAATTGATAATATCAGCTAGTTTACACAATTTAATTGAACCGAAAAGTAGTTTATATTAACAACGAATCCAAACAAAAAAGCTTTAATCATAAAATAAAAAAAGAGTAATAAACAGTGGAGAAGAAAGACATTAATTTAAGGTTAATTAAAAATAGTGCTGTATATAAACGTGGCATAAACACTTTTATGAAGATCACGACATTGAAAACAAACTTTAAGTAAGCTAGTAAAAATGTAGCTGCATTGTGAGCAAAGCGAATCACTCCTGACGTCGACTAAATAAGACATCTAAAAATAAAGACAGATGAAGAAATGAGATGGCAACGTTGACGAAATAAATCTAAAGAGTTTTCTAACGAAAGCCAGGCGTGTTTTTAGATATTCAGACATCGGCGTGCGTAGACGTTTTTACCATTTCTAGAAAAAAATAATAAAATAATTATTGGGTGTTACATAAGCATAATTTCAAACCTAACATGATAACAATAATAAATAATTATATTTTATGTTGTCATTCTTATCTGAATGTGCTAGCAAAAAAGTTTTAGGTATGTAATATATCAAAAAAGATACATCCAATACATTTTATCATAGAAACTATTAAAACAACTATCTACTCAATCTAGGAGCAAGAATTGCATTGAATTAAATAACAGTGTTCCTAGTATTAGAAGCAAAAAAAAAAATTAAGAATAAAAAAATTTTGACATCAATATATTTCTTTTAAATGGTATGTTTCTCCATTTTTGAATTCTGAATCAACAGCTGATTCAAAAAATGTATCCCAGTGTTTAAATTGATAAGTTGAAAGATACGGACATTTTGAATATAAGAATTTACTAATTTTTCATGTTTTGTTTGCACAAATAATAGTCACTAGAATTAATGTTTTCCGGTTTGGTTTTATAAACTAAGGTTTTTAGAGGGCCCCTCAGAAAATAATCTAATGGATTGAGATCCGGTAACCTTGGTGGCCATTCGATGGGTCCCCGTCTACCAATCCACCTGTTCAGAAATATTTGGTAAAGATACTTTCGAACGTCTGTTGCATAATGGGGAGGCGCACCATCCTGTTGATACCACAGGCTTTCGTCAACATTTCCAGGATTAATTCTACTTGGGAATAAACTTAATAACGTTGGAGTGAGATAGCCCATTAAAAATTGGAGATATGCCGGTTCGTTTACATTTCAATCGAAAAAATAGGGTCCAATGATTCTATTTTTTACAATTCCCGCTCACACATTTACCTTTTGTAGATACTATGTGTGCTGCTCCCGCATCCATCGAGGGTTTTCCCTTGCCGGTATCACTTCACCATTTAATTTGAAAGTGCATTCATCGGAGAAAATAATATTTTTTATCATTACACATATTCATCATTGTGTCACAAAATTGTATCCTCCGATCTGGATCATCATCACTTAGTTCTTGTACAAGCTGATTCTTAAAGGGATGCCATTGTTCTAATTTTAATACTGTATGTACTGACGTTTTAGTAACATCATAATCGCGACTAACCTGGTAAAGGATGGTATGTGGACTTTCTTCAACAGCCAGTAAAATATTTAATTTTGTATCCTTGTCAACACCCGGGCGACCTGCTTTGGGTAAATCTTCCACCGTACCAGTCTCCCTAATTTTTTTCAAATTTACTCACTGTCGATTGTGTTATAGGTAGTTCTGGATATTTAGTATTAAATAAATTACATACTTCTTGTTGAGTTCGCATCCTGTCACCATACCCGATCATCGTAAGAAATTCAATTGTCTGCTTTACAGATACGCTCATGTTAAAAATTAAAATAAATCTACAACAGTTATTGAGAAATCACTACTGGGGTAAAGTATTATTAAGTGATTCACTGTTAAAGACTATAATGATAAAACAAAAAAAAAAACAAAAACTGGCCTACTTTAAAAATTAATAAAAACCGTGTTTGTTTTACTTTTTTTACTCGGTTTTTTTTTAAATGGCCGTATCTTCCAACTTATCAATTTTAGACCCTAAGTGTATACATATTTGAAATCAGCTGTTGAAGCAGAATCCAGAAATGGAGAAATATACAGGGTGTTCCATTAAAAAATCGATGACGTCATAACAAAAAAATAAAGGAGAAGATGCGCAACTGAAATTAAAAATCGACAAGTTCGAGCAAGTTCTATAAATATTTTTAGTTTAAGAAATAATGAATTTGTTTCAAACTTTACGGGCACACTGTATATCGGACTAGGAGTTTTCGTCTTTGTATTGTAACTGGAGGAAATGATTTCTTAAGTGTGAAAATTTTTTACCATGAAGGTCAACATTTTTGGCGATTTTGCACTGAGAAGTTTCTTGTTCTTGAATTGAAAAAATGGTTTTCCATGTGTTTTTGCTTAAAATAAGTAGTGTTGTTAAATTAAGGAATCTTCAACATTATTTGCCTGTATCTTTTTAACAATCAACATTTAAAATGCTCAGTTAATACATTTATGATTGTAATTTTATACAAATAGTTATTTTTATTTCATTTCGGTAATAATTAATTAGTATTCTGAATCTAATGAATTTTTGTATAATTTTTAATGTATTTTATTTTTGGGTCATAGAATACGATTTTAATTATTTTTCATGCCTACGCACCATTTTAAAAAATATGTATACAAGGTGATTCAGAAAACATGATCACTTCCCTATTTCAATTACACACTGAAACTGAAACTCTGAATAGAGAGACGCTCAAAATATTTACTAATTTTTTTCCGCACACTATTGAGTGATATGAGAGATTTTTAGATGTTTCTTTGATTCCGAAAAAACATTTCGAAAACATTATGCGGTTTTAATTTCATGCTCAGAAACGTAAAATTTGAAATTTCCAAATTTTAAGATACTTGTCGCTTGAATAATTGAAAAATCTGACAACTGTCCGACGAAATTGGTTCCTTAGGATATTGGCAATCCTGCCAATTTTAGTTTTTCACCGGAAAATAGATTCTATGTAAAATGCCGAATTTTAAAAAGGAAACATGTAATTTCTTATTCGATAAAATTGAAATAAATAACTGAAAATTTTCAAATATCAATACATATAGAACTACATATCATTAGAAGCTTCTTGATGAGCTCTATCGACTACCTTTACAGTTTTGAAAAATATTAATTGATTTCCATGTTATATGTCAATGTGTGCTTTTCTATATTTCTGTAAACACTCAGTAGTCCTAGAAGTTTGAAAAACAAGCTCAGTGCGTAAAACTTTACTGAAAAGGAAGGTTGATTTGCATAAGAGTACAATTTTTAGAGCTAGTGCGCAATTTAAATTGGAATAATTCATAATTACAAAAACTGTTCAATATGTTACAGTGGCATAATCCACGCAAAAACTCTAAAGCAGAAGAATAAACAAGGTGCAGTTTTACGTTTTTGAGCATAAAATTGGAATCGCTTAATATTTATAAAATATTTTTCAGGATCAATGAAACATTAACGACCTTTTCAAAGACATATCACTCGTTATTGTACGGTAGAAAAGAAATGGGTAACATTTTTAGACCTCTCTGTATTTAGAGTTTTAGTGAAATAGTTCTGGCTCAATTGAAGTACTGAATCCATCGGTTATTACCGAAACTCGCCATCTGAAAATGAACTTGAAAACCAGGGGAGTGATCATGTTTTCTGAATCACCTTGTATATATGTACCATCTATATTTTAGTGAACAGGATGACTCCTTGAGAATAGACCTCTCTCTCTCTCAGGTATCTTTTGAGATACAAATTTGGGAGAAATGAATATAATTTTCGTTCGAAATTAATCCCATTGCAGATTCTATTCTCTGTGCGTGTAATGCAGTTTTTTTAGTTTCTGTTTTTGTTGTTTTTCAATAAAATTTGTCAAATTTGACTTTTACGTTAATGGAACAATTATTATAGTTTTAAATGGAGTCATTTGGAAATTATTATACAGTGTGATGAAATAAATTCTGTATCTCGTTAACAGACATTTTTTGGAAAAAATCCTCACACAGTTCGAATTTTGTTTTTAATGCGCAAATTTTTGCTACAAAAATTTTATACTCTCTTTCAACCCTTTCCCTTGCAGATTAATCTGTTCGAAAATTTTAAACGGTAAAGAAGTTGAGTTATACCTTGTTTAAAAGCTATTTTAATTCTCTATATACTGGGTTAAAAAAATTTTAATTTCGTTAATCATTATCCGTGATACAGCGTTTCAAAGAGGTAAAATCAAATATGGTTTCGTCAATTCAATTTATATAAATTCACAAACTCCTTATCTAACTTTTTTTATATAAGATACAATAAGGAGATATTTATCATACTAAAAGAGAAGTTTCATTTAAACTGTGAACTTGGTCTGTTAATATTATTAGATATAGTTTGGCAGGGATTTATTCAAATTCATTTAGTTTGGGTAAAACGATTTTTTTATAAAATAAATCACACCGTACGTCCACATATTTCTCATGAATGTTTTTTCATTTACCTTTAAAGCGGAGGTTTGTGGAAATTAGAAAATATCTCAAACTGACTAAAGTTCATCAAAATGGTTTTTGGAGCCAAACTCAATTTTTTCAAATGAAACCATATTGGTACCGTGGTACAATGGTACCACTAATAAATGTATTAGTATTATTAATAAGGAATTTATTCATATGTCGTATTAAAATGTGCGATAAATACAAACAAAATTACAGCTAAAAGAAAATAAGTAACTACAATTCTGTTCTAATTAAATGTTAAGAAGTAACTAACTAAGGTGACATTTATTGGTTTACCGGTGTTTTTATTCTGTCTTTAAAAATTGTTTAAAAGTCTTGTTAATTCTGTTCAAAATGCCGCAAATTTATACAAGAGATGAAAAAGTGGACATGTTAATTATTTATGGGGAATATAGAAGAAATGCCGTTGTGGCTAGACACCTTTATGCCGAACGATATCCTGACAGACAATGTCCAGCGAGAAATTATTTTAATCGTCTTGAAAATCAATTTCGAAGTGAGCCCAACAATTATCCCAAAGAAAATTTCATTCTTGACGAAGGAACGGAAATTAATGTTTTGGCTCGAGTAAAAGTTGATAAGATTGTTTCTTTAAGGCAAATTGGATTTGAATTGGAAATCAGTCACCAAACAGTAATCCGAATTTTGCACAAATACCACTATAAATCTTTTAAATACCAATTGCACCAGCACTTGTGTACGAAAATGAATACGAACGTAGGATGGAATATTGCAATTGGATTTTGCAGAATAACGTGCAGCCAAACAATGATTTTTTGGGAATGATTTTATTTTCGAACGAGTCTAGGTTTATAAATTTGGGATTATTTAGCCGACAAAATACAACACAATGGTCACAAGAAAATCAAAATTTATTACGGGAGGGTAACTTTCAAGTGCGGTTCGGTTTCAATGTTTAGCTTGGAATAATCGGTAGTAGAATCATTGGTCCAATAGTATTTGATGGACTGCTGACTGGTGCCAGATACTTGAGATTTCTGCAAAATGAAATTGAAGACAGTTTAGCTGAATTACCTCTCTATTTGCAACAGGGAATGTATTTCCAACAAGATGGCCCTCCTCCCCATAATTCAAGGATAGTAATTGATTGCCTTCAACGGAGATTAGGAGAAAACGTAATTTCGACTAATGGTCCTGTGAGGTAACCTCCAAGGTCACCTGATTTAGCACCTCTTGATTTCTTTGTTTGGGGTCATTTAAAAAACATTGTCTACGCAACCGCCGTTACAACCCGTGAAGACCTGGAGCTACGAGTAAGACGCGCAATTAATAGCATAACGGCCCAGCAATTGGCTAACGTTCTTCGAGAAACAGTTAGGCGAATTCAGAAGTGCATTGACATTAATGGGCAGCATTTTGACAACTGTTGTAATGTTTTGTGTTCATTTTTTGTATTCCGAAGCCATTTTATGTACAAAGAGGTAATAAGAATATTGTATTTTCATATTTTCTTTTAGCTGTAATTTTGTTTGTATTTATCGCACATTTTAATAGAACATATTAATAAATTCCTTATTAATAGTACTAATAAATGGTACCACGATACCAATATGGTTCCATTTGAAAAAATTGAGTTTGGCCCCAAAAACCATTTCATATATCATGTAATTTAATATTTTTGAAGAGATCTTGATTTTTCTAGCATTACACGGGTCATTTAGAATAAATCGGAACCGTCATGGCACACTTAAATGGAAAACTAAAAATTATATTATAAAAAATATTGACGTTTAAAATGTCACTTATTTAGTATCGTTGGATTCAGAAAATTATGCAGAATTCAAAAAATGCAATAACATACAGGGTGTTCTATTTAAAAATTGAAAATTTGTGTCACTTCCGGCGAAACTGAAAGTGAAAAAAAAACAATTGTATGTCAAAAAGTGCCGCTTATAATGTATATAGGTTATCCCAAATTTTAATCAATTATCTTCAAAACTAAAGGAGAAAAGGGTGTACCATTATCCTGTTACACCCGGTATAGTCAGAAATAATAGAAATTTCATACTTTAAGAGTTTTCAGTTTTTTTTAGGCTACATTGTAGTGAAAAATATCAAGGGACTCCTATGCGTCTTTATATGCAGTACACGAGCAGATAATCTTGGCACATGAAAATTCAACATTGCAGTGCTCTGTGGATAATCTACCGCATTATGTAATATTTTGCACAAAAAGATTACTTGTGTATTTTCATGTCTATCCTGTAGGCTTTCAATAAAAAGTCTGTCAAGCATGACATAGTGAGAAAAGCAATTGGAGGATAGATCCCATCTTCTTTAAAACAACAATATTTCAGAAATTTTCTTTGGACGCATATTCAATTTGCGATCTCACAAATGTAGAAAAAAGCAAATTTAATGTACAGATATTGTTAAAGTCAGCAGAGTTTCTAATAATCAACCGAAGGGCTCTAAAACTAGCAGAGGTGAGATTGTTCATATGGTCCATAAATAAAAGTTTTTGGTCAAACGTAACACCCAGATCTCGAAATGTTTCGGGTCTATTTAAAATAGAATTATTTAACGAATAATCAAAAATAATTGGTTTTATGTTATTGGAAACATTACATTTTGCTACGATTAAGGGTAATTTTTTTTGCAATGCACCAATTATTTATAATTATTAACTAATCTTGTAACGTTTTACAGTCATCGATGCTTCTGATATTATAATAGATTTTCATGTCGCCTGCATACAATAGGCAGTTTACCTTCAAATCACAAACAGTGTCATTAATAAATATGTTAAAAAGAAGGGGGCCCAGATTGGAACCCTGTGGAACAACGGATGTTGCTGTAATCTGGACAGACTGGTGGCCAGAACATTCAACATATTGCCTGCGATTAATAAGATGTGATAAAAAAAGGTCTAGGAGATTCAGTGAGAACCCATGAGTATGGAGTTTCATAATGAGAATGTCATGGTCCAGTCTATCAAAAGCTTTAGAGATATCTGTGTATAGAACAGTCTGAGTCCAAAATCAATAGATTCAGCTAAAAATTGTATGATACAAAAGAGATTTGTGACTGTAGATCTTCCCTTAATAAACCCATGTTGAAATTGGTTCAAGCATAATAACAACACATGTATTCATGTTATAAAATTTCAAATGCTTTTGAAAAATTGTTTACAATAGTAATTGGTCTATAGTTTTCAATATTAGCCTGGTCACCCTTTTTAATAACAGGTACAACTGTAGACATTTTCCAAATGGTTGGAAATGCTGCAGAGTTGATCGCTAAATTAAAAAGAATTGTCAGAGAATTTGAAAAGATGAAAACACTCTTAAGAAAAAAGTTTTTGATCAGAAATGCTGGATGTTCATCAGAACCTGTCGTTAATTTCTCTATATGGGATAGCGCCATGACAAAAATTCACTTAATAATGTGAAGTTAGTTTCAAATTATGTCTAAAGTGTTGCTCAAATAATTTCGCTGTGTTCCTTGCTCTACAATAACGATTCAAATTTATGTCATTCTCCTTAATTTTCCACCCTAAAATAACCTTTAAAATACATTAATAAGGCTGGTTTCTTGAGTACGTTATCTTGGGCGTGTGCGCCGTAAATAAGCAACTGCGTATAAGTTGTAATTACAGATCGGGAGGCAGCGATAAATTCCAGATACGAATTTTACATAGATGTAATATTATATATTCTAAACACTATGAAATATTCACAAACTGCTTTTTGCATGTATTCGTATGCTCTGTGTTTTTAACATCAATCTCCTAACGATTTTTTTCAAAACTTTCTTTTTTCGTTGAAAGGGATTGAGACCTTTAGACTGCCAAAGTAGACAGAGGGTGTAGGGTTGTTTTTTGCATTTCCTTTTTTCGTTATCTGTATCCCTTCACGAATTATAAAGACTATTTGGTTTTGTCAGTTTATGCTTTACATATTTAACATCTATTCGATCTTTTAAAGAATTTTTTTCAAAAATTGTTTGTTTTTGGACTAAAGGGACTGAAACTTTTGCAAAGTATTGGCGCAAATATTGTAAGTTGTTAAAATTAAATAATTACAAAACACTGTTTTTTTCTCGTCTAATTTTCACTTTTATTTTTATTTTAAACTTTACAACTGGTTTCATCCTATTCGGACATTTTCAAGTAACTAAAAATACAGATTTATTCTTTAAGTATAAAATGAGCAGCAAATAAGTTTATGGTTGGTTTTTCTGTGCACAGATGTTTTAAAAGCATAGAGGGTGAGACAGTAAAATTTATATTTTGGGTTGAACTTTTATCTTAACAGCAATAAGTTTACTGAACTAAATTTAATAACGGTGAATTATTTATACATATCTATCTGATCATTTAATATGTTATAATTTTTATTATTGTTTAACTTATTTATTTCCATAGCTTCTAGTAAGTTAAGTTTTTTACTTTTTTTCACAAATATGTAATATTTTTGGCATATGATTATTAGTTATAGTAAGGCCTGAATCTACTAAATGTATATAAAAGTTTGAGTGTTGTTTTTCTGTGTGAATATGCTCTCTATATCTTATATCAAATGATCTGCCTGTTTGACCTATATATGCTGCATTACATTCTGGACAATCTAACTGATATATCCACACTTTTTGTAAACTTCAGTTTTTTCTTTTGCGTTGTATAAAAATCTGCCTACATTTTTGTTCGAACTGAATGGTGTTTTAATATTAAATTTTGACAAAATATTACTGATTGAATTATCGAAGTGTCCTGCATATGGAATTGTGATATATATTTTGTCCTTTTTTTACTTTATTAATGGGGTATATTCCTTTTAAGAGAATGGTATTTTGTTTTTGAAAATTAATTTATTTATTGTATTTTGAGAATACCCGTTATTATATGCTATAACTTGTATTGTCTCCAGTTTTTTTTTAAATAAATTATAAACTCTCTGAAGGTCAGTAAAGCTGTCTTGGTGTTATTGGACTGGTACAGGTAATAAGCATCGCAGATGCAAATATCTAATAAGACGTGGAAAATTGCTTTTTTATACCACCTTCCGTTTTTTTCGTGGATACGAATAATAGCTTATCATTTGATCAGCTCGATCGACGCCAGACATGTTATCGTTGTATGCT
This sequence comes from Rhamnusium bicolor, assembly GCA_029963845.1. Classification (NCBI taxonomy): domain Eukaryota; kingdom Metazoa; phylum Arthropoda; class Insecta; order Coleoptera; family Cerambycidae; genus Rhamnusium; species Rhamnusium bicolor. The sequence goes on from JANEYF010000241.1 coordinate 281,103, forward strand.
GCAATTTCTACAGGTTTGTTTCATTTTTGGCCATATCTGTTTTGTACCTCAATCTGTTTGGGCTGGAAGCCAGTAGTTATGGTAAGCACTTCGCGTTTATCCTTCCACTTGGATACATAAACATTCATCCCTTTACGACTCCAAACACGTTCCCCTTTTTTTAGTTTTTTACCGAGAATGTGTTTAGGATTCTCACGTTTATTAGATCTCAATGTCCTTGAAGTGTGTGTCTTGTGTACGGCTAATAATTTCTGTGATAAGCCCACATTGTTATAGAAATTATCCATATATAAATGGTGTCTCTGGTTAGGTACGGATTCATAAAGCGTTTTGCTAAGTCATTGATTTTTTATGAAATTCGTGCATCATCATCATTGTTTTTTCCTTTATAAATCTTCATGTTGAGAACATAGCCGTTGCTGCCACAAAGTTCATAAAACTTTATTCCATATCAACTTTTTTTGTTTTTTATATAAACTCTAAATTTCAATCTTCCGCGAAACAATAATGAGGATTCATCTAGAAATAAGGCTTTATTGGATTAAAATGCATTTTGCGAGTTTCTCTATAAATAAGTTCACGACAGGACTGATTTTATACAGATTATTTTCTGTCTGTTCAGTGTCATTAACACAAATCAAACATCGAAGAATTTGTTGCGAATCTTCTTCCTGACTTAGTAGCGGAAAATATGGGGTGGTCTTTTATAAGAGAACATACGCCAATTTCCTGCATTTTACTTGAGCTACCAACAAACAAAGCCTAAAAAAATTTCTTTAGTTCCTCCAAAAAGAATTTCTCTGAAGGTTTTTAAACGTTCATTTCTTCATTTGGGCCTGTTGGATTGAAATAATTTTATCTCGTATTCATTGGTTTTTTCCAGTAACAAATTCCAAATTTCTTCAGCCCATAAAATTTCAAAAGTTTGGTGGGTCCAATTGATCATTGGCTATTTTGGTCCAGATTGACTAACATCGAACATTACCTAGGTCAATATTATTTTTGAAAGTGCCAAACCATTCTCTACTGTCCCCTATACCTTCACTTTGTCCTATAACAATGAAAATATATAATATATATTTCTAGAATCTTCTATATAGTTATTAGAACCCTAACTTCCCCTGTATCTGCAGTGATATCATTCTCATAGACGTTTTCAATAGGTGCGTCCAAATCATTATTGTCCTCCAGCGCCTCATTTGACAAAGATCTACTCTCCTCTATCATATCTACGTCTAAAATATATATTATCTCAATAAGCATACAAGAAATATATATAAAAAAAGTTCAAAACTACCGTTCTCTGTATTCTCTCCTGAGTTCGAACCTGTATCGATCATCTCATAATTTGGATCACTGATAGAGTCGTCATCATCTTCACTAAAATTCTCCCATTGTTCAGATTCCCGTTTAGACGTACTTGATTGGGAATCTTCAGGGAGATAATTTTCATTGTCACTAGGAAGTTCGTTATACCACTGCAAAAGTTTTTTCCTTTTTTTTGTCCATTTTTTAGCTAACTCGAAAGTCTTTACAATCAAAACACTTCAGTAAATTCACTAAACTAATCAAAACTAACCGACAAAATAGTGAAACGTGGCGAGAATTACTTCAACTTCACTAATAAAAGCGTACCGAGACCAGCGAACACAACGGTAAAACGCCTGACACAAACGACAATGCAATCAGCCAATCAGATTTAAGTAAAATTATTTTGATGCCTGATGGGACACTTTACATGCATGTACAGGCAAATTTGACGGGAAGTCCCGTTGGTGCCCGCATACGATGAATATGATAGAGACGGGCATGCCCGTCGCGTGTCCGTTATGGATGGTTATACCCGTTGATGTCTGTTAACGTGTTAAGTAGTTCAGATAACTCGTGTCGGTGCGTTTAAATAGGATACTATAGGTCTGACGGAGTTGTTTTCTGTGTGTAATTTTACCAGACCATATAATTTTGGAGCCTCGCAATTCATAAGTGTGAGTCTGCGTTTTTTAATTTCTGTGTGGAATTCTAAACTTTGTATGAAGATTTTCGTTTCTTTTTGTAAACTTTTTTGTGGGGTGTTTTGGTTTTCCAAATGTTGTTCTTCTAAGAATTGTTGAATTTTATTGTTGTATTCTATTTCTGGAAGTACTACTGTGGTATTGCCTTTGTCTGCTTTTGTGATAGTTAGTTTATTTTCCACAACCTTTCTTTGAATTTATTTTATTGTAGCTGTATGCGAGGAGCTATTTGTTTCTGTATGCGAGGAGCTATTTGTTTCTTCTTACAGTTTATTTTTTGCGCTATTTCGTGTTTTACACTTTGGGGGTTTTTGTAATGTTTTTATTGTTGTTGATAATAGCTAGTTCTGCATGTAATGTAAGTGTTTCTTTTGTTTCTTATAATTTTGTGGTTAGGGTGTGAATTTTGGGCCGAGATTTAGTAGTTTTTCCTCACTTCTAGTAAAATTTGTATTGGATAAATTGACATACCTCGGATAGAATTGATTATTCTTCTTACAAGTTGTTAGGTATGTCCAGTATAAAGTGACAGAAGTGTGTGAACATATTTTTTTTCCATTGCGGCTTTTCTCCGGCGAAAAAACTACATATTTGTGTTCAGCGTACCTCATTATGGGGAGTAGAAAAAATTTCAGGAAACGTGAAGCATCTTATCGAGTACTAAATAATTACCTAAATTAATAAATAATTCAAAAGAAAAAAACAAAAAAACTAAATCTAAAAAATTTCTATTAAAAAAATATTCAATTGTGGTAGTTTAAAGCAGTAGCGGTAAATATCAAGGCAAAGTAGAATACAAGCAAAGGTGTTATTCTGTTTAGTGTGAAGTTTTCTGATTTACCTCGTATTCAAAGAACAGCTGGTAAGATACAAAATTGGTTTCGTTCTTGAAATTGAGACATCTACCTAAAGGCGGCTTCCAACACAGTGATTCGGTCATATGGCGTGTGACTCAAGTGGTGGGAATACGTACGCTCGACTATGTGTGACGCAGCTTGGAATTCCCGCCAGTTGTCAGTAAATATGGCACGAGTCCAAGAGAAAATCGGAGGCTGAGCTCGGTTGACTTATAATCCATTCCCACTGAACCATGGATTTATGGCTATTTAATCATGCTCAGTTGCAAAAATGTGATTGCCAAGAAGCTTATGGTTGAAGATTCGCGCGACGTGCGAAATGACAAACTATCTCGCCCGCCGTGAACCGGTGAGCTTGCCGACTAGCGCTCGGCGAAACTTATCAAACCTCGCGCCATTGGAAGCGACTTAAAAAAAGAATATTCTGTTATTGGATTAAGACACCAAATTAAATGTAATGTTGGAAGTAGAAGAAAATCCGACAACTTCTCAAATTGCACGAAATAATAATGCAAGTCATACATTCGTATGAAGTTGTTTAGAGCAAATAAATTGCATCCTTACAAACGTTATCCAACACAGGAGTTATGTGAAGATCACCCTGATCGAAGGGTTGAATTCTGTGACGAAATGATGAGGAAATTAAACCAGACTGAATTATGAATATATGAGGTGTTATTTTCTGATGAATCAAACTTTATTCTTCATAGACAGGCGTAGTGAGGATTCAAATAATTGGCCTAATAATCTTTGATGGTAACACAACTGAAGCAATTTATTTAAACTTTCTCCAAACAGATCTTATTCCTATTTTGATAAACTTATTTCCAAATCCAAACAATTCAGAGATACCGAATTTTTCTTTGTGGTTGTGGCACCACCTAATTTTACACTTCCTGTCACAAAATATTCAAATAGAGTGAAAAACAAAATTTGCAAATTTGTAAGAGTTAAAAGCCCATTACTCTATAGATGTTCGAAAACGAGAGAAAGGAATTTTACTTTAGACTGGGTTGCTATCAAGAAATAGAAGGTGCTCATTTTAAACAACTTATTCATTAATTTTAATACAACAACTAAATCCGTTTTTATCGTAAGTGTTATTAAAAATTAGGTATTTTCAATTTTAAGGAAATTATTGAATTTACTTCTGAAAGTGAACCTAAATAGGAAATAAAATGAATAAAATTTGACTGCCTGAAATCCCTTGTGGTAACAAAAATTTCATTCCCAGAAAAACTTTCCTATGGCCTAATCATAAAAGCAATATTATTAAATTTCTTTACGTGAAAATGGTGAAAATTTAAATTTTCGATGTGACGGTACGCCCAATAGCGCTTATAATTTTCATTTAAAATTATTCGAATTAATTACTTATATCTGTGAATCAATATTTTTATTAAATTAGTTTTTTAACATTATTTACTGATATATTATTTCTCTTAATTTGCAATTCTTACACCTAAGCAACATTTATATTTATATTTTGTTTATTTTTCTAATAATACATATTTCCTCATTTTATTAAAGTGACAGGTATAAGATTCTTATTTTTTGTTCCTAAATTTATTAAAGATCTATTTTCAGATTAAAATTTCTAACACAAAACAACCTATAAAATGTTTTCAAAAAATATTGAAGAGTTTTATAATGGACATACAATTTTTTTATAATGTGAGGGAAAGAAAACTAATACCTACTGCTAGCAGAAATTCAATATTTCTATACACAAATTGATTTAAATGCAAAAAAATATAATATATGAAAAATTTATCTAAAGAATACCAGTTTTTTTATTTGCTACGATAAAGAACGAATAAATATATTTTAATTAACTATTTGTTACTGTTTCTACATGCATAGCTAAATAAAATAATAGTAAAGTAAATATCATTCTTATTACTCGTAATAACATCAATATTATTTTAAAATATCTGACATTTTATTTGCTTCGTATTTATTTATTTGTAGAAGAAATAATTATTCGGTATAATATAATTTAAACATTTTTATAAATAATATATTCATGTGTACCTGCCCCCTCAGGAGTTCCGGAAGAATGAGGGACGAAATATATCGGCCTAGGGGTCTTCGTTTTTATGTAGTAACCGGAGAGAATCATTTTTTAAGTGTACAAATTTTTTTCTTATCAATATTCTTTCAATCTCAATATTTTCTTATTTCTAATAATAAGAATATTGTTATTTAATTCAATGCAATTCTTGCTTCTAGATTGAGTAGGTGTTTTAATAATCCAACTTGTGTCTACTTAATAACTTGTATTGGAAGTGTTGTGTTTGATTTATTATCAGCCTAAAACTTTTGTACTAGCGAATTCAGATAAGAATAACAGTATAAAATTTAATATATATGTAATATATCTTATAGTATATATAATTCTACTGTCCGTGTGTATGTGACTGAACTCCTCCTAAACGGCTAGACCGATTTTGATGAAATTTTTTGTGTGTGTTCCAGTGGATTCGAGAATGGTTTAGATTCACAATTCAGTCCACTGGAAAATGTTTATTTAATTGTGTGTCCCGATAGTTGGCGCTGCGATCAGATTCAGGAAAATTTTGTATAGGACAACGTCGGGTCCGCTAGTATATATATATATATATATATATATATATATATATATATATATATATATATATATTAATATATATATATATATATATATATATATATATATATATATATATATATATATATATATATATATATATATATATATATATATATATATTATATATATAATTGTTTGTTTTTGGTTGGTGTAATTAAATTTTTTGTATATCCCGCGTAGATGATAGCGAGAGGGTTGGGGACGGCCGGATCATCTGCCATCTTATTTAAAGATAACTGCTTACTGCGGCTTCTGGTAACTCGAACAGAAGCGCAGTGCGTGTCTGTAGGTGGGGCGATAGATTCCGGAAACGTCGTAGAACGGGCCCCGACGGGGCCTATCACCCACGCGGGAAAATACAAAAAAAATAAAAATTTTTTTTTTTTTTTTTTTTTTGTATATATATATATATATATATATATAATGTTATATATATATATATATATATATATATATATATATATATATATATATATATATATATATATATATATATATATATATATATTGATATATATATACATATATTTAACCAAAAATTAAAAATATTTCATAATCTTTAACGAAGTTTATTCACTACCTGTATTACATATCATGACCATTCTATTCGAATGTACATTTGGAACTGTTTTTGGATCTCCTCCTCGTCTAGGCGACGATTCTTATTTCGAAAATATTATATGGTCAGATGAAGCTAAATTTACCAAAAATGGACTTTTTAATCGACACAATTCGCATTATTGGAGTGACTCGAATTCTCATGTGTTAGGGAGCGAAATTTTCAAGAAAGTTGGCAGTTTAATGTTTACTGTGCCATAAGATAACGTGGTAGCATTAGAATGTTATCAGGACAATTTAAACAGTAAGTTATAAAGATTTTTTCTTCTGCTAATACGTATAGTTAATTTTTTTCTTTTTGTTTTTTTTGAAAGATCTAAATAATTTACAAAATTAGAATAATAACTATTCAGAAAATTTACTTCTCGCCGAACATAAAAACATTTTTTATCAGCACGACGGTGCTCCCCTACATAACGTGTATTTGATAAATAATTTTATACAAGAAACTTTTTAAGATCAGTGGATCGCTAATAATATGGACCTTTCCTATGGCCTCTTCGTTCGCCCGATTTATCAATTTTAGATTATTTTATTGGGGAAACTATAAAAAGTAAAGATTATGAGAGTCCTTTAACAACTATTGAAGATTGTATGCAGTGAGTAAAGAATGCATTTCAAAACTTACAGGATTCAATTAGCTACCCATGAAGAACTAATCCGAAAGTGCGAAAAATGTGTGGTGGTTCGAGGGCGGAATTTTGAACAATTATTAAATTAAAATGGAATCATGTTTTTTAGTTGATTTTATCTTAGCTGTTTTAGTTTATGTAAAGTGTCTTCAATCCAATTAATAGGCATATTACAGTGTTTAGTGCTATTTTCCGTTTTTGTGGATATCTAGTAACAAATGTACTACAAGTTTTTGATATTACTTTATGACATTCTCCATAAATAATAAACAAATTCAAAAAGTCTTCGTGGGTGTAATTTAAACGCGGTGGCATTTTTTTGACATAAGAGAATGACTGACACTACTGATTGTTTCTATTTTTTTCTGGTGGAACTTTCGCGAACAGGACCCAAACAATATATTTTTAATTAACCGCGCAGAGAAGTTCTACACTAAACGATAATCACAAAATGCCACCCAAAAACTAATAAATACAGAACAAATCTAATAAAACTGACAAATCAGGCAAAAAGTACCACAATTAATAAATCCAGTCACAGCACATCACATAAATAAATCGCCAAAGATGACAATTGACATATCAAAACCCAGCGCGGCAACGCGAAATCACTAATTTTTACCAAAAGCAAATTGAAATGTAACTAGATTGCCCACAGTATGGCGGCCTCCTATACAGGGTCATTTTCTCAAGGTCGAGCAGTAACAAAGTTTGAAGGAATTTACGATGTACTGTCATTTTGTTGGGATATTGCTCAGAAAATTTTTCCGCCGCTTTATGCAATTTTTACTTTTTTTACTGCTATTAAATATTTTAATTTGGTCTTCATTATTATAGTTCATTTGTATTGTATTTTGCTTGTTTAGTATTTAGTACCTTGTTAAAGCTAAACTACACAGTTGCCACAAATTATAATTATTGTAACTGTCAAAATTGCCACAGTTTTATTCCAGGGACGTAGAGCTGAAAGCGAGATGAAATCCATTTTAAATTTAAACGACCTTTTAGAACAAGGAAAAACAATGGGAATTACATAAATTTGAATGGTTACTTTAGGGCAAAGAACACAGTGAAATACATGTTGTAAACTAATAACATTATTATTATTATTAATTTTGTAAAAACTACACAACCGAGTTCTTTTTGTCACATATTTTGCACATATCCGGCATTTTTTAAGTTAAAAAAATTCTGTAGAACGAATTAGAAAAAATAACGTAACTATTCACTTTTCAGATTAATAACAAAAAGCACGACACGGACACGTGAACATGGAACGAAACGTTAACATCACTTTTAGCAAGTTGAAATATTGACGCATGCGTGTTTGGTGTAATTCATCTAAGCATTTACTACGTTATTTCCGCGGCATCTGTGAGTGATAATTAGAGTTGGCAAAAATGCGCCGCAGGACATAGGCGTACGCATCATAATAAGTGTAATAAAACAAATTAACTAGTTATAAAAGCAATAGACTGTTACCATTTATAACAATGTATGCACAACATACCCTCTTAATTAGATTGATTATCACAAACTGGAAAAGATTTGTAAAAACTTAGCAGCATCATGTATGCTATGAAATGTACGAAGACGTTTAGGAGATTTAAGAAACACTTCTTTTGTACTTGCTATTAATGCATCTACCTCTGGAAAACCTTGTCAAATAGTTTCCGCCACAAGGTGTAAAGCATGCACTTTACACGTAACATGTACCAATTTACAACCGTATTCTTGAAGAGAACGGCCTACCAAACGCACTGTCGCAGCACCATCGGTCACAAATATCAACACTTGACTTTTTGACAGGTCAAATTTTTCTAACGTCTCCAACACCACCCGCGTAATTGTTTAGCCAGTATACTCAATTAGTCTTTTGCTAGCTAGTAACAATGGAAATGTCAGTTTAAGAGGGTGCAGTATACGTACTATAGCATTTAAAATAGATTTTTTTTAAATATGTCGTCTCGTCAACACATAACCACAGCCGAGTATTTTTTTAGTACACATTTGTTCTTATTTACAACATGTGCGTTATTTTCTATCTGAGATCTCAGCTAATCTAAGTAGTTTTACAGTTACACTGCATAAATAAAAGTATAATTTTATTTGGTATAGCCTCCGTAACCGTAAAACTACTTAGATCAACTGATATCTCAGTTAGAAAGAACGCACCTAACATCTTCGCTTACAGTTGGTACATAGTTACGCAAAGTTGTGCGACTTGGTAACGTTACCTTGGAATTGAATTTATTCCAGAACTCCTGAAATGGTTCTTTATCGAGTATGTGCAGCGAAACATCACAGGCAATTAACATTACAAGTAAATCGAACATAAACTGTGTTGTCGATTGCACGCCATTTTTTTAGTTTTATGTTGTACAGAATTTACGTGACGTTTCCAATCACGTTTGTCCCAGCACATCATATCTTTCTTGCACATCTTACAAACTATTAAAGCACCATTGTAGAATAAATCCGGGAATTCACGCTTTACAATGCGTAGACATGCCTTCCCTACTCCAAACCCCACCGCGGACGTAAAGTCAATTTTTATTTTCAAAACAAAAAATCATTATTTTGAGCAGGTTGAATAACACAACAAATAAAATTGCCAACAATACAACGGAGAGGAATAAATTACGTTGTACACACCACGTGGCATAACAATAGACTAAAATTAAATGTTAGTCTTTGCTAAAATAAACAAGTCTCGCTTACGAATTTGGGTATTTCTCTACCTGGCACCGCCCATGACTTGCGGACCGTTTTACCAACTCTAGTGATAATCTTAAGTTAAAAATTATTCCAAATGTAAAAAACTGTTATTATTTATTGATAAAATTTATGAAAATTTTTGAAACAAGAAAAAAATAAGGAATGCAATTATGAAAAAGTACCTATACTACATAGTATTTTATTTGAAAAAAAAAAAAACTTTTGTTATTATTAAAAATGATTCGTAATTATTTTTCTTAATTTAAAATCACCAAAAAATGCTCTAGAACTTTATCATTTAAAGTTTTTTGGTATCATTAATAATAAAGAATCCACAAGGGGTGCAAAATCTACAGGACCCATTCTGCATAGTTACACAAAGGGGGATACCATGGATTTTCTTTTAAGGAGTACATTTTGCATGTAGATTATTGGGAAGAAATTTTTCTATATTATTACTTGCTCTTTTATTTCTTTTTTAAGTTACCTGTTCCTATGTTTAAAATATCAATCATACTATTTATGACGATTCCAAGTGCAAAATTGAATAGAACTCATTTTATTGTAACTTTAGTAAAAATAAATTATTTATGATAGAAAAACGTTTAAATTCTATTTATTTATAGCAAAAGCATATTGTACCTATACGTTTCGTAAGTTGTAAGTGGGTGGTTTAATGTAAACGATATATTATTTGTGATTTAATTAACACACAAAATTTTATCCTAATATATTCATTACATTAATGACTCAAAAATAAAGAAAAAAATTGATTCGCTCAGAAGAGACTTCTGAAACTACCCTCTAAGGGATGATAATATGTTTAAATGATGCTAATGTACACCTTCTTGCCTAGATTTTACATGTCTGTAAAGACCTCGCACCACCCACAAATACACATTCTAAATGTATAATTCAGTGATTTGTCTAGGTAGTTTATTTCTATAGCGTAATATTATTTTTATTGTAGTGTATTACATTTATTGTAACTTATTGCTGAAAGAACAAACATTATTATTAATATTATTATCTTTTAAATATTTACAGATATTTGTTTTTCATTATATTAATCAGTTCAAAACATTGATATATTTTTAGTTTTCCTTTATTACAGTGGCGGCTGCTCCTAAGGGGCACAGGAGCACGTGCCCCCCAAAGCAAATTCAGCTTATCTAATTAATTAGTCAATTTCTAATTTCTATTTATTTTTATCCATTTTAACATTTTTATCAACATAATAAACCCCAAAACTAATTTCCGACGATATCGCTGCCTTACAATTTGAGTTTGCCAATATCTACTTCCCAAAGGGCACAAGATGAGTTGTGTACGGAGATCGCGTCATGTTTCTGCATCAGGCTAGATTTTGTTTACGGCATTGCTATGGCAACTATCCCCCCTTATGCTCTAATGCGGGCACAGTTCACTTGTGTACACCCACAGACCACATAGACTTGTTGCAAGGAACTAAGGCATGAAGCCACCGCGGAGCCTGGCCGGTGCCTAGCAGTCGCATGGCGATCAGTATGATTTATGCAATCGAGCTGTAAAGATCTATTGTTAATGAGATATTTGTATGTAATAAAGGGTAAATGTGTTGATGAAGTGTGTCCTAACCGAAGTGACACAGGTACCAGTGTAAATGAAAATTTTTCCTTTTTTCAGTAAGTAGTAATTACGAGTTATTTGTTATTTAATTTAAATTTTAAGCAATCTGCCTACGCCATGTGTACCTGCGCTCCAGCATGTTTGCAGGACTGGAGTAGTAAATTGTGTCAAATTATTTAGTTTACAACTCGGTGGTTTACAAACATAAAACTAAGTCGACATTTGTATAAAATGGTATTTTAATGTCATTTTTTTTTACCTATACGAATTTTATTATATTTATTTTTATGCATGTTATTATAATGCATTTGATTTTAAAAAATACCTCGAATATTTTCATACGGATTTTATTATATTTATTTTACTACATAATAAAAATTAAAATACTTACTTAATATTTTATTAGGAAGAATATTTAATCTTATGTGTAAAGTAACTTATTTTAAATAGTCTCTCTTTTTTCTGTAATATCAGACAGCATGGGGGGTGGAATAATAATCCAACTAGCCGCCAATTTAAATCTGCATATAAAAAATTGTTGATTCATATGCAAATTAAAGAAACATTCTCTGGAAATTGCATTCCTTTGGAAAATATTTCTATTTTAAATTGTAGTTCTGCAATAGACAAAATAAATTTAACTTGCAATAAATTTAGAGCCCATGATATATCTGAAACTGAATATAACTTTAATTTTTCTTTGGAGTTGTCGGAGTATAACGAATATATTATGGTGTATAGTGGCTTTGTGGTAAAATCAATTTTAAAATGGTTAAAATGTGAAGAATGTATAAACGCTTTATTTTCAATAAACAGGGAAAATTTCCATGAACTAATATTTGTAAAAGACCGCGGTGGTCTTATTTATCCGTCATCTGATGTCATACAAATATGTAAGGAAACAGAAAAACATTTAAGACATTTTAAAACTGAAAAAAATATTCAAATAGATTTGAAGCTAAAAATTAAAATTATGTGGTGTTTTAAAAAAGTTTCAAAATTCAAATATTTTTAATGATTTAGAAATTCACCAATTGGATAATTTCCCGAGTAATTTCCCTAATATTACCAATCATATTATTGAAATTATAAGGGCAATTTCAGAAACTTACATTAAAATTAGAGGTCATCATTTTACAAAAATGTTTCATAACTGTTTATGTACTAGATCTTAAAGTGGGAGGACACCTTTGCAAATTTTTGCTTATTTTTTAAGCAGCACACGATTTTGAGAACAAAGAATATTGTGAATGGTTCTCTGGTAAGTTAATTTTAATATACAATTTCAAAATGTCAAATGTGTGCCCCCTTATAAAATTAACCACGAGCCGCCACTGCTTTATTACTGTAATAAAGCGACACTATGGACACGTAATTGCAAATAAATAATAAATAATCCTGTGTGAAAAAATTATAATGCAAATGTTCACATTTCTGGCATATATCACGTTAAGCATAAAACCTATTTTTAAAGACTTCATTATGCTAGATCATATGTGTTGGAATGGGATATAAGGTTTATTTTTACATTGCAAAAAGTAAGACAAACTCGAATAGCATGAGGCAAATCTATTCACACATTATCTGGCCCACATTCACCGCAGAGACAGAAGTATTTAATCGGTTAGTAGACAATTAAATTTTTAACTTATATAATTAGTATTTATAATGGTATTCACGGTATGCAAGAGTTAGAGTTGGACTGGGGCTTGAAAAAATGGGTTTTGATAGAGATAGGGGACAGGCAGTTGCATCACAGTGTGCGGGAGTATTTGTACGTAGATCCAACACAGTGAAAAATCAGCAAAGCACTACGACGCGCCAAATCGGGATATGGCATGTTAGTATCCCGGCGACCCGGACACTTAATACACTCACTAGACCGCGCCGAAGGAGCGAACACCACAAAGAACTCTTCAGCAGGTACTTACACCAGAACACGGCCACATAGTCCTTTTCGGCCAGCACACGTTCCAATTGCTTGGCCGTGACCTCCTCGATGACGGGTTCTTGTGTCGTCGGGGCGCGCTTGGCCGTTGCCAGCGCCACTAGCAGCAGCCACCACCACATGCTGCTTTCCACTAAGTGAAGGCATCGGCGTCGCGATGCTCTCCCCACTCCCACCACAGGCTAGTGCTGAGCTTGGATGGCTCCCACATCAGGCTGGACCTAAACTCGGACCTATCCGACAATAGTTTGTTTTGATAAGTTCCAAATAAATTGACAAACAACGTTCACTTTCTTTTATGTGATTCCTTTTGATCTCTGATTAAAGTACATCAATTTTGCCAATTTATGCAACTATTGAAATATTTGATTCGATATAGTCCTAGCAACAATTTTATTTTATGATCTACTATTGACAGATATAGGGTGTCCGACCATCCACTATCAGGGACCCCTTTTAAAGTTATTTTTTCTTAATAAAAGATGATTTTAATTTGCAATAAAAACGTATAATTAGAAAGTATTAAAACTTAACATTTGGTACAAAACAGTATAAATTAAAATAAAATAGGGTTGCAGTAACAATAGATACCCAGTTGTTATATTTTAAAAATATTTACTTAGTTTTAAACATACAGGGTGCAATTTTATCGCAATTACGATTTAGATCTTTTTTCTCACTTATACCTAAAACCTAAATAGAAAACAAAAGGCAGATACATAGAACCACAGCAATACATTGTTTGTTTGAGTTATAATCAGAAGAATATTTTTTTCTCACTTTTAATACTGCAAATTTTTTGATTACCTCTTTTAAGTTTATTTGATCAGTAATTTCATGTTCAATTGCTAACATGGCCAAGCCGTTTAGTTGATTTTTCGTAGTAGTTAAGTGTAAAAAGGTTTTGATTAATATTAATTTTGAAAACTTCTTTCTCCACTTGCTACTGATATTGGAATAGTCAGTAGTATTACTCTTAAGGCAATACTAAGATTTGGAACAAAATTTAGCATTGTTATTATTTTAAGAACATCACGTGGACTTTCTTTTTTTGCCCAAAAGTGGACAAACTGCAGACATTTCCTCTACTAATTCTAGACCGTTAATGTCAGCTGATTCACCATCAGACAAAATATTTTCCAAATCTTTGCAAATCTTTATCAGTGTCTCTTTAGGCATGGTTTTCAAATCATATATATTATATAGAGATTGAAAATGGTTACTATAGTGATTTAGGTGTTCAAATCGACTATTTAGTGCCTTTAATGCTTGATCAATAGTATAGAAGAAAAAATTCTATTTTTCTATTCTAATTTCATTGAAAGATTTATCTGATCAAAGATTTTTAAAGAAATTTTTGCAGTTCGCTAGAAGATCAAGTCCTTTTTTAAAATCAAAATCTTCTGTTTGCATAAGCTTGCTTATGGGATTAATACAGTTTAAAATTTTATACCATATGACTATTGAACATAAAAATTTAAATTGTTTAATGCAACTTAGCAAACCCGAAGCTTCGTCTCTTATTGAGATATCGATGTTTTGGTTTTCATAAATGCTTAGAAAAACGTCGTATAATTCACCAAGTTATCTTAAGGGCGTTAAAGCTTCTATCCTGCTTTCCCATCGAGTGTCACTCAAAGGTTTTAATGTAAATCCTTGGATATGTTTTAAAAATATCGCCCATCGAAAAGTAGAAGAAAAAAATAAATATTTTTTTCTGGCCATATTAAAAATATTGGCTGCTTCCAAGGATGCTTTTGCCATAAAATTTACCACTAGATTGAGCGAGTGGCTGCTACACGGAACGTAGAATGCTCGTGGATTTAAATTCCTTGCACTCCTGCATTGTTGCCCTTCATGTTAGCCCCGTTACCATATCCTTGTTCTATACATTGTACTGATTCTGCGGTTGGCTTCTTGTGAAATATTATTAAATATTTTAAATAAACAAAGAAAGTTTGCTTTTAAATGTTTCAAAATTGTATTTTCACTCTACACTTGTTTCGGCTTTTTAGGCCCTTTTCAAGAGTACAGATGAGAGGTACTAAATTATAATTTGTGTTCCTTGCTTATATATTGAATGTTACATCTGGCAACTTATACTAATAAAAATGGTTTGTAAGATTTGGAATTTTTTTAGACAAGTTAAATTACTTTATCTAAAATGCGAATATTTGTTGTTCAATTTGTAATCGTTTTTTTATTTTTGGAAGTTTTCTTAATTTCTAATATTTCTAGTAAGCCTAATTTTTTTGCCTTTCTTTTCGGAATGAAGTAATTCTACATTATCCATATTTATAAAGTGATTGTTTTCTATACAGTGTGTTGACATGCCGGTGCTATATACGTTGTTTACAATAGACTTTTTATGCTCTTCAAGTCGCTTTTTTTATGTTACGTCCAGTCTGGCCAATGTATATATCGTCGCAGTCACTACATTTTAGTTCATACACTCCTGTCTTCTGTAGTTTTTCTGTTTTATTCTTATTGTTTATTAACATTTTTCCTAGGTTATTGCTGCTGCTCTCTTATATCTTGCACATCAAGTTCCATTTCATGATGCTCTTCAATTATAATTTCATATAGTTGTCTTCCTGTAGATATTTCCACAGATAAGAAACTTAAAAAAGCTTTCGTAGATTTTTATTTCGACATCGTTTGAATCAGAATCAGACTTATTGATGGAAACATATTTAATTATCAGGGTCATTTGCTCCACCTTACTAACGTCAGGAGTACAATCTAATATTATGGAATAATATTTCGCTTTTTAGTCTATTATCTCGTTTTGAATGTTTTTTCCAAGACAATGAGCTTTGAATTCCTCTTTTAAAAAAAGTCTACGCACGTGTTCCTCCATGACAGGGTCAAATTCAAATAGCAATTCAACTTTTTTTTAAAGTTGCCATTATTATTGTTACGTGTTTGCTATCCACACAAACACCTATCCTCGTAGATTCGTTGATTGAAAGTCCAGGTAACACTTACTCACTACTTTATTTACTAATTAACAATTAACAACAATAGATTAATCACTTTCCTAATTATAATCACAACTGAACACTTATAAGTCTCTTTCGTATTTCTTCTTTACTCGTTCACGTTCGACTTAAGACTAAATCTCGGCCCACCGTGCGTCTTATTTATACATCCATTCTCCCCGGTCTAGAGCACTCCAGAATATTCCCGGCCGTTCGTGTACAATTCCAGCCTAATCTAACCAGTCTGCACAGTCCAGTGGCGTAACACTGCCCCTCCTTAAGCCTGAACGTCCCGATCAGGCAATTCATTATTCCCTGCATACTTGGCTAGTCGCTCTATGTGCACCACCTTCATCTTGGATTTTGGATTTTGTTGAATTCTATATACAACGTCGTTTAATCTGGTGACGACAGTGTAAGGTCCTTCCCAGGGCGGGTGAAGTTTCGGGGACCTGTCTTTCTTTCGTTGTGGGTTATATAGCCAAACCAACTCTCCCACCTGGTACCCTCCTGAATTAGCCTTAAGATCATAACGAGCCTTCATACGGTCACTTGCTATGGTAATTCGCTCAAATGGAGCCCTGGCGTTATATTGCTTATTTCTTATTTGTGGCCCCATTCTTGCCGCGCAAACTCCACATTGGCGGCACCAAGCCTCCACATCTTGACGACTGGTTACCCAGTAGAAACGTTGTCTTACTTTTGTCAGGGTTTTGTTGATGCCAAAATGTCCGCCAGACGTTCCATTATGCACTTGCTGAAGTACATCTGCTACGTGACACCTGGGGATTAACAATTTCCAAGTAACTTTCCTCCCATCTGGACTTTCCCACGCTCTCTTCAGCAGTCCATCCTCTACGATAAGGGAGTCCCATTGTGCCCATAAAGCCTTCAGCCCCACTGATTTATTTGAAATGTCCTTCCAATCGGGTCGGGTCCCACTTTCTCTCCATTTCAGAATAGGACCAGTGTCATTATCGTTTATCTGCGCTTCCCTTAACGACCCTTTTGTCCAATAATCCGGAACATCAATCTTAACGGTCTTCATTATTTGTATATTTTGTTGTTCTTCCTTACGGTGGCAAGGCTTGTAGTCTTTCTCACGCGGTCTTTTGGAAAGGCCATCTGCTATATTCCGCGAAGTACCAGCTCGCCAGTTTTCCTGTGGCTTCTCCATTACTGCGACCCTCTCAGGGATACGCTGACGACAGTTACTCTGAATATGGCCCACTCTACCACACTTATAACAGCGCATACGTCTTCCACTCTGTCTCCCACTACTTTGCTGTTGGGTTTGTTTCGTATCTTGAATGTTGAGCTCATGACAGTTCCTCTTAATATGGCCCAATTTGCCACACTTATAACAACGGATGCCTCCATTCGGCCTCCCACTATTTTGTTGTTGGTCTTGTCTCTGCTGGGAGTTCGATTTTGTCAGTAGTTGGGTGATCATTTTGTGTAGATCAGATATCAGATTTTGTGTTGTGTTGTCTGGCTTGTCTTCCTCCACACTCACAGCTCGTACTCTCTGATTTGATTGTGTGGTATCCTTATAGGCAGCCTCAATCTCCAGTGCATGTACTAAAGCCTCACTACTAAGCTTATGCCTGGCCAACTTAAGAATTCGCCTAACTTCCTGGTCCCTTACTCCATCAATAAATGTACCAACTGCTAACTGTTGTTGAAATTCCATTGGTGCATCAGGATAGGCTAGATGGGCTAATCTTTCTACCGCAGCCTCGAACTCCTGGAGGCTTTCTCCACCTCGTTGTCTGCGTGATTTGAGCTGAGCCTGATATACTTGGGCGAGATGTTGGTCGCCATATCTTAGTTCTAACACTGCCTCCAAATTGCTAAAGTTTTGTTGCTGTGCGGCAGGAATTGTTTGGAGCAGGTCTAATGCTTGGCCCCTTAGTGCTAATACCAATGCTGTTGCCTTTTCCTCATCGTTCCAGTTATTTGAACGTGCAGCTGCCTCAAATTGTCTCTTATAAGTTGACCATGAACTTTGACCGTCGAAGGAAGGCGGTTGTAACCTAGCACCAGACGACAGTACTAATTGGCCACCCTTCTCTCTTAATTGTTGCTTGAGTCGGGCTACTTCTCCTCTGACTTCTGTTATTTCCCCTTCAACTTGGCTGACTTTTCCTTTAACTTCACTGACCTCTCCTTTAACTTCATTGACCTCTCCTTTAACTTCATTAACTTGTCCTTCGACTTCACAGACTTTCCCTGCGACTTCAGTGACTTTTTCGATAACATCTCCTTTAAATTTTTCAGTGAGGGAGAAAATGGCTGCCTGCTGTTCCTCTAGGCTTCTTTTTATATCTTGGTTTTCCTCCAATCGTCTTATTTCCAAGCCCTCTATCATTTTTCTTAAGTCTTCTTTTTCTTCCTGGCGTTTTCTCTCTTGTTCTTCTTTTTCTTCCTGGCGTCTTCTCTCTTGGTCTTCTTCTTCTTCCTGTCGTCTTCTCTCTTGGTCTTCTTTTTCTTCCTGTCGTCTTCTCTCTTGATCTTCTTTTTCTTCCTGTCGTTTTCTCTCTTGTTCTTCTTTTTCTTCTTGACGTCTTCTATCTTGTTCTTCTTTTTCTTCTTGTCGTCTTTTTTCTTGTTCTTCCTTTTCTTCCTGTCGTCTTATTTCTAGGCCATCGATCATTTTTATCAAGTCTTCTTTTTATTCCTGTCGTCTTCTCTCTTGTTCTTCTTTTTCTTCCTGTCTTTTTCTTTCTTGATCGTTCATTCGTTCCAACAACGCTGCTAACAAGTCCTGTGTTTGTTTCTCCGCCATGCTTCTTGTTGTTGGCATTAACTCACGACACGTAAATTAGTTCAGAATAAAGTTTATTACACTATAAAGTCTGTAAAATGTTGAAATTACGTCTATTTTGTTAATGAAATGTTCCAGAAAAATCTCGAAACAGCACTAGAAAGTCTTATTTAGAGTCTATACTTCTTTTGTGTTGACAAAATTCACTTAACTCCACTAATTGTCCAATGGAATGTTCGAGAATTTTCACGAAATATCACTAATAAGTCTTGTTTTGAGTCTATAACACGTTTCCGTTAACACAGTCCACGTATCTTCCGTGGTTTCCAAATCGAATGTTCTAGAAATGTCACTAAAAGTCACTTATAGTCTTGTTTTTAAGTCTACGACACGTTCCCGTCGACACAATTCACGTATCTCCTATAGTTTACAAATAGAATGTTCTAGAATTTTCCCGAAATTGCACTAGTAGTCCTTTTTCTCAGTGTACAACACGTTATTACTAGCGGCACTCGCGTATTTGCAGTTATTTCTAAATCGAATGTTCTAGAAACTTCTCGAAATTCCACTTTAAAGTCACTATTCAGTCCAAAAATAGTCCTCCAAACACTGTCCAGTAGCTTAATTCTCCGTGTTACCACTAATTTCTGAGAAGAACACTGTAGAACCTTTTCAAATATTCCAGAAATTTCTTTTCCAATCCACTTCCGACACCAAATTGTTACGTGTTTGCTATCCACACAAACACCTATCCTCGTAGATTCGTTGATTGAAAGTCCAGGTAACACTTACTCACTACTTTATTTACTAATTAACAATTAACAACAATAGATTAATCACTTTCCTAATTATAATCACAACTGAACACTTATAAGTCTCTTTCGTATTTCTTCTTTACTCGTTCACGTTCGACTTGAGACTAAATCTCGGCCCACCGTGCGTCTTATTTATACATCCATTCTCCCCCGGTCTAGAGCACTCCAGAATATTCCCGGCCGTTCGTGTACAATTCCAGCCTAATCTAACCAGTCTGCACAGTCCAGTGGCGTAACATTATGTTCAAACAGCTTGTCGCTTGTATCTTGAAAAGCTAAACAACTTTTACCGAACATTTTAGTAATTGCTACAATCCTTAGAAGCACCTCGTACTACTGATTTGTTTCAGCGTTAATAACTCTTTTGGCAGCTAGATCTTATAGTTGTACGATACTTTAACCTTTGACTGAGTTCTAGCCAGGATTTTTGGGCTTGATTATGATTTTTAGAAATTTCGTGATCCTTTAAAGTTTCAACGATGTGCTTCCAGCTTTTAAAACCTTCTTTTTTTGAAAGGGAACTTGACACACGGCCATAAATTTTGCAGTTTTTTGAAGTGGAGTACACTAGCCAGTCTCTTATAACTTGCTCTCAATTTCCTAAAATTCGAGAATAGTAATTTGCAAAACAATGGTTTAGGTGGACCTTGTCGTAAGTCAAATTTTCTTTCGGCATCTCCTAAAATTCTGGGCCATAATGCTGGATTTGTACCTGAAGTTTGTACAGGGCATTCCGTGGGTGGTAGGGTGGGGTCAGTTTGTAGAAGTAGAGTGTTACTAGTGTCTTCTGTAAGTGCCAAGGTGGTGTCTGTTGATAGGCTGCTTTCATTTGGTGACAAAGTTGGTTTAGAAATATCGTGTATTGATTGGTCTTGGTCACCAACATTCTCTGATGATTTCGTGTTTTCCTTTTTATCTGAATTTTTGGAGATATTTGTTTTGGTACTAATGGTACTACCAGACCTACCCTGTAAATAATTGTGCAGAGCACCAGCTTGTTTTTACTTTTGGGTTTCCTTCTCTAGCCTTCGCTTTTTGTACTGATGGCCGAACAATTTTCTTTGCGCATCAGACAATCTAAAACAGCAAATTAAACAATGCAAAATATACGCTAGTTAAAATAAGCCACGGGCGTTGCTAAAAATAAAATTGGAAAAAATCTTCAAATCCAATTAGTCAGTCTGTCTCACAGTTATAAAAAATAAAATGCCTAGTTTTAATTACTTACATACACTATTTTTAAATATAAAAACGAATTTCTTAACGTTTCGGGCTAATTTTCAACTCCACTTTTGGAATTAAAACTAGGCATTTCATTTTTTTAAACTGTGGGACAGTCGAAGCCACCGTCACCGACTAATCGTATTTGAAGATTTTTCTTCTTTAATCTTTTTATGCAATGCATTGGCTTATTACTACACAAAATTATAATTTATTAATTAGTAGGATTTTTTCAGATTTTTTTTAGGTGTGGTGGATCCAAACAAAATGGACAAAATGCGAACCATCACAACGAACATATAAAAACTAAATGTTTAAAATAGATACCTATCTAAAATGTTTGAATTTTTAAGATGGATTTTTAGTTTTTCTTTCTTCGCGGCGGAAACCCCAAATAAAAATCTGTCACAACAAATATACAGAAATTATTTAAAAATGTATGAGTACGTATTGTGGAAAATATTTTTGATTCTTTACCACTTAATAGGTATTTGCAGAAATACTTACCTTTAGAAATTGACAAAACACACAAAAGTAACAATCCCAAACTAAACTGTTAAATATTTTTAATATATATAAACTAAGTTCAAGGATATGTTATTACCGGCACCGATGCATTTACAATAACACAATTGCGCTTAGATGACTCTTTATATAGTAAGGCGCGAAAACATGTCCATGCATGTTATGTCTTGCAGTTCCTATTTTAAACAAGTAACTATATACCTACAAGTTCATGCAGGGTCATGCGCGTCTTTTAACTATACGTCTTGTTTTATACCAAAAATAAATATGGTTTTTTTAAAAAAGGTGTTTTAATATTTTTCTAGCTTTAAAACATAACAAATCACAAAGATTAAACGTAAATTGCATAGTAATTAGTTTTAGTAAGGGAAAAAATCAACAAATAGTGTAAAATTTATATTAATTGAGAATACAATTTATCAATATTTGGTTCAAATTCAGGGGGGCGAAAATGCCGCCCTCAGGTTCGCCGCCCCGGACAGGGGGTCCGGGTTTTCCGCCTCTAAAGCGGGCCCTGCCACTATGTCTTTCCTCGGGCTCTAGTACTGTTATAGTTTAAAGCGTAAAAAAAATAGTGAAAAACGGATTAATATCATTTCTCATATACACTATACACTGCTCTTCACCTTAAGTGGATCACATAAAATGTAGCTGAAGTTTAATATCTAATATCTTTTAAAGTATTTAGTGTAGCTTATTGGCTATTGACACTATCGTGGTTTTCTAAAAAATGCCAAAACACCATAAACTGCACTCGATGCGCATTTCGCCAACTAAGTTGGCATTACCTGCATATGATTAAAACTAACTTTATGAGCAACACCGGCCACCGGGACCACCACCTGCCGAACAGGGTTTTGTCATACGGAGGATTACGATAGCTTATTGTGTGGTGCATAAGCTTACAGCGTAAGACAACGCATAACCTGTTAAATATATTCTTTGATTAATGTAGTAGGATAAATAAAATAATAGCCTTTAAGTAAATATGTAATAATAGGGAATAAAAGTATTTAAATTGGAAATTGGTGCTTCCCACGCGGCCGATCGGGGTTCAAATTCAACTGTCGGCTATTTTTTTTTGCTGTTTCTTTCACTTATGAATGGTGGGCAGGTGCCATCTAGACGTAGACAAAATTGATGAGGTGTCAACTTCAAATTACATATTATTATTAGTCATCATGAAAAGCAATGTTTTTAGTTATCGAATACACAATATGGCGGGATGGGTTCTTGCAAGTTAACATTAGGGATAAAATCTTGTATTGTTTTTAAATAATAGTGCCCTACAAGTAAATTAAGACATTGAAATAAATTGAAGTAGTTGCAGTTATAGGTTCCCTTGCTAATTGCTTCCACACCCCTCAAAGAGAGGTTATGTATTCGTGAAAAAATTTTGAAAATTTTTATTGCATTTCTGGACGAATCTCGACGAATTATGACGATACACAAAATTTCAGACAGAAAAAAATTGTCTGTCTGTATGTCTGGTTCGCGATAGCAGCTACAGTTTTTGAGATAAAGCTTTCAAATTTGGTACACACATTCTGGAGGTCAAGGAAGAGATTGAGTTCGTTGTTGAGCAAAATCGGTCCCAATGTCTAAAAAAAATATTAGTGACATTCCACAAATGTGACTTTTTTGAAACGTCAAAATGTGAGTTTTTTGAAACGTCAAAAAAATTTGACTTTTTTTGAAACGTCAAAGTGACTTTTTTGAAACGTCAAAAAAATGTGACTTTTTTGAAACGTCAAAAATTACTTTTATTATAAATTCCACCACACATCGAGTGTTGGTATGTACCAAGTAAAATTTGAATTATATTTTTCTTATGGTGATCACAAGACATACGTGTGTGTTTGGGAAAAATCAGGTTTATTTGTATTTTTCTATTTATATTAGAACTTTAATTGTTTTAATACTGCACTTTTCGATACGAATTTATTGCTTATGTAAAAAACAATTTAATAATGCTCCAAACGACTCATTGAGTAAGGCGTTAGGCTACTAATCCAGAGGTCCCGGGTTCGACACGCAGGCAAGGTGAGATTTTAATTTAATGCAATTCTAAAAGGTGTTTCAATTAGAGCGCAATATTTCAAGGTTCAATAAAACATGGTTTTCTATAGCAAAGTATTGAAATATTTAATGAGTTATAATGTCGACATTTAGGAGTTATGTATATGGAACAACACATCTGGCAAATGGACGCCACGGCTTTGCTGGTACAAGCGTACTCTTTTGGAAAAATTTTGAATAACGGTGTTGCATATAAGTGGTGGTATTGCGTTGATATAACGTCTAATTTCGGCCTTCAATGCTTCGGTGGTCCCGGGCTTGTGGGCATATACCTGTGACTTCAGATAACCCCATAGCCAAAAGTCCAAAGGTGTTAAATCGCAAGAGCGTGGCAGCCCATTCACGACCAGGAAAAGACTCGTGCAATACCGTCAATGTTTCGCGGACGGTATGGCAAGTGGCACCGTCCTGCTGAAACCACATGTCGTCGAGAGCAATATCTTCCAATTGGATTTTGTTACTAATCTTTAATGATTTTGTTAAAACCTTCGAAAAAGAACAAGAAGAATTAACCATAACAGATATTGATTTTAGAGAACACTTTGATGAGTTAACCATCTTTGTTTCATAAATACTATTTTGTTTTCAAAGGCGACTACGTTTAACAAAATCATTAACGATATTTTAATACCCAAATTCAAATATCTCAAAAACTTTTTGAGATAACATGACACGATGTTATTTTAGTAATCAGAAAAATGAGGAAAATCGGATTATTTTAAACAGAGTATTCTATTTAAAGAAACAAAGTACCTACGATGTCATATTATTTATTTATGAAAGTAATGCGCAATTTTATTCAAAATTTGGATTCGGCGAACAAAATTAGTTCATGAAGATCTTTGCACGTTTTTGATAACTTCAAAAATAACAAAGTTATTCATAAAAGGACATTTCCGCGTGATGCCTCAGTACATTTGTTTTCAATTCGCATATTGAATTAAATGGATATCTTACTAGTTGTAAATAAAAATTCATTTTTGTTATGCAACTAAACATGCAAGTAGTCTGATATGTATATGGTTGCAACAGTGATATGATGTCACGATGGATGGGTTTGAATAAAATTTTTATAATTTTATGAATTGCATCTTACTTTTCTCTAAATTGATACCATAACAACTGTTAATGTATAATTGCTGGATATTTTTAAAGTGTTGTAAAGAAAATTATCGTTTATCTTCCATCATAATGGTTGAACGTCTGAACATATTCTAGATAGAAGTTATACCCTTGTATATGCAACCAATTATACGATCCTCTGAAATGTATGGTTGCAAAAGATATATATGGCTGAGAACATAAAGACGAAGACCAAGTATGACAAAATAGATAGGATGGCTCATCCAACGTCATAGTACCTTATGGGTAATAAAAAACAAGCTATGATTTATACGTTAACCTCTTTAAAGTGTTTTCATTTGCATTTTTTAATCAATTGAAAAAACACATAATTAATAATTACAAATCGAATAATATTACACCATGGGGTTTAATGATTCTAACGTCATGAGAAGATTGAGCCGTCCTGCCTAATTTATCATTCTTGATTGAAGACAGGAAGCCAATTAATTATATTAAGATGTACCATGATGGTACTACCATCTGTATAAATTCATGTTTAAACCATGAGCATAGCAACTCAAATTAGTCTATAATTAATAGAAAAACATTTAAAATGTATTTAACACAAAGTTGAATGTAGGTATTTATTCAAGTGAGTGCGGGACAAATTTCAAAAGAATCAGTCAGTAACCAACCGGTCATGCGCTAACCTGTATAAACACAAACTTTTCATACGTGTTTAAGGTGCTCGTGCAGGTGGTTGTGTAATTTGTAGTGCTTTGTTTGATTAAATACAGACCGGAATTTACAAAACAGGTAAATATTAGTAATTGTACTGAACTACTTATTTTTAATTTAAACAAATAAAACTTCATACTACCGCTCCTTTTAAACTGATATTGTCTAAATTTTGTAGGATACTTTTGAAAGTTAATTTTGCAAAAAACAACTACAAAGTCAACGGAAAATCATCATAAATATTATGTAGTTGCACTTTCTAGTTTTAGTTTATATTTATGTTGTAATATGTCATAGGTATATCATCTTAAAATGCAGTTTTAATTAAATTGTTCCATTATTACCGTTCGGTAAATCTTATCTAACTATTTACCTATCATAATCAGAGATTTTAAAGTTCCTAGAGATAATTCGAAGTATAAAAAAATTGGAGCATGTAAAATTAATTAATTATATTGTCATTTAAGGTGTAGATCTGATACATGGCTGTTTGTTATCGTTTTTTATCAATTCTCCCATTTTATTTCAGTCATTATCGTGTGATATCTCTGTACCTATATCGGTATCATTTTTATGCATTTTGTTTGGTTAATTTTAATGTCTAGTTTGTATAATAAGAATTAATTGGATTAACTTCGTGTGATGACGTTTTATGCAAAACTTACGCAAATATTATCTAGGACATTCTGTAGCGGCAAACTTCATATTTTCTTGAATCATGCGCTATTAATAATTTGTGCCCTTGTATTTTTATGACAATAATTTTACTGATTGGTTTTTTCTATTCGCTAAGAGAAAAATATCATTTGGTATAGCTTACACATGTGGAAAGTGCATGTATTTTTGGGCAAAAAAAGTTAAATACGCTAAACAATAATTGCAAGTGTTTCCACTTGTTTATTGTACATTTTTGCCCAAAAATGCAATTACGACGTGTGCGCCACACCATCGATAGTCTAAAAGATTCGTTTTTCTTAATAGACTGATCATTGACAAATATATGTTTTCCGCAACCGTAGTTGGTTTTGGTCCATTTTTTGTGGAAAGCAAATATGTATTACCTATATTTGCTGGTCTAGCCCGGTAAAATGACATAAGGGATCGGTGAGGTTTTTAACGATCCTATACAGTACCAGCTCCCCAGTAAACATTTTTTGTACCTGAAATGTTTCAGAAACATACTCTTTAATGTCTGAAACACTGCACTCAAAGTTGCATAAATGTTTCAGAAACATATATGGAATTAGATATGTCCGCCCTCAGAGATGTTTCAACAGAGATATTTCAAATAAATATAATGTTTCAGACACATGTATGTATCGTTAGTATTTAATATACTAAAGAACATGTCTGTAACATTCAAATTACATTGCAGTCTGAATGATTAATGTTGTCAATTATTGAAACATTTCTGAATAAAAATAAGTCCTATTCCTCTAAAATTCTTTAAAAGAAATTAAGGGAATAAAATACACTACTACTACTTAAAGTAATGCAGAAGCAATAATTGAAATAAACCAATATCACGAGACAAGTTAGAGGGACTTTTGGCCAGACACACATGAATCTGTAGACCTGTTTCGGACTATTAGCACGAAACAGGTAAATTACAATCTATAAAACAACTAGGAGTCCAGCTATTATGGGGCCAACATAAATCGGCGACTTAGAAGAAAAACCATCTCATAGTGACGGTTTGTTTCAACTGACGTGGAAGTATCCCGGACTAGACGAATATGCAAAATGATATACATCCAAGTTAAAACAAATATAGGTACTTATATGGAATAAAAAAATAATGAAATTACTAACCCCGAATATTATCAACATAAAGGGACCTTTAACTTGAAGGGAGTTTTAGTGACAAAAAAATATATTACCAGCAATTCCAGCAAAATATAAATCGAGATATAAATACAATTGCTATTAAGCCTATTTTTTATTTAAATTATAGGACTGCTATCAGATATTTATATTTTGTTTGTAATAAATTTTCTTGTCATTAAAACTCTCTTATGTTAAAGGTCACTAAAACTCCCTTTAAGTTAAAGGTTTTTTTAAATTGTTGATAACCATATTCTTCAAAAATCCTTTAACATATAAATTTTTTGAAACATATATCATGAATATAGTTCATTTACTCCTCACTAGAAACATTTCTGAAATATATCAAAAGTATGTTGTAATAGTTATCAATTAAAGATATCTTGAAATATTTCAGAAATGTTTAAATTTTACTGAAACATGGCTCAAATATAACAAATGTATGATTATATGATTACAGCTGGCATTATTTTAAGGGCGGCATTTCAATATTGTCAAATGGGTAATTCAGGTATTTAAAAGGGCAAATCAAGTATTGGTTATCTGTTATTAGTATGTGAAAAGAATAATTCAAATATTAAGTATATACCTATTACTTAAGTCATATATTTTACGAAATTAATTTAAAGGGGAAGTATGAAAACAGTGTTACACCTTTAGATTATTTTTTTTAATTAACCCGGTAAAGTGACATAAGGGATGGGTAAAGTCTTTACTGATCCCGTATGTCACTTGGTTGATAACAGTAGGGTAAGTACGAGATCAGATATTACTGTTAACACAAAGTGACATATGAGATCTGGTAACGACTTGACCGATTCCTTATATCTTCGCTTATATCACTTTGCCAGGCTAGACCAGTATATATGTTTTTTGCACTCAATTGGTTACCATCAACAGAGCGATTTGCAGATTTATACACCTGATGAAAACACCACTTTAATGTTGATATCATTGATAGGTACTCGAAATGATTGATCGTTTTTTTCGAGATTTTCTTATTCTGATAATTTCATGTCATCTGGAAGTTACCTGACAAACATTTCCTTGCAAATTATACTTTCAGTTCGTTCTTAACTAACGCTTTGATAGAAATGGATGAATTAGTACAGATTTCAAATTATAATTACTCTAAAACTGTGTCTATCTAAATTTTATTTTAAGCATAGTGTCCAGTCCGGAGAGGTCCATATATCAGAATCAAAAATCACTAATAATTGATGAACTTAGAATTAGTTGAATAAAAAAATTCTTACAGAATTTTTTTAAATTATTGTGTAGAGAAGTAAACTAAACTACCAATGCTGTTAGTTATATAAATCAATATAATAATAAAAAAAAAATGGAGATTTCCATTTTAAAAAATTTAAGATACTTACTAAGTAATTTGAATTAAAAAAGTTTTGACCACTTTTGTACGCACTCTGTATGATATTGGAGATTTTTTGATTATTCATTAATAACCTAGGACTTTGTTAATAATAATATAACACAGTAAAATATATTTAATTTCTTCTGTGGGTTATTCACAGGAAAAAGTTCTTGAGGGGTTTGTATCTGTCACTTTTTTCGTTAAAAAAATAATATCTCAAAAACTTGCATAAAATTTGTTATACACAAAGTGACCTTAAACTTTTATAAGCTATCAATTCTGATAATAAAAATATGAGTGTTCTAATCAAAATAACAAAGTTGATGAAGTGATAGAACTGTCAACAGATTTTAGTTAGAAAGATCATGTCCTGTTTACTATACTTACGAAGTTTTACAAAAATTCTGTCAGTAGTTTCTAAGATATTGATCGTGTAATCTCCCGGCTGGACACCCTGTATGTTGCTCCGCATATTTTACCCAAAGAGCCATATTTTACTTCCTCACCCGTCATAGTACGAAAGTTATGTATTCGTAAAAAAAATTTGAAATTTTTTCTTGCATTTCTGGACGAATTATGACGATACATAAAATTTCAGACAAAAAATTTTCTGTCTGTGTGTCTGTTTGTGTGGTTCGCGATAGCAGGTACAGTTTTTGAGATAAAGCATTCAAATTTGGTACACACATTCTAGAGGTCAAGGAAGAGATTAAGGTCGTTGATGAGCAAAATCGGTCCCAATTTTGAAACGTCAAAAAATGTGACTTTTTTAAACGTCAAAGTGACTTTTTAGAAACGTCAAAATGTGACTTTTGAAACGTCAAAAAATGTGACTTTTTTGAAACGTCAAAAATTACTTTTATTATAAACTCCACACACGTCGAGTTTTACTACATGAGGAAGTTCTGATCCCCAAGTAATTGGCATCGGTTTTTATTACAGTCCTTTCCTAGGTATTTACACAAATAGTCGGTAAAAAAAATATAAAATATGCTTCATATCTACCATCCATCATGAAATTGACTCTTTAAAATAAGGCTTTTCCCGAATATTGGTTATAGGCTTGGTCATACGAAACTTGTAATGGGTGTACTTTGTATGTTGTATGACATTTCTTTCGAAAAAACTGTAGTTTTGTTTTTCATGTCTGCCATTATATACCACATAATTTTGGGACACCTTGTAAAAATGAAATTTTCCAACTTGAAAGGGGATGAACCTACTGATTCCGTCGCTTGAGATTATAAAACCCTTCGTGTCATTAAATTCAAAAAATAGCTTCTGTACAGTCATTTACACAACAAACCATACTTCATTTTTTATTATCTGCCTCAAGATCTGTCTATTTCTAAATATTGGAAACACTCATTTGTCAAACGTGAAACGGGATGAACCTACTAATTTCGTCGTTGAAGAATTATTAAATCTTTACCAGTTTAAATTTAATAAATTCCAAAAATACTTTATCCATAAGATGGATGTTTGTTTTAATCTTTCGTAGAACGCCATATGGATTCAATAACTCAGAAAAGTCAGCTGTTAGATTCGCTGTTAGGGAGAGTTGGTTTTTGGTTTTGATACGCCCGACAGTGGCGTATCCAGACCTGCGCTCTGGGGGATCGAGGATGGTGAAAATAGGCAATAAGTGGCGTAGTGGGCAGAAATAACGGGGGGTACACCCCCGTCCGCTGAGTAAGAATTGCTCTTAAATCCGAAGTCTCCTGGTCTCCAGTTGGTATAGAGTCAACCCTATCGGATAGTCTGAAATAAAAAGACTATACGTAGTATGTATTTCATCAAAATATAAATATATTATAATCTTAATAGAATAAATTCTTAATAAAACTAATAAAAATAGAAATAATATTATGATAATAACACTAATACGATGCCATATTGTATAATATTAACATTTAAAGGATCAACACTTTAAAAAGAAGATAAATCAAGGGCCGGTACTTTCAGTATCGTTTAACACTAATCGAATGATACTGTCTCTCTCATTGTTACAATAATTGTTTCCTTGCATATTGTCATCCGATTAGTAATAACCGAGACTGAAACCCCCACAAATTTGATTTTCAAATATATACGTTTTTAATTCTCTGGTAAATGTCTTAAGATTATTAGTTTCCCTTATATTTTGGTAAGGTGTAAAAATATTTGGCTTTAACTTAAATAATTTTTATGAAGCTCACTATGTATCTAAATAATCAACATCTCGAAATAATGCCGTTACGTTAATTATAATCATATGAATCAAATTAACACGGAAATTGAAATGCAATTCTTAGACCATCCATTTATTATTCCTATAAACATGGTGTAATGCATATAACACGCGGGAAATACTTTCGAAAAGCAGGAGAAAACGTCTGGAGTAAGACAGACCAGCGAGTAAGAAAGATATTCCTTGTTTTTATTTGGGTGTTGTACATACAATTTTTTATAAGGAAAATTGCAAATAATCCATTTGTGACTTTTTTTATTAATTAGAACTTGAATCAGTACCTATGTTTGTAAATAATAAATAATATATTGTTTAAAGTTTATAAAGTTCAAACCATATAAATAAATGTATTTAACCACAACATATCCCTAATGATTGTTTTTCATTCCTAAAATGAAATGTATCGATTTATAAGAGAAAATATTAATAATCATCAATATGAGTTCATAGGTATTCTTAGTCAAATTATTTCATCTTTATTATTGTATTATTATTTCTTAGGCATGCATGCCATTGAATCAGCATTTTTTTCCAGAATTTACGAAAATACTATAGCTATTAAAAACAGGGTTCTTATTCAGAAATTGTTTTAGAAGGTAAAATTAGTAAATTAAAAATGTAAGGTTTTTCAAATATGCTATATGTTAGTCCCACTTAAGGTTTTGATTTGTTATTATTCCTAGGTATTTGGTATTGTTGGTTCATTTTATTTCATGAGGAAAAATATTTATTTATATATCAGAACGGTTAGTTACTGTTTGCAATATAGATTGTTTTTTCATTTTGATAAATATACATTTCTATTGCGCCAGAAGCCTTGGAGGATCTACCCCCTCATCCCTCCTGTGGGTACGCCACTGATGCCAGAACCTTTAATAATATAAAGATAGATAAAGCGTGCTGTAAATATGTAGCCAGAAATTGTTTCAACCAAGATAAAAGATAAAAGTAAATTGGGATGAAGGGGAAAAGAATCATCATGTGCGTGCTTGAATAAAATTTTACAAGGTAAATGGTAAACGCATTAAGCCTGTTTAATGTTGTATGTACTTTCAAAGCATCATAAAGCGCTTAGGAAGTATTTTATGGGAAAAAAAATGTTAATCTTGTTTGCCTTTTTTGGCGAGAGGAATCACCTTCTGAAGTTTGTCGTGACATCATTAAAACACCCTGGTTGCATTTTTTCTTAATTTTTTACATAAAAGAAAATAAATTGTCTTAAAAATTGTGTTTACGCGCTTGGCGATGATTCTGAAAGAAGAAATTGCTACATTATTAGTAAAAAAAAAATTAGAAAGCATTTTTACTAGAAATGTCATTTTTTACCTAACTCCAGGACAGTGGTGACATTTCATTTATTATGCCATTATAACGTGTTTGGAAGAATTTAATGTACAGGTTTCTCTGCTCGTAACAATATTTTGTATATTCGAGAGTGTTATTCAGTGTCGGTCATTTCGTTGCAGTCTAATTAATTTTATTTGTCTAATCTTGTAAACGCGTAATTATAATTTTACACTTTCTAGCAACAGGTATTTGAAATTGTATTAAAACTAAACTGAACAAAACCTATTCAAGCAATGCAAATGCAAAGCTTTGTTTAATATTAATAATTTCCCAGAATTATTACATACAATATCATTATGTTTCATTGTTGCTAATCTTTTTATGCGTGGTACAAAAATTAAATCAATCATTATTAGTTATATAAATGGTTTCATGAATCAATTGTTTTTGTTTAGTTTTGTAGTGCTATAGTTTTAATGCAATGAGGAATTATAATTTTACCGTAGAGGGCGCTTCTTTACTTATATCAGCTGTTATTTTTAATATTCATGTACAGGGTGGTTCCAAATTTATTATTATTACCACCCTTAATAAGGTCAGTTGTACTCACAACGGTGAGGGCTCCCAATTTTTGCATTATGCCGTAAAGTCTTTTATAATACAGTTATGGTCCCCCTGAAGGGGACCTTAGAGAATGGTATTTTCATCACCATCTTGGTAATCCCCTGACGGATTTTTATGTTATTCACGAGATGACCCTGCATGATAAAAAAAATTTATAAAGTAAGAAGCAGAATGTATTTGTCTACATATAGGAGGAGAAATCGCTTTAGTGACGGGACGTGCGGGATAAGAAGCGACATGAGGGCGGGAAATCTCCAACACATGACATCTTCCGTCTTTTACAGCATTTGTATTAAAGCGAGAAAGATGATTGTTGTTTTTGTTGGCACGCGACCGAGGCGGAGCTTCACTTTCATTCTGTGATACTTCAGTCATAGTTTCAGTTTTTAGAGACAAGTTTGCTATAGCTATTGCTATGCTTGGATGGAAGATTAGGAACATAGAGTTTCAATGACAATCGTTCATCGTTCGATAAGGCATTTTGAACTTGGTTGGTCTATTTTTATGCATACCTTTATCGCGCTACAATCTTAGAAGGCTACAATCGTGCAATGAACGGGAAAACTGGGGCCAAGATTCAAACTAGGTGGTTCAATGATGATTCCCCTTTTTGTTTCTGGACGTACGATGGATGTAGGGCGGGACGAAATATGAAATTTCAGCGAATATGTATTTCTTTTTCTAAATTCCCAAATAAATCTAGATAATGTAACATGAAACATTTTTCTATTGTAATTCAAACTTGGAGAAATCTAACATGACTAATACAGTACATATAGATGTATATATTTAAATAAATACAGCAATAAATGCCTCTTAATGAAACTATTTTCTGCTTGGTAGCCTTACTAATTGTGGTTAATTAATTTTTTCTAGTGTATATTTTTTCTATTTGACTTGGTTGATAAGATTCTTATGTAATAATTGTGTTTACTATAAAATATTTAGATTTTCTACAAATTTTGTTTACGTGAAATTTTTTACATACTAACGATTTAATGGTAACTCCATCTACCGGTGTTACTCTTTGATCACAGCGACTAATACACTACACATACAATTTCAGACCAATATCGCTGGTGGGAAAGTTTTGGGGGGGGGGAAAAAAAAACCCCCCGCGGCCCGGGGTGTTTTAGACAAAAAGGACGCTTTTTTAAAATTCTACGGATAATACATAGTTTAATTTATTGTATTTATAATATTTGATAAAATGAGTAACCCGTAGTTGCTCGTGTTGTTGATTGCAAAAATACCAGTAGAAAAGGGAATGTAAGTTTTTTAAAATTCCCCCTTCGAAATAAGTAATTTCAAAAGTGGATAGTTGCAGTAAGAAGGCCAAGTGAATAACTTATATTCTATAAAACAGAATAAGATTTAAGACAAATCGATAAATTTGGTAATTTAGTGTTCCGCTAATATTTTATTTAAATTAATAATAGAAAAATTGAATTATTTAATTTTTAATATTTATAGAAGTTGATAAACAAAAAAAAATTAATACTTTTTATATTTGTAATTTTTCGTGCGTTGGATTCTAAAATATTTATTTACAGTATTTAATTTATTTTGTAGTGTTGATGGATCACCGTGGGTTCCTAAGCCACATGATGCATTTAATCAAATAACTCATTGCTATTTTTTCGATGTTCTTCAACATCACGTACATGCTCTGCATCAGCTAATTTTTTTAACACGCTTTTATTAGCTTCACCTGTATGTTTGCTTGCTTGCTTGTTTGTTTGTTTGTAACCGACTCCTTTGACTCGATTTTGACCCATTTAAACGGACAGATTTAATTGAAACTTTGTACACTCCTAAAAAACAGGCCACAATACAATAATTTGATAAGTTTATATCAATCCTGATCAGGATCGCCAATCCTTTCCTCATACCCTGAACAGGCTTAATATGTAAGTAGATTCCGTAATTGTTAATTAGCTTGGTGGTCGAGTGGGTTAAGGCAGTCGACGCGAAACGACAGACTCCTCCGGCGTGAGTTCGAACCCCACGGCTGAAATAAAAATTTTTTTTTCAGAAAGATCTTGGATCGTAATATGTTATAATATCATCATCAATAAGCAATATAAATATAGTTTAAAACAACTAAAAAAACCCGCTTTCATAGCACATCAAACTAAAAGTTAAAAAATAAATATAGTTTAAAAACCAAAAAACACGCTTTTAAAGCACATCAAACTAAAAAGTGAAAAATAATTATTAATATACCAAAATCACCTTTTGAAAAATGGGGCGCTTTGTGCCATATTTTTCGTATATCGAGCAACCCACGCCTTTTTCACAATAATACTAGTATTTTTTCGTTCATTATTGTTTTCAGTTTATATTAATAATTATTTTTCACTTTTTTAGTTTGATGTGCTTTAAAAGCGTGTTTTTTTAGTTTTTTAAACTATATTTATACCTTTCATTTCAGTCTCGGGTTGAAACTTAATTTGATGACTTATCGCTTGAAACCCAGTTTTGATGATGACGTCCATTTTTTCTTATAAAAATAAATTAAAAATTAATATTCAAATAAATATTTCAGTATATTGTTAATAAATAAACATTTTACAATATCTTCAAGATATAGTTATCTAGTTATGTCCTTATTTTTATTCCTTGTTTTTTATTAATTTTTGGTCTCTGTTATGCTTTAAATTGACTTTACTTAACCTCTTCACAGTTTTAAATAATTTGTTTATATATTATACTTACATTTTTTTGTTGTACTCCTGTAAATATAAATCAGCAACTGATTTTATTTGTCACTGAGGATTTTTTCACATTTTATATATTTTTTATTTTAACAATAAAAAATTTGTTATTGTTAAGTCCCATAAGTGTACTGAGTAAATAGCGTCCTTTAGTTCATACTTCTGGTGGCGCTACCGTCACGCACCGAGCGAATATCTGTTTTGCCAATTCTCGCCAAGGTCTTGGAAATAATCCAAAAATCAAATATGTAATTTCTTTGAACAGAATAACTTATATTATAAATCAATATGATTTTAGTACAAATAAATCCCCCAACAAAGCAATCGGGCATTTAATAGATAAAACTGTAGAAGGATATGAAAATAGAGATTACGTGGGCTCAATTTTTTGTGACTTGCAAAAAGCCTTGGACTGTGTGTCCCATAATATTTTGTTAGACAAAATGAGATTAAGTTACAATTTTAATGCTGTTAGTCTAAATTTAATACAATCCTATTTAGTAAATAGAACCCAATATACCCATGTAAATGGCGTTTCATCTGATGGATATGAGGCAACTCGTGTAGTCCCCCAGGGATCTGTGCTCGGACCTACTCTATTCCTTTTATATATAAATAATATTGATGAGGGATTTCCGGGTATTGACCTGACACTTTTTGCTGATGATACCACGATGACTGACAGTGATAAAAATTTGTTAAATCTGAAAAGAAATCTTGTAGTCACACAGTCGAAGACTAGTGAGTGGTTCGCCTCAATTGAGCTCTGCTTAAATGCACAAAAGACTAAATAAGCTATTTTTTTCCCACAGGGATATATCAAATTTTGAAAACCCGTCATATTAAATTCTTAGGTGTACACATGGACCCTAAACACCTCACGTGGCCCACATTGCAAATAAAATTTCAAAACATATTTGTTTTACGTAATTTGGTTAATATTGTCCCTGATGAGGTAATATTGTCTGCCTACCACTCACTAATAATGTTACATATGACATGCATTAATCTGTTGGGGTCATTCTTCCAGTGCTAAACGAGTGTTTGGATTACAGCGTAAAGCTGTCCGTACGTAATAAATTTATTGAGAAAAGATTACTAACATTTCCTAGTCTGTATATATGTATACAGGAACTGCATCGATCGATATAGGGAAAAGTACGCACCAGAAAATATTGAAAATTTAGGGAGCTACTAACGACAGTGTTGCCAATCTAACTAAAATAATTACAAGCATCTTGGCACTTCCGGTTATACCGGAAGTCGATAACAACTTGCTTATTTTAAATGGAATATACTATATTTTTTATGGTTTTCGAAAAGAGCATAACATTCTGAGTCAAAAACATACCATATGCCTAAACCCAGTCGTTTCAGATATATTTGACATTTAAAAAAAATGTTGACGGGTTTAATGTTTTACAATAACCTTTATAACATTCTTCGTGTAAAAGATACTCATATGTTTTTTGGCATGCAGAGAGGCCATAAGGTGAGCAATGCTCTACAGTTTCAAGAAATCCAATAATAGTATACCAAGTGTTCCATTTTTGACATTACATTTTGTAAACTTCAAACCGCGAAAACTTGCTTAAGTCAAATAGAACATCCTGTATTTTATTACATCAAGTTATGTATAACTAAATTCCTTTTTTTCTGATATAAGCATTGTGGGGGTTTAAGTTACAATTTTTTGAAATATTTGCGATTTTCTCAAAAATTCAAGAAATTTTAGTACAAATTTTATCAAATTAGCCATGATTAGAAACAATCAGTAATGCCAGTCATTCTTTTATGTAAAAAAAGTGCCACCGCTTTTAAATTACACCCACGAAGGCTTTTTGAATTTATTATTTATAGAGAATGTGATAAAGTAATATCA
The DNA here is from genome assembly GCA_029963845.1 of Rhamnusium bicolor. Lineage (NCBI taxonomy): Eukaryota > Metazoa > Arthropoda > Insecta > Coleoptera > Cerambycidae > Rhamnusium > Rhamnusium bicolor. Next base: position 318,255 of record JANEYF010000241.1, read on the forward strand.
AGATCTTGTAGTACATTTGTTACTAGATACCCACAAAAACGGAAAATAACACTAAACACTGTACCATCCTATTAATTGGATTGAAGATACTTTGCATAAACTAAAATAGTTAAGATAAAATCAACTAAATACATGAATCCATTTTAATTTAATAATTGTTCAACATTCCGCCCTCGCGGCTCCACACATTTTTCGCACCTTCTGATTAGTTCTTCATGGGTAGCTCTTCTAATTGAATCCTGTGATAAGTTTTGAAATGCATTTCTTACTGTCTGCATACAATCTTCAATAGTAGTTGATAATGGGCTCCCATAAACTTTATTTTTAATAGTTTCACAAATAAAATAATCTAAAATTGATAAATCAGGCGAGCGAGGAGGCCATAGGGAAGGTCCATTATTGGCGATCCATTGATCGTAAAACGTTTCTTGTAAAAAATTATCAAATACGCGTTATGTGGGGGAGCACCGTCGTGCTGATAAAAAATGTTTCTATGTTCGGCGAGAGGTAAATTTCCTAAATAGTTATTAATCAAATTTTGTAAAATATTTAGATCTTTCACAAAAAAAAAAACAAAAACAAAAAAATTAAGTACATATTAGCATAAGAAGAAATCTTTATAACTTCCTGTTTAAATTTACCTGTTAAAATTCCAATGCCACCACTCTATCGTTTCTTATGGCACAGTAAATATTAAACTTTCAACTTGTCAACTTTCTTGAAAATTTCGCTTCTTGAATACATGAGGATTCGAGTCACTCCAATAATGCGATTTGTGTCGATTAAAAAGTACATTTTTGGTAAATTTAGCTTCGTCTGACCATATAATATTTCCCAAATAAGAATCATCGTCTACAGACCTTATTAGAATAAATTCACAAAAATTTTTTCTTCTTAGGAAATCCGTTTCTTTTAATCGTTGAACCATTTGGAACGAAAACGGGTGAAATTTATGTTTAATTAAGATTCTGTGAACTGAATCCTTGCATAGTCCCGATTCCAGAGCAGCTTGTCTTAATGACATCATTGGAAATGTATGAAAATATCCCAGAACTGCTATTTCTACGTTTTCGACATCAACAATGGGCTTCCGCTTTTGAATTCTTGCCTTGACAGAGCCATAGTTTTTAAAATTATCCAGTATGCGTTTTACAGTGTTTGGTGACATTTCCGTTTTTGTGGATATCGAGTAGCAAATGTACTACAAGTTCTGATGTTACTTTATCACATTCTCCATAAATAAACAACAAATTCAAAAAGTGTTCGTGGGTGTAATTTAAACGCGGTGGTATTTTTTGACATAAGATAATGACTGACATTATTGATTGTTTCTAATCATGGCTAATTTGATAAAATTTTTACCAAAAATTCTTGAATTTCTAAGAATATCGCAAGTATTTCAGAAAAAAGGAATTTAATTATACATAACTTGATGTAAAGAAATACAGGGTGTTCCATTTTAATTTAAGCAAGTTTTCGCGGTTTGAAGTTTACAAAATGTAACGTCAAAAATGGAACACTTGGTACTACTATTATTGAATTTCTGTAAACTGTAGAGCGTAGCTCACCTTATGGTCTTTTTGCATGCCAAAAAGCAAATGAGTATTTTTTACACGAAGGAAGTTATTAAGGCTAATGTAAACCATTACACCTGTAAATTTTTTTTAAATGTCAAATATCTCTGAAACGGATGGGTTTAGGCGTAATGTTTTTGACTCAGAATTTTATGCTTTTTTCGAAAACCCCAAAATATATAGGGTATTCCATTTATAATAAGCAAGTTGGTATCGACTTCCGGTATAACCGGAATTTCCAGATGCTTGTAATTATTTTAGTTGGATTGGCCACACTGCCGTTAGTAGCTCACTAAATCTTCAAAATTTTCTGGTGCGTGGTGCTTTTCCTTATATCGATCGGTGCAGTTCCTGGTGAGACACCATGTATACTTGTCTAATTTTTACTAAAGAAAATCTTTATTTATACACACTTTAAAATTATTTTCATTCTTATGACAAGAGAAAATACCAAGATCAGTAATAATATACTAAGACTTACAGCTCGTCGTCATGGGCGGAATTATGTTGGTCCTATATTTTTTAATGTATTACCTGAACATGTAGCACAATTATCTGTGTGTAGATTCAAGTCTTCAATAAGAGTTCCTTACCTATTAAGAGTGCTTTTTATAGCATTGAAGAATACCTAGATTGTGAAAATTTTGTATTCTAATTTAAAGTTTATTATGTACCCTTGATGTATTTTTGGTGTTTCTTTGAAAATTGTACAATTGTCTCATTTATAGGTTTGTATAGTTTATAATATTGTTTTCTTTTATGTATCTTCTATTGACGTATGTATATTTAAAATGCAAATGAAATTTTTCATATTTTTCTTATTTTTCATATGCAGTAATAATTTTAATATGTAACGTTAATGTGTTTTTGTATGTTGTATTGATCATTGTATAACCATCTTTGATGTGTTGTTATTGACGTATGTAAATACTTGTATATTTTAACATGAAATAAACTTGCTTATGATTCTGAGATCCTCCTTGTTGACGTTGCATATACCTATCCGCATTGAAGAAGGCAATAACCAGAAACCGGTCTGCGAATGGTATACACGACGACCTCATGAAGGATTTCCATTGATTTGGCAAAAATCTTTTACCAGAGGGCAATCGCAGTTTAAGCTTAATTACTTCTCTTTGTATGATATAAATTATCAAGAAAGTGTGTGTGCTACTTTATTTAATTTTCAATCAAATGTAACGAATAGGAATTCAGGAATATCAGGGACGATACAACTCGTGTGCGAACACATCAATATTTTCATGTGCAAAAATGATATGCAATACAGAATATACGATATCTTTACCTTATACTTTTTGCGGATGATTTTTGTTGTCCAAAATTAGATGAACGCTGAACATTTAGCAAAAAATGTTATTGCACTATAACAATTATTTTGTGGCACTGGAATAAAAGTATAATAATAATAATTGTTCTAAATAATCTGGAGTTAGATTTCAGCGCCTGTCATTAAAAATGCATTTGTGGTCTAAAAGCAACCGCTCCACGTCTACAGATATACTGCAGCGTATTAACACTACTCATGTTCCACAAATTGCCAAATTTAATTAAGATCAGTAAAGTTCATTTCTTTGCCTGTGAAAAGATCCACTATAATATGACACAGTATTAAATTTCGGATTATTATTCAAAACTGCTTAACATTTTTGTTTCACATGGTTCGTAGTAGTTCCTAATAACTGGAAAATAAATTGGCTTAAATTGTACACAATATTCATTGTGTCAACTAAACAACATTTTAATGTTGGTAGCACTCAAGACTATGTATGGCTGATGGAATTCGTGAAAAATTTCCAAGTGTTTAGTCCAAATTTTCATGAAATATTAGAATCGTAAATGCTCAATTGTGATGTATGTAGGTGGTGGGGGTTCTGTCTTACACGTATGTCTGCTTGTTTATTTATTTGAACTGCGACATATAGGCGTATCAATTCACAACAGACCTATTATGATCGTACAAAACCTATATTTAATTTAGTGCTTCGTTATATACTTTTAAGTAATTTGTATAGGTTTAATTAAGGAACATCTATTTTAGACTTTTCCAGTAACGAAGTGCTGATTTTCTACATTTAAAAGATGACAATGCAGCTTATATTTGTATTTTGCAAGAAATTAGCAATATGCAATAAAGTAACATGGGAGAATGTTAGTAATTAATTCCTAAAAAAATCGTGTACCCATTGCATTTCACAATGTTTATTCGTATTTTATTAGCTGTAAGAAAGTTGTACGCAAGTCCGTCACTGGAATGACTACCTGAGATGCAGTCTCCAGTATGAGAGTATTTCAAACTTTTTGCACCTTTTATTTATAGGTATTACTTTTAGTATTTATTACTATTTGTCAGTATTTCTATACCCTCCTGGGCTCAATGGAATTTTTTGGTATTTTAATTTTCATTATACCTTTATTTGAAATACCTGTACTACATACTGGATGGGAACATATTTGTGTGTACAGTGAGACCTTTATTTCGAATATTTTTCATTATAAAACCATTGTAACTCACAAAATCACTGTATTGGAATGCATCTTAAGACATACATACATACATTAAAACTCTTGTCGAAGCAAAAGACATACCCACTTTAGACTAGGATAAAACCAATCCATCTTCGCAAGCTGCAAAAGTTCTAAGGACGCATGAATATTTTGCCTGATATATGTACAGGGTGTTTCAGGTATGCGGTCATTAATTTCTAGAGGTGATTCTACATAAAAAATATGAAAAGAAGTTCGTATAAACATGGGTCCGAAAATCCCTTCTAAGGGCGCTGCGGGCCTTTGAAGGGGGCACCCAAAATTGACATTTTATTTAATATCTCAGGAACCCTTTGAGCTACAGTGACTAGTTTTTGCAAGTGATTCGATATCAATAAAGGTCATTATCTGATGTTATTCACCAAAGGTAAATTCAGTCAGGGGTGCATAAAATTGGAAAGGGGGACTTACTTCTCCCCCCAATTTTTTTAATGTGAATTTATTGTGAATGTCGCATCGGAACATGACGCCTTGGCTATAAATACACAAAAAAGGTTTTCTTGTTGTAACGCCGTAGGACCAACCAGTTTACAGAAATTTGAACATAAAGAAACGCATGCATTACCTAGGATTCAAAAATAAGGATAATGATTTCTCGCTCTTCTGCATAATTTAATAAGAATAAAAACTGTGGGCAGTCAGTTTTTTAAAATAACAAATCTGTATTACGTGACACAGAGAAGTACCAATAGAGTTGGCTGTCGACTAAAATAAAATAAAACAAAATGTCAATTTTGGGTGCCCCCTTCAGAGGTCCGCAGCGCCTTTAGGAGGGATTTTCGGACCCATGTTTATATGAACTTTTTTTTATATTTTTTTATGTAGAATCACCCCTAGAAATTAATGACCGCATACATGAAACACCCTGTATAGATTTTTTTCCTTTACTACGGTGAAATAAAAAAGTTAACTCTGATGGAAAACTTTAATAGTCTTTAATTTATTGCAAATTTTTACAAAGAAAGTGTCGTAATACTTTATTAACAAAGGAAGAGAAGATGTCCATTGTCCATATATGGGTCAATATTATTAAATTTGGCGATTGAAAAAAAAAAAATAATAAGAAATGGTACAATAAATAGTTCTTCATAAGCATCTGCATTATGTTTATTTACAATGTCTTATATTAAACGTTCACAAATATTGACTACGAACTATATGAATACTTTACAACTTTTAATGGTCTCATTTAATTGAGGATGAAAATAAAGATATTTGTTAATCTGTTTAGACACATTGTCTTGTGCTAGTGGAATCCCACTCTCACCATAAGCACAGTTGATTGTTTGGTTGTTTATAAATACCACACACGAATGTATTCATAATTATAATCAAATACTTGTACCAGATTTTTAATGCTATTAATCTGTCAGTACTACTGCACAAGTGGGAATCTCTTGCATCAAACTCAACGAAATTGATATAGTAAGATTTGTACGATAAAATTAGATTGTTTATGTCCGATTAAGATTGGGATTCGATTTTACTATCTCTTTTGAAATATCATATTAGTTGTTAATTTTTGCTACATTTAAAACTTGTGATCTAATAATGACAGCCAGAGGGCAACAAATGTTGGGACTTTTTTTATTCAATAGTGTCCTGCCAGGAGTGGTGAGATTTTTCCGATTCTTTTTTCGATATCTCGAGCTGTTCGCGAACTATGAAGAACTTTTTATTTTTGTTGTCATTTATCATGTTTGTTTTTTCTATCACTAGACACCTTGTGCGCCGGCTTCTCTGTAACCTCATGTTTTTTCCTTAATATCAGATACCTCTGTTCATTGTCCTCACTTAACAAGAACTCTTCACCAAAAACCTATGCACATGATAAATTTTTTATGACGTCAGGGGAGTGGGGAGTTTTTGCGATTACTTTTTCAATATCTCCAGCCATTCGCAAGTTATAAGGGCGTTTTGTTTTTGGGAGGTTAGCTATGGCGGACAGAGGCACAGACAGAGGCTGCATTAACTTAAAGTGAGGTTATAATACGTGGAGGCATCTTACACAATGTTGGTAATGCAGTTGTGATACGTATCAGCCATCATGTAGTTATCACCCATGTCAGTAACGTAGAGTGTATACTTATCAACCGTGAAGTCATTGTGACCTGACGTCACTGTGTGTCTCAACCGTCGCGATACCTAGTTACAACAAAATAATTAAAGGGGCCACTAGTCGGAAAACCACGCAGGCTTCGGATAGCTGTGTCACTCTCTAGAAAGTTTTTATACATGCGCCGCTGAATAATTTTGCTCTTGTCTATACCTTCATTGGACGTTTTGTTCACCGACTTCATTGAGGTGCGATTCCCGATAGAGGTAACACTTCCTTGCTCCATTTGTAGTGACAAAGATACTTATTTAGAAAATCATTTTAACCAAATAGTACGGAATAAAAAGTTTGAAACTTACTGAGCATAATTATGAAGCTTCATTCTAGAAGACATGTATGAATTTTACCTCGATTTTACCGATTGATATCATAATTCAGGAGCTAATCATGTTCAAATTTTACTTATATTTACAGTATAAATTTTCCCTACATAAAGTGAAAATTAATTAAAATAGATATACATGTACCCTCTAGTACACTTTCAACTACTGATCCTCCAAATTTGGTGTAATTTGACCAAACCGTATGGAAGAAATAAATTTTGAAAAATTACCTTATAAACACTGGTTCGATTAGCCCTCTTAACATCGAAAATTTTATATTATAGTCGATAGAACAATAGTAATGTCTTCAAATCGTTTTAAATACCTTGCTGTTTGGTGTTTTTTTTAATATACAAGGCGGTTCAGATTTAATATGACATAATGTTATGGGAGATAGAGCACATTTAGCGTTCAAAAGACCCCCAAACTTATCCTTGAGTGTGAATCGTTTTCGAGATACAGGGCGTTTTATGGTTTTAAAACTGCCATATTTCTGGAATAACTTTAACTATTTGGATAAAATAAAATAACCTATTATAAAAAGATGATCTCTCGTCCAGATATTTGAATAAAAAAAGTCAATTTCAATACAATCCAATAAAAAAAATATTTTACGATGAACAAAAAAAATTAAAAATAAATACATAATTTGTATTAGTGTAAATATGTTGTAGTTTTAATGATGACGTTACGAAACGTCACATTTTTCATATCTCAGTCCCATTACATAACTGAGTGAGGTAATGAATTGTACCGTAACGGGTATAAAAATTCCCTCTGAGGGGGGAGAAAAAAAAATTAAAACGGTTGGAAAAAAAATTTCTGACCCAGGAAATCAACCCCCCCCCCCCCCCCCCCTTGGGGGAAAAAAAACCAAAAAAATTAACAAATTATTAATTTGTTGAATATAATAAAAATAAGTAATGTTTATCGGTGTAATAACAAAACAGTATATTATGATTACGAGGAGGAGAAGGCGAACATTACCTGTTGCAGAAGCCCCCGAAGCGCTTAGCAACTGGGCGAAACATATAATGTGCCTTCTATCCAAGTCTATACTGTTTTTTCTTCAAGCATCAAAATAAAAAAAATACGACATTAATTTCGAAAAATGACATCAAATATGTTCAATTTTGGCAAAAAAATAAAATATTGGTAATACTAACCATTTTATTTTCAATTAAGCATAGCATAGTACTAACCACTTTATTTATAAATTAAACATATAAGAGTAGCATATTTTCTGTATAAATTTAAATAAAAATATCCAATAGTAAATCTCCCAAATCTTTTATATCATTAACTTTTATATGAACAAATTCATCGCATCTACAAGCTCCTGTGACTGCAGATATTAGTACAACCTAAAAAATATGCTATATTAATTTATAAAAGTAAAATAAAGTTAGAAAGAGTAAAAAAAGAGTTAAAAGTACAGGATTCGCACCCGGGCCTTCAAATTACGAGTCCAACGCTGTGACCACTGAGCTATATCCGGACTTAATCAAAGCATTCAATTCTTTTTCTTTTCATAGCGGATAGATATAAAATAACTGGAATTTCACAAATTATAACAAAATTTTATATTACAGATATGAAAGGGTTAAATATATAATTTTAAAATGCGTACATACCTTCGTTGCTAAATATTTATCATTAGGTGCTTTATTAAGGAATTCAGCAAACTCTTCTTTACACAAAATTTTTTGACTTTTTAGGTTTATAATTGTCGCCTTGTCGCTTTAAAAAAGCAATTAATTTAGAATAGTTGTCAATTTTTACATTGTGTTCGATGTTTAATTTAGATTTTACCATTGAATATTGCGCCCATAGAGTTGAACTTTTCAGTTTTTTGGACAAATGTGTAAAATATGCTATTATCACATTTTCCGAATACATATGTATGCTGTTGTCCTTGGCCCATTTCAGAGCTGTTCAAGTACCCAAAAAAAAGTACTTAAGTACAAGTACAAATACTTTTAAAAAATTTGTACTTGGCGGAAGTACAATTACTTTACGAATAGAATGTACTTAAGTACAAGTACAAGTACATGTAGTTTAAAATGGACTTTTAAGTACTTTTGAAAAGTACAAAGTACATTTAAACAGCATGTACGTTAACAATTACCGTAATATTGAATAATGGAAACACTTTTTAAAAAAGTGTAAAATTAAACATTTATTCATATAATTATGACATATTATAAGAACAAAACATTTTAAATACTCTATAAATATCATAAACTAAACATTTCTTCATGTAATTATAATGTAATATGAGAACAAAAAAATATATTAAATAATCTATAAATGTTAAATAAATCATATTTTAAAGAGAAAATAAAAAAATCTGAAAGTTTAACCCTTGGATTCTACTCAAACGACACACAATTCGCTTTCATTACCACTAATTGTTCAAAGTGGCTATCTGAAAGTGCAAGCAAAATTACCTATATATTAATTAATGACAACGCCTCTCGATTGTCGCATTCTGCAATGAAAATTGAAATTGAATTGTAATAATAATTTTTATTGGTCATTGTTGATTATAGCAACAATTAACCTAAACTTAAATAGATATAAATCAATATGATAAATCATTATTTTAATAATATCGTTATGTCGAGACCTTTTTTCAGTCATAGAAATTATAGAATAATAGAAATAATTGTAACTCTCAAAGCCTACTTTGTAAACAAAAATTCAGTTCGAAATAATAACTTCAAACTTTCCTAAAATATGTATTGTGTAATGTAATATAAAGTAACACAAAATTAGAAAACTTTAAACTTGAACATACCTTGTGACAGAATGATGCAAATTAAATAAATTCAATTGGTTTAAACATAAACGCGACGCACTTCACGCAATGTTTACACAACAACTAACTTTGCTTTCAGATAACAAGAGGCACCAAAGAACAACCCTTTGCGAGTTGGAACTTACAGATGTGGGTATTTGTACTTGTGAAATATTTGTACTTGTAAAAGTACTTGTATTTGTAAAAGTAATTGTACTTATAGAAGTACTTGTACTTGTAGGAGAACAAAAACCACAAGTACCAATTACTTTAGTTAATATTCTACTTAAGTACAAGTACAAGTACATGTAAAAGTATTTACTTGTGCTACCAAGTACAATTTGTACTTGTACTTGCACAGCTCTGGCCCATTTTATAAATTTATCGTACACATTATCGTAAACTTTTTTGGATTTCGCGGGAATTAATGTTGCCTGTAATTCAGTGCACTGCATTTCTTCAGATATTTTTGCTTTTAAATTTGAAAACCGACCCTACGTGAAATTCAAAACTGACAGTTATGACAAGTCATAGCCACTTGGATTTTTAATTCGTTATATGAGAGCTACACTGCTGTGCAAAACTAAGTAGGGCAGCACTTATTACTGTACCTATAAGAGTTAAAAAGCGAGATAAGAAGAAAGGAGTATTAAAAGAAGGCCTTTAATTGGGAGACGGAGAATAAATGATAGTTGAATACGATCAGCAATTAGTAAATTATCTGCGTGGAAAAGCAGATACATTTATATTACATATATATTACACCACTACTGTCACTGTCCTACGTACTTTTGCACAGCAGTGTACATTGTTTCTTTTTTGTCCTAGGGAAAAAATGAAAAATATTTGTATTACTACAAAAATAGGCTCTTTCTCCAGGACGTGTTGCAATATGTAATGTAACTATTGTTATACGCTTGAAGAAAAAATATTATTATATTAGCAATAGGTGGTGCATATTTTGTATTTCTTATAAAACGTGTACATCTATTTTTTTTGATTTCTCTGTTTTATGTAGTAAAAATCAAAACGAGATTTGCGTATGCACTGGAGACAAAACCAAGAACTTGGCTAGATTTCTCGGTGTTACTTAGATGTAGTCAGATGAAAAAATATTGTCAATTTTGCGTAATGTGTATTCATATCAACTTTATGATTTAATAAATTGCATCCTCAACTTTTTCCATTAGAATGACGATGTGTCCCCTAATTAATACATTTATTGGCCTGTAGATAAATTAGGTGATGTAAAAGGATAATTTCTTGGTAAACAGAGTTTTATGAGTAATAACAGTGAATGACAACGAATAACGTAATAAACATATGGAGCGAATTTCTGTCTGTATAATGAATAATTCTTTATTTACGTTAATAAATATTAATTAAATTGTGGCTCTATAACTAGCAATTGCTGGAAAGTGTTAAACTGAAAGTAAAGTAAAAGTGAAAAATAAATGATAATAAGTAGGTAAAGCTGTAAACGGTAAAACATATAATTTTAATCCACTTTAGTAAAATCGGTTGTTTTAAAAATTTTAATCCATTGCCTGCACTGTTTGTGAGAATTTCTCTATAGTAGTGTTTTTTTATTTTTTTGTGCATGGTGTAAACGAAAGCTGTTTAAAAAATGAAGGGTAGAATCTACGACTGAAGATGTTAAAAATAGTTACTTTTCAGAAATGCTTCGTTTCCGGGATACAGTGTATTAGCAAAGAAATAATGTTATGTTTTAAAATATTTCAAGATAGCTTATAATAAGTAGCAATTTTAGTTTTAAAATACTCTACAGGGTGATTCAGCTAAAACTCCCCAGGCTGATTGCTGGGAAACTAAAAATGACATTGAATTTCTGTAAACACCAGTGAATAGATACTTCTAAGGACTACATTTTGATATTCAAATGACGTTGTTGACGATTACAGTATGATCGTCGCGACGCCGAGAAAAAAATTTTTAGATGATAGGAAGTTTCAAAATGCATTAATCTAGTAGTCATTAAATTCTAATACTTTTTTTGTGTTGCACACATTTTCGTTTAAATAAGTAGTTTTTAAATTATAGCGATATTTAATATCAAATGCCTATAATTTTTACAATCACATTGAAATAAATTAGGTACTTTAGTATGCTTTTGCTATCAATTGAATGAATATCAAAAAACTGTCAATGCAATATTCAAACTGATATGAAATTTTGCATAATTCCTTCTAAATAAGAAGAAAATTTAGTCTCTTGAGAGACTGAAGAGGACTTGCAAATGATTGACTTACAACACGTGTCAATGAAAGAAAATATGTATTATTTACAGGAAGGGGGTATAAAATTTTTTATCCAAGAATTTAGAATTTATTAATATTTTTAGCGTTACCATTAATAACGTTAATGCAACACACAAACGATAAAGTACGTATTTTTAGAAACATTTATTTATATAAACGAAAACACAAGACCTAATAGAAAACGTATAAAATTTGATTTTAAAACAAATGAAACTAAAGCAAATTTTCAAAGTATCCTCCACCTCCGTTTTGATAAATGCACATATCGTAACGGCGTATAAGTGCCGTATCACAGGCAGCTAATAATGAATTTCGGCTAATTGCTGCACAACTGGCATAAATTTTATTTTCTAAATCAGCCATGTCTTCTCTTGGTTCCTCGTAAACCGTATTTTTTAAGTGGCCCCACAAGGAAAGTCAAGTGGGGTCATGTCAGGTGACCGAGCAGGCCAACTAAGTGGTCCGTTTATTCCAATCCATTTATGTCTAAAAATTGTGTCTAAATAATTTGAAACAATTCTTGCATTGTGCGGTGGTGCACCATCTTGCTGAAACCACTTATTACACCGCACATTGATGAAGACATCTTCTAATAAAGCTGGAAGCTCGTTACGCAGAAAATTTAGGTATCGTTGGCTATTTAATTTACCATTATATAAATATGGTCCTACTAAATACTCATTTAAAATGCCACACCACATGTTGATACCAAAAACATTTTGATTATGGGTTATTTTGGTCCATTTTGGATTATTATCCGACCAATAATGGCAATTATGTCTATTTACCACACCATTATTATGAAAGCGACTTTCATCGCTCCATAGAATATTTCGTAGCAATGTATTATCTTCCTCATACATTATTGATAAACGGGAGAGAAAATCAACTCTTCTTTGTGAATCTCCAGGACGCAAATGATGAACAAGATGCACTTTATAAGGATGAAATTTATTCTCAGAAAGGATTCTTTGACAAGAAGAGAATAAAATGCCAGTGGCCTCTTCAACACTTGTTATTGAAATACGCGGATTGTTTTCAACGCACTGTAGAACTTCCGCCGTATTACGGTCATTTCTGATTCCTTGCACACGTTCATGTTTGCTTTTCTCGAAGCTTCCATATTGTAGCAAATTTTTCTTTAAATTTAAAAACGTTTTAGGATCTGGATGTTTTCGGTCTGGGTAACGTAGCCTGTAGAGTCCTTGCAGCCTCCCTTGAGTTCCTGCCACATTGACCGTAAATAATAATCATATCCAGTTTTTCGGCATTATTGTATTGAACCATAATATTTTCTTTTTTTTACAAAAGAATATAACAAAATATAAAAATTTTCCGTCGTTTGTACTGCGGTTACAGATTGTTGACAATTATCAAATTATAACAAAAGCCTACTATATTAATTTGTTTCAATGTAATTATTAAAAGTTGTACGTATTTCTGATATTAAATATTGCTATAATTTAAAAACTACTTATTTAAACGAAAATGTGTGTAACACAAAAAAGTCCTAGAATTTAATGCACTACTAGAATAACACATTTTCAAGCTTCCTGTCATCTAAAAATATTTTCTCGGCGTCGCGACGCTGATACCGTAATCCACAACGACATCATTTGAACATAAAAATATAGTCTTTAGAAGTATCTATTCGCTAGTGTTTATAGAAATTCAATGTCTCTTTTAGTTTCCCTGTAATCGTCCTGGAGAGTTTTAGCTGAATCACCCTGTATACGATATTTTCAAAGCTTATTTCTAAGACTACTTATAAACCTAAATAGTCTGAAATAACTCCATAAAACTTTTAAAACCCCTATAAGAGTACAGGGGACCAACTAGAGAAGGTCTTACATGCCTCTTTTTAAAACTACTATTAAAACTTTCAAGTTTTAATGAATTGTCCAAATCATTACTCGTAGAGTATCTGAAGAGTATTATAGAACCATACTTGGTTTAGAATAAGTATCATATTAAAAGGCACACACAAATGCGGACGTGAAGTGGACGTTTTGTATTTAATGATGTAAACATAAATGCAAATAAATATAGTGCTACGCTCACTTGATCCACACACGATATTATATACGGGCTTCATGCATAATTAGAAAATGAACATATTGAGAACGATTGACCTTATAGATGGACTACTTATAATAAAGTACGGGGACTCCTCCTAGTGGGCTAAAATTTTCAACAACGAAAAGTTTACTGTAAAACGTGGGATAGTTCTTAAAAATTCGTGGGCCCCCTAAAAAACACAAATTTGAAAAAATATAAATATCGGTAATTTTTTCTGGGTGACTTAAAAATAAACAAATCAGTAGCATCCGCCCATAATAGGATTCAGTATTAGTAAATTGTTTTTAGAAAACATTTCTATTAGATACAAATTACATTCTTTTGTTCAATCCGGAACATTCCCAATATGGCTGACCGTTATACATCACTTGCCACGAGAAATAATGGTGGCAGTTCGTATAAAACCTATTAGTTTTGAACATTTTTACTTCAAATATGTTTTGTCTTAAAATGCCTATTAAATTACCATAACACAACCGCTTTAAAATCTATAGGATTTATGGTGCCTAGATAACATAACCCAGAAATTCAGTGATTTAGTGACGCTACACACGTCTGCTCCGCGCGCCTTCCGTCCATAGTGATATTTTAAAATACTATATTCTGGAAAAAGGGAATCAAACTCTTTTATGCTTAAGATTGATTTATTACAGATTTTTGTCTGCTTCATTAAAACTTTAATAAGTAGTTGGTTTTGACCTGAAACTTACGATCTTAAAGCATTTTAGATTTTTAACCGGGCATTAACAACTACCCCAAGGTATTCTCATAAAGCAATTATAAAACCACAACACGTCCTAAATTCTATACAACACTCAGTACTCCTAACTTGGACATAACAGCTATAAAGTTTTATTGGAGGCCTGACATGCTTTGATAAGTCAGTATAAGCCAATATAGACTAAAAAGAATTTAATTTTGATATAACTTCTTGAGGACTTTTTTAAAACTTTTTATAAGACAAAACTATCTTTAAGTGTACTTGGCACATAATAAATGATATAAATCACCAGTTTATGAGCAGGCCACTATAAGCCTAAATAAATTTAATAGGTATTTAAATCGTTACTTGGGGATAGATATCTGAAATTTTGTTGAAAGTTGCATCTAAGGCCAGTAATTGTTAAGGCGCTTCCAAAACAAGCGCGCCACGCTGTGCATGTGCAAACGCTGCAGGCGGAACACGTACAACAGTGTCTGATAACAAAGCCACACAATTTTCTTTTCTGATCTGGGGGTCTATTTAACCCCAGCACAACAGGATTTTGCCATAACCTCAAAAAAAAACATAATTTCAGCTATTAAATGCACATAATGAAGTTGTAATTTGAAAACCCAAACTGTTAAACCCCATAACCCCGTAAACCACTTAACTAAAAATCTATCAACTCCAATAACCACGTACGTCAGACAGTTAACTTGATATGTACGTTATTTTAATAACCACATAACTCTGGTCTTTGCACCTTTTCTCGGACAATTTTTGTTTTGTCTCAAGCACCCGAAACATACTTTTGTGTTCTAAAACACCTTCACCCTAAAAGTCTATATTTTTACGTTTATTCAACTAATGTTAGTTTTTTAAATCATTGTACCGTTGGCATTGGCGTTACCCGATGTACACCACGGGTAGGTTGCCCACCGTCACGACGTGAAAGTGCCCTGGATGCAGACGCACGCAAGATATAATCGCTTTGAATAGAACCTGAGCTTTGAATTCTTTAAAATAAAATATTTTCTAGAACTACGTACCAAAATACATAGATTTATCACTGATATTTTTCATTGATATACGAAGATTCATAAATAAATGTGCATAGAATTAGAGCATTTTGGAAACCTGACAGATACGCGTATATATCAAGTTAAATGTCTGACATACGTGTGGTTACTGGAGTTGATAGATTTTTGGTTAAGTGGGTTATGGGGTTTAAGAGTTTAGGTTTTCAGTTTACAACTTCATTGTTAGGGTTATATGCGTTTAATAGCTGATATTATGAGTTTTTTGAGGTTATTGCAAAATCCTGATATGATGGGGTTAAATAGACCTCGGATTCGGATTCAGCGACCCTAAAAACATGTAGTAAACATGGTCAGACCCCTAGATCAGAATTTTTTTCGTTGCTGTGTAATGCATGTAGCCACGACAAAATTTTGCAAGAAATCCGCGCTAACTAGAAACTGGAACACTCGCGAACAAGTGCACATTAATGCGCGACGCGGAAAAATGAACAACGACGCACAAAATATTCACGAATGTTGCTGCAACGTTCACGAATGGGGAGCGTAGCGCGGGGCGCCTATGTGGACCCACCTTAAGACTACTGCAACTTCACATCAGAAGATGTAGGTTCTCTATACTTGTTTTTCTCTGACAAAATGCATATGAATTACTTCTTCAATAGGCCCCTTGCCGGATTTTTAAAATTAATTCACATATTCTAATATAGTATTAAACATTAGCAATTATCAAATCTGTTCTAATAAATTCTACCTGGAAAATGCTTAAATTACAAATTGAATATCAGATGCTAGACGCGTATCTGAGAACGCGCTCCTATTGACGCGACGTCACGAACCACGAAATCTCCGGGTGGT
The DNA here is from genome assembly GCA_029963845.1 of Rhamnusium bicolor. Taxonomy (NCBI): domain Eukaryota; kingdom Metazoa; phylum Arthropoda; class Insecta; order Coleoptera; family Cerambycidae; genus Rhamnusium; species Rhamnusium bicolor. The sequence continues at coordinate 334,589 of JANEYF010000241.1, forward strand.
GAACGGTACGGTACCCCAGAACATTCGTTAATTAAGTATAGGTGCTTGTTTCCGAAAATTATTTGGCAATAGTCTCTGGTCTCCGATATTTATGCAGACATAATATTGTAAACACCTACTGAAACATTCCCACACAGAAAATCGGAAATGTATACACCATGATAAACTGAATTTCATTTAATTTTATAATGTTAATACGTAAACTACCTACTATACGATTCAAATGTATCGAGCCCTCACTTTATCGGCGAATATCTCAAAAGGGGAATAAATTTAAAAAATTATATGTCATGTGCCTATTGTGAACCACTCGCTGAAATTTGACTAACTTAGGTTAACACGTCACGAAGATTCTTTAATTTATGCCAAAAAAAGTATCCATTTTTAACGATACTCACGTCACATTAAACTTTAAGTGGTCATTTTTTGGAAATCACCTATTAGTAAACCTGGCCAAGGTCATTAATCCTACAGAGACGTACTGGGTATGCATCATATCATAATACTTGAATAAGTACAATAATAAAAACAAAAATATTTTATATATTGTGATGTATGTTTTTGTACTATTTCGTTCGCTTTAAATTCTTTTTTATGTATTTCCTTATATTTTGTAAGCTTAGTGCTACACATTATTATTAAACTGTTAAATGACGTTCACACATGTACATTGTATATCTAAGTGATAACTAATAATAAATAAATAAAATAAATGGAAATAAATTTTATTAATACTGGTACACTTTATAAAAATATGTACAAAACTCACCTTCTTAAGCAGATTTATGAAGTAGCTTGGTTGTCGTTATCGCAAACTGGAGCACTTCTGTAATAACTGTATAGCATCAGATATGTTTCTACAGTTGTCTCAGTAAGCGATGTTCTCTGTGGTGAAAAGATATGTTTGTATTTTGAAAAAGACCGTTCGACATCTACGGAAGTAAAACAGGCATAAGTAAAGATGCACCATCACAAATTTGTCTTAATTTGGTAAAATCAGGATCTTTCCGTAATACACTCTCGAATTTTTCAATTACGTCATTTATAGTCTGTAGCTGTGTATTTACGTCGTCCACTATTTGCAGCGATTCCACTAACGACAACGAAGTATTTTGCAATTTTTCTATTGCGTCGTGTAGTCCTCTATAATTGTTATAAATAGTTTTTAAATCTGTTTGAAGGGAAACATCTTGAAAGCTTGTCTGGCTTTCCTTAATAGCTGCAGCCTCGTTAGGGTTGAACTGTAGTATCACAGCTTTTATTTGTTGAAAATATTCAGCATAATAAAAAGCTGCCTTCAACCACGTTCCCCAACGTGCAAGAATCGGCTCTGGTGGTTCCGGAGTACCAGGACACAGTGTATGAAATGCTCTAAGCCGTTTAGGAGATTTGAGAAATACTTTTTGTATTTGCTATTAATGCATCTACCGCTGGAAAACATTTTCGAATCGTTTCTGCTACAAGATGGAACGCATGCACTTTACACGTAACATGTAAAAACCTACAATCGTCTCTGAAGAAAACGGCCCACCAAACGCATTGTCGCAGCACCGTCGTTGGTCACAAACATCAACACTTGATTTGTTGACAGTTCAAATTTTTCGAAAGTCTCCAACACCACCCGTGTAATTGTTTCGCCGGTACACGCAGTTAGTCTTTTGCTAGCTACTAAAAGTGGAAATGTTGGTTTAACAGTGTCGAGTACACGTACTATAACATTTAAAATAGATTTTTTTTACAATCTGTCGTCTCGTCAATACATAACCACAGCCGTGTATTTTTAATGCACATTTAATCCTATTTACAATCTCTTCACGAACACTTGTTATATATCTACATAACGATGAACGACTTGGTAAATTCACCTGGGGATTGTATTTATTCCAAAACTCCCGAAATGCTGGTTTATCCAATATGCGCAGGGGAACATCACAGCAATCAGCATTAACAGTAAATCAAACAAACTGAGGGTCCAAAGAAGACACGCCATTTTTTAAATTTTTATGCCGGTTACTATTGACATGAATTTTGGAGCCGTATTTATTCCAGCACATTAAATCTTGATCACAAACTTTACAAATTATTTTACATCCATCATAGAATAAATCCCGAAATTCACCGATAAATTTATTCACTTTATCAGCGTACGGTCGTTTTCTACTCTTTACACTCAACATTATTTATTGTTTATTAGTACTCTATGCATCGACCGACAGATAATAATTGAAGTATGTCGTGTCATCGTCATCGTAAACAAGCGCGCGATGGCATTGGTATTGCGCCCGACCCTGAATCTACCATCGCCTGGCCAGGCTTACTTATTAGTCTTATGTAAAATTATCTAGTGATATTTTTTACTCCGTTTTTTGAGATAATCGCTGTTAAAGTGAGCGCTCAATACATTCGAATAGTATTTTAGTAGTTTTATCGGATAACGTGTGACAAAAAAACAAAGAAGTTGCATTTTTACACTAGCCAAATTTGGGGATGACATCACGCCATATTTTCCTTATAACTCGTGAACGGCTGGAAATATCTAATGCCGTTCTGGTTCCTAAATTTTTGTTTATAGATAGAATTAAAACTTCCAAATCTATATACTTCAATGTTTTTTTATATGAAAAATTTACCTTGGTTAGATATGTGTAAGAATTTTATATGCACACTGTGCATATAAAAGTTTTTTGTATTAAGTAAAGGCTCTAAAATTGCAAAAATTATGTTTTGTGCATGGGGCCTATATGACATGGAACATGTAGATCAGGATATGTTTCCGCATATAACCGTACCGCTTCGTGTAAATTTTGCCTAGCTTCACCGTGTATTAGAAAGTGGACATGTTTCACTTTTTCATCGTGTGTAAAACATTTTTTTGGAAATGCTAATTTTGCCACTTTTGCTCAGTAACCACAATCAATGATAATAATTAGAGTTCCGGTCAGCAAGTCATGAGTGGTGCCAGATGGAGAAATACCCAAATAAGTAAGCGAGACTTGTTTACTATTTTAGTAATTGTTCTGCCACAAGATGTGTACAACGTAATTTATTCCTCTCCGTTGTATTATTATTAATTTTATTTGTTGTATTTTATTCTTGATAATAATTTACCAAGTCTCACAACATTGCTTAACTATGTACCAACTGTAAGCGAAGACATTGTAAATAAGATCAAATATGCACTAAAAAATACACCACTGTGGTTATGTCTTGACGAGACGACAGATTGTAAAAAAATCTATTTTAAATTTCATAGTACATGTACTTAAACCGACATTTCCACTGTTACTAGCTAGCAAAAGACTAACGGAGTGTATTGGCCCTACAGTTACGTGGGTGGTGCTTGAGGCGTTAGAAAAATTTAACCAGTAAAAAAGTCCAGTGTTGATATTTGCGATCAATGGTGCCGCGACAATGCGTTTGGTAGGCCGTTCTCTTCAAGAACACGGTTGTAGGTTGGTACATGTTACATGTAAAGTGCATGCTTTACACCTTGTGGCAGAAACTATTCGACAAGGTTTTCGAGAGGTAGATGCATTAATAGCAAGTACAAAAAGTGTTTCTTAAATCTCCTAAACGTCTTCGCGCATTTCATAGCATATATGATGCTGCAAAGTTTTTACAGATATTTTCCAGTTTGTGATGTTAAGAGGGTAAGTTGTGCATACATTGTTATAAATTGTAACAGTTTATTGCTTTTATTACTAGTTAATTTCTTTTATTACACTTATTATGATGCGTGCGCCTATGTCCTGCGGCGCATTTTTTCCAACTCTAATAATAATAACATAGAAATGACATGGACAATCATTTTTCCTACAAGCCCGTCATACATAACTTGATAAAATTTATAGGAGTTATACCTCGATCATACTACAATTTTTTCGAAATTAAACGTCATAACTTCCAAACGACTGAATATGGAAAAAATGTCATTAACATTATTTACTCAGAAAAATATTTTTCAAATGGACAACAGGAAAAAAGGATGTTTCTGAGAAACAAAATTATAAACAGCATCGTTTTGAAAAACTTTCATTCTAATAAAAAATAATGTAAGCATGTAATCAGCGAATTTCTTAAGTATCCTCAACCGTTACTGAAGAAAAAATCTGAGACTTCGTCACCTTCTATACTTTAAAATTGTTTAAATTTTTTAAATAAAATTTGAAAGTTACTAATCATGTCTTTCTAATAGTCCGTTTCCATGGCGCACCTGTTTTATCTGATCAATTATTATATAAATTATTTATATGTATAACGCTTTGATTTACAACAGATTCTATTTGTTTTCATTAAAACCATCAGTTAAGTTTCAAAACTCTAATGTTAACATTTGCGTAAAAATCGTGACGAAAATATACAGTTAAAGGTCACTTATGTGTGGCAGGGGGCAGGGATATGATAGACGTGTAGTTCCGGTCGTTTGATTCGGATGTTTAAGAGCTGGTCGCAATAATGCACCGGAATTGCGCCTAATAAGCTCTTTTCATAGAAAGGGGTGCTTATGCAAAAATTGTTTCAATGAATCATAGTTAATAACAATGTACATGAGAATGTATTATTAGATGCCTCAGTGCCTGTGATTGCGGGACAAAATGTATTACACCTTTCTAAGGTAACATTGGAATAAAACTGAAAAATGTATGTATACGAAGTTTGCTGTTAAAAGAATGAGTATTCTTTGGCATTTTTAGTATAGGAAAATATTGTGCATAAACACCAAAAAAGTACATTTGAGAAAGTTTTTTTTGATTGTGCTGTTTGAAAAAATAAAGATACCATAGAGATGAATAACAACTGCAGGTTGCTACCGTATTTGTTTAAAAAAGAAAAAAATAGTAATTAATTAGACACGGGAAAATGTTGTCATTTTTTAAGAAATTATTAAAAAAAAACGAAAATCAAAACGTTACATATAATAATAATAATATAAATAATAACACCACTTGTAATGACAACCCCTCTTTATCCCTGAATGACTTAAATGACATTGTGCGGGAGAGGGTTACACATTAAGAGACACGGGACATACATCCAATATCCGAGTATACTACGATTAATCTCTGTCACAGAAAAATCCCAGTGCCACGGCTGGGAATCGAACCCGGGACCCCGAGGTTTCGAGGCAAGTAGGTTACCTCTAGACCATGGAGCTATATCTGCCTTTATTATTTGTCTTTATGGTGATATTTTTATTTTTAAAAAAAACTTCATAAATATAATCAAAAACAGGGATGCACGAATCGTCGCAAATGAGGTATACCCCACTGTTAATATTTTGGGAATTATCTTAAATAGGAGTCGACAGAATTTCGCCATGGGCATACCACACGAGACAATATTTGATCCGATTGGTTCTTTGTAGATAAGAAATTCTTTATTTATCCATAGATAGATAGTATGTACCTACTTAAAAAAAATAGATATAAAAGTAATAGTTACAAACTGGTACTAGTTTACATAATATAGACATATAATATATAGAAAAAAAAACAAACCTCAAGCAACATCAATTTGGCTGATATGCATTATCCTTTATAAAACATAAAAGTTGACTCTTCAATTGGTTAACGGTATTACTAGTCTTAATTACGTGAGGAAGAAGATTGAATTGTACAACTCCTTTGTGGAACAGACTTCTCATTGTACTACTCCTAGAAGTTCTTTTAACATAATAGTTATTTGCACTAGCCGTTCGTGTGTTACACATGTGTACGACTGTAACAGGCAACAATTGTCGTGTGAGATATTCCGGTAAAATGTTATTAATCATTTTGAAAATAAATGTCATAGTTTGGAAGAAGAGGAACTATTTAATGTTAAGCCATTTTAATGTATTAAGCATTAGCTGAATGCTAGTGAGCGATTGCATCTCAGTATTATTCGCATTGCTTTATTTTGGAGAACCTGGAGTCTATTAAAATTTGTACAACTTGTATACAACACAGAACAGCAATAGAGAAAATGAGGTAGTATTGAGGTATTATACACAGTTAGTTTAGTAGTAGTTGATATAAATGGAGCCACTTTGCTAAAAAATCCGATCATTTTGCCGATTTTCTTTGATATATATTCTATATGTTTCTTAAATTTCAGGTCACGATCAATTATTAGGCATAGATACTTTATTTCTTGGACAATTTTAACTTTTTTACAATTTAACTCGATACCAAGATTTAGACTAGCAAACTGTTTATATAGATAATTATTACCCACGAACATAAATTTGGATTTTAATTCATTTACTTTTAGTCTATTGATCTTAAATTTTTCTGTCAATAATTTTAGTTCTAAATTAACAATACCTACCATTTCCTCAAAATTTGTACTTTCATAGTAAATAAGAGTGTCAACAGCAAAAAGATTTTTGCAACACATTGCCAGTGTCATTAATATAAAGAATAAATAATAATGGACCCAGTACACTGCCTTGAGGAACCCCAAAGTTGTTTAACTTGGCTCTGATAAATTCCCATTCATTTTTGTTACTTGGTACCTATTTGTTATATAACTTGTAATCCAGTCAATAACGGTGTTCTCAAATCCATATCTCTTTAGTTTTAATAGTAGTATATTACGGTCAATTATTTCAAAAGCACGCTTAAGATCCATGAAAACTGCGCAAATCCCAATTCCTGCTCTGTTCAACAACTGCTTCCAATCTAAAATTACTAATGGCAAAGCTGTTTCCATGAATGTTTACCACGAAATCCCGATTGATATGTGCATAGAATATTATTTGAATTTATGTACTTGATTACTTGATCACAAACTATTAATTCTAAGATTTTTTTTACAAAAAGGCAACATATTTACTGGTCTTAACTGTTCGGGCAGATTCGTATTGGGTATTTTTGGTATAGGTACCACTACAGATGTCTTAAAACATTCAGGTATAACACACTTTTCCAGACTCAAATTAATCAAATTTAAAAAAAGGATACCCTATTATGTGAAAAAAGATTTTTTTTTGATATCATGTCCGATTTCATCAGTGCTATATTTTTTCTTTGTTTAGTCACTATTTTATTTAGATCTTGTAGGGTTATATCATTAAATGATGTCATACTAGAATTTAGACCCGGTATAGATTCATTAATTATATCAATATCGACATCATCTGTCCCTATGCTTATGATAATACTCTCAATAATACACTTACATAATAATACTGATTCAATACATCCGCCAAGTTGTTATTATATATTACTCAACAAAAACAAATCTTTTGTAAGCCCTATTTCTATTTGCAATAGCTTCCCAACACTTATCATCGAACCATCTATTTTCAGCTACTCTTATAATTTTTTTTAGTGCTACTGTATTTAGTATATCTAATATGTTATTTACAAATGTCTAACTAACAATATTTACATCTGTGTAAGAATACTCCCATTCCTTTTCAATTAACAAATTTGTCATTTCATCAAAATTGATCCCAAATCTAATTTCCTTTGTTTGATATTTTGATAAATTCCTACCGTTTTCTACTTTTGCTTGAATTAATCAATGGTTTGTTGATATAATTCTGCTCTACATACGTATTTATTGTATAATCTTTACTGACAACAAGAGCAATTATGCTACTAGAATTACTTACCTTAGTAAAATTTTGTATAAACTGTTTCATGCCATAATTCTCAATACTTTTTTAAACCTTCTTTTTACATAATCATTTTTGGAAAAATCAATATTAAATCACCTGTGAGTATTATACTATGTGTATTATTTTTGTCAACATAATCATCTAGCCATTGCAAAAATCTATTAAGAAAAAGTGTTATATTGCCACTAGGCGATCTTTAAACAGCAGTCACACTATATAGGGCATTTTAACTTTTATGTCAACAGATAACCAAAAATTTACATCTAGAATTACTGTTTTTACATTGTCAAATTTTATGCCCTTTTTAATGAATACTAATACCCCATCTGTGTGACGGCTGCTCGAGTCGCAACGAACGGTGTTATACCCTTTTAATTCTAATTCACTGTCAATAAAATTTTCAATAATACATGTTTCAGTGAGACACAGAATCAAGGGTTTATATTTAAATACATACTCTGATATTTGGTCTTTATTTTTATAATAACTTTCAGCGTTCATGCAAGACAGAAATACGCACTATCATCCTGTAGTTGCTATTCGTTATAGGCTATCTTCTGCTTTATTGAATCAACAATTTTTAAGTAACACTCACATTTCCTATCAGAAGCAGCATGCTAGATATTCAAATTAAGATTTAGTTTTTCATTTGCTCTAACACAATTCACACAATTTTATTTTCACTTCTGCAAGCACTATTGTGGTTTTCCTCTGCACATAGTGTACACGAAACCTTTTCTTTGCAGCTTTGAGCCTCATGATTGTATCCCCAACATTTAAAACACCTTTTTATCCAGAAATATTCATATATATTGAAGATATTCGATCCAACTTGTAATACTTGCTCTTCCTTATTTATTAGATGTCTAAATGTTTCAGTATCGACCTCTACAATCCAATTAAATATTCCTCTTCGCACTTTTGTTTTATAAATACTTTAAAACCTAAATGTGTCAGCTTCTTGAGGTATTCTATTTGCCTAAGAATTTGTTCAATCAAATCCTTATCATCTACTTTATTTGCTAATTCTTCCTCCGCAATACCAGTAATGATAACCCATGGCTTTAATTTTTTTGGAACATTAATTTCATAGTTATTTCCCAATTTCGTATATTGGGCCCCGCTACTTAAAACTCCTCGGGTCAGTAACTTTTTTATGGTAACATGCTTGGTGTCTTCAGAGGAGTACTGAAAGTAAAAAACAGTTGACAGGAGGAAAGTTAATACGTTTCCTAACTTGATTTTTTTTCTTTTTAGAACTTAGAAAATAGTTTTTGATATGTTTAAATATAGCATTTAGTTACCTTTTACTTGCTACACAATAATCTTACAATTAGTGAGGAACTGTTTGCAAAAAGTAGGAAAAATTAATTTTGTGTAAAACCAAGTCGCATGTTCTAATATTTTATGTTGGTTAATGTAATTGTACTGGCTATTTATCTATCATTGATTTAGCAAATACAGGGTGTCCACCTAGTGCGTATTTGTTCCATAACTCCTATAACTATTACAGATAGAAAAAAAAATGAAAACAAAAGTTGGTCAGCATTCACCATTGTATACTATAAAAATATTTGTAGTCATACAGGATATTTCGTTTTAGCTGGGTAGTATTCCACTTTGTTAAGTTAAATGAAACACCTATATATTATTGCACATTTGGTTAGAGAACGTCAAGAGCTTTCCAATGAACTACTATAACATGTATTTTCTCTAAGCAGTTCAGGAGTTATTTGAAATTATATAGAAATTTTGCCACATGTACCTTTACAAGGAACGTTATATTCTCCACCAATAATGGTGGACACATCGAATATCTTTTATGAGTTATCATTTATTTGTATTTAAATTTCCTAAATAAATATTTCTTATCTATATCTATATATAATATTCGGACTATTTCTTCCTCGCTGTAAACCATTTTGATTATTTCATTAAAGAAATGTCACTTATCAAACAAATGACAATATTTGTCATTTTCATAGCTCACTTTAATAATGTTAACTTTTCCATATTTACAGTAACTAGTTTAACTAAGATATTCGACGTTTAATAACTCAAAAACGGTATATGGTAGTGGTAATATATGGTATATTTTTGAAATCAGGAACAAAGGATCATTCCAAAAATTTAATAATATACAGGGTATCCCGTTTAAAAAAATCCCGTTTAAAAATATATTATTTTTTTGTATCCCCTGAAATCTGCACGCTATCTGTACTTTTGATAACATTTTAACATTTTAACAAGATTCAGTCATAACCACAACTTTTATTTAAAACTTTTTTTTCTATAGGCAATAATAACGATGATAAGGGGTGGGTAATTTATAATGAATAACTCTGTACAATTTCGGGAAAAAAATGAAAAAAAAAATTATTGCATTTCTGAACAAATGTCAACGAGTTACAATGAAAAAAAAAACATAACTTTATGAAAAAAAATCTGTCCGCATGTCTCTAGTATCGCGATAGCAGCTACAGTTTTTGATATAAAGTTTTCAAATTTGGTACACTTGTTCTAAAGGTCAAAGATAATGAAAAATGCGGTGATGAGCAAAATTGGCCAGCCACTTTTTTGTATTGGACTTTACAAAAAAATGTATTCTTGATGAAAGATTGTAAATCATGTCTAGTATATCAAGAGAATAAAATATATTTTCCAAGTGCTTAATTAATGCTGATGTAAACTGAAATATTTTACACATTTGGCCTCATAAAATGGGGTTAGGATAAATTTAACAGTTTGACATTTGAAAGGTCTAATTTAGTTAAAAAATGTCAATGTCAATAACAAAAAATTATTAAAATATATGACATGAATTATTATTGACAGTTTCGAATGACGCTGATAATTAATTATTTAAAAATTTTAATGAAACATTTCAAGGGACGCTATTAAAATTTAATTGAGGTAAGTAAAGAATTAAATGGAATGATTTTATTAGATCAGGATGACATATACTGGTATAAGAAAGTTATGTGCTGGCCACATCAGATAATTTTAATAATTATTCTAGTTTTATTGATGGATCGACATACGTATGTACGTACGTACAATAAAAAACACAACTGATAATTGACACAACTATCAGAATGAATTATGCCTTCTGGCAGTCTCTTATCTTTTTGTTTCCATGGTTAATTTGCAATTGAACTTACGATTTTTAAATATTGGACGAATAAATTAGAAAACATCTTAAATTTGTTAAGTTTTTACGTTACACAAGGATTTCAATTAATTTATTAAAAAAAAAAATTGTACTAAAAGAAATGGTATGCTCTTAAAAGAACATGCAAAGTAAAATATCTTGAGTCATTCATTATAAGTAGATGAACATAGTGAATATTTTAGAGAAACAATTAGATTCACAATTTTTTTTCTGAATACATATAAAAAGTTACCAATAAATAACGAGTCCACTTTTTTTTGTAAACATTTATTGTCAGTTAACTCAATAATCAAATACTCATCATTAAAGCTGGCCGAGGTCACCTGGCCCCGACAGAGCCGTCATATGACTCATATGTTTACATCATATCATAATACTTGAATAAGTACAATAAATGGAAATAAATGTTAACAATAATGTTACATTTTATAAAAATTTGTATAAAACCCACCCTTTTAAGCAGATTTATGAAATAGTTTGGTTGTCATCATCACAAAGTGGGGAAGATCTATAGTATAATAGCATCAGGTATGTTTCTACAGCTGTCTCCGTCAGCGATGTTCGCTTTGGTGAAAAAATAGGGTTGTATTTTGAAAATGACCGTTCGACATCTACGGATGTAATACAGGCATAAGTAAAACAATCTGTGAACTCACGTAACGAAGTTGTAGATGCACCATCACAAATTTGTCTTAATTTGCTAAAATCAGGATCTTTCTGTAACACACTCTCGAATTTTTCACTAACGCGATTATTTTTTGCGTCATTTATAGCCTGTAGTTGTGTATTTACGTCGTCCACTATTTGCAGCGATTTGCAGCCGTTTAGGAGATTTGAGAAATACTTTTTTTGTATTTGCTATTAATGCATCTACCTCTGGAAAACATTTTCGAAACGTTTCTGCTACAAGATGTAACGCATGCACTTTACACGTAACATGTAAAAACCTACAATTGTCTCTTTGAAGAGAACGGCCTACCACGCGCATTGTCGCGGCACCATCAGTCACAAACATCAATATTTGACTTGTTGAATGTTCTCCAACACCACACGCGTAATTATTTCGCCAGTACATGCAGTTAGTCTTTTACTAGCTAGTAAAAGTGGAAATGTTGGTTTAAGAAGGTCCAGTACACGTACTATAATATTTGAAATAGAATTTTTTCAATCTGTCGTCACTACATAACCAGAGCCGTGTATTTTTTAATCCACATTTAATCCTATTTACAATGTCTTCACGAACAGCTGGAATATATCTACGTAACGATGTACGACTTGGTAAGTTCACCTGGGGATTGTATTTATTCCAAAACTCCCGAAATGGTTGTTTATCCAGTATGTGTAGCGGAATATTACAGGCTATTAACATTAACAATAAATCAAACATAAACTGAGTTGTCAAAGGCATGCCATTTTTTTTATGTTGCACGGTATTGATATGACGACGACAATCTGTTTTGTGCCAGCACATTAAGTCTTGATTGCAAACTTTACGAATTATTTTGCATACGTCATAGAAGAAATCCGGAAATTCACCGATAAATTTATTCACTGTGTCCGGGTACGGTCGTTTTTTACCCTTTGGCGCGTTTGCCATTATGTATAATTTATAGGTACAACTTCACGCATTAATCTTTCAAATAAGACTGCAGCGTAAATCACTTCTATATCGGCACGTGTGACGCCAGCGCAAGACCGTGGCTGTACTCCAGCCACCTCGGCCAGTTTTATTCATCATACATGTAGTTGGTTAATAATTCAATTTTACTTAATTGCTTTGGTGTTTGCGTAAATCGGAATTTATATAAAAAAATACTATTTAAAGTTGCTGATAGTAAGCCCATGTATCCGTACATTGTTAAATCGTTAAAATATTTCTGAAGCGAAGAATCGTTAGAAAAACAACTATTTTATAGATCTGCATTCTAAGAAAATGGCCAATTTTTTCGAGAAATAATAAGTAATTAAGATATTTTCATAATTTACATTCTAGATACATTGTCAAGAATACGAGAATGTATACTCGTATAAGGTCAAGCTTACCGCAATATCTTTAATATTATATTTTATTAGATAATAACAATTAGGAACTCATATAGGTTTTTATTAGGTTATTCACTAATACAACTCTCTGACGATTACATATTTAATTATCGTGAATCATCATCACATGCATATATATGTTTTAAGGTGGAATTTAAGAGGCCAAACATGATATTATCTTGCCCACATAATATACAGCGTAGACCAGAAATAATTGCATAATTGCTGAATGTATGTCAATTGTGACAACATAGCACACTTAAACAAATTTGGATCTACAACAAAACAATGCGTAGCGAGTAAAATACTAAGTTTTTTAAGACTTTGACATAAAATGTTCAACCGATTTACCTCGTTTTACTATTTTGTTAAAATTTTGTAACGCCCGAGTATTTTCGTTCAAAATATTTTTTGACGATTAAACAGTGGGAGAGCCGAGAATATACGTGCCGGTATTACAGACAAGTTAGGAGGTTACATTTGCTGTCTGAAATTGTAGAGATACGGGTACTTCACCATTTTAGGATGGCTATTCGTAGCTAGTAGATGGGTCTGGTCTCTTTGACTGTCAGAAAAATTGTTTTGCGTTTTACATTTAGGACGACATTTTTTTCGATATTCTTCCACCCACAGATAACAAAAAAAAAATCTGACAGGACAACGTGCACTTTGTAGCAGACTTCGCACAGCAAGAAATAAAAAAGAACGTCGTGAACACGGTATTTCTGTCCAGACTGGATGTATCTCTTTGTATAACATCTTGTTTCAGAGTGTATCATACGGCTCTAACAATCTGATGTATTTTACTTCCTCACCCCTCAAAGTGAGGAAGTTATGTATTCGTGAAAACAATTTTTAAAATTTTTATTGAATCTCGACGAATTATGACGATACACAAAATTTCAGACAGAAAAAAATTTCTGTCTGTGTGTCTGTCGGTCTGGTTCACGATAGCAGCTACAGTTTTTGTGATAAAGCTTTTAAATTTGGTACACACATTTTAGAGGTCAAGGAAGATTGAATTTGTTGAAGAGCAAAATCGGTCTAAAAAATATTAGTAACATTCCACCAGTGACTTTTTTTGAAACGTCAAAATTTGACTTTTTTTGAAACGTAAAAAAATGTGACTTTTTTGAAACGTCAAACTGACTTTTCTGAAACGTCAACATGTCTTTTTTGTAACGTCAATGTGACTTTTTTGAAACGTCAAAAATTACTTTTATTATAAACTCCACCACGCGTCGAGTTTTACTACGGTGAGGAAGTTCTCATTCCCAAGCAATTGGCAGCGGTTTTTTAGTTATTTATTTTTGATAATTTATTATATTTGTTCTAAACGACATAACTCGAACGAGAATCTAGCTAAGTTTGCTTTATTTAGCGTCTTTTTTCGTGTTGTAGCAATATGTACTAAATTCATATTTGTTATGTTGTATTTCATTATAATAATATTAAAATTTATAGTCAAAGTTGACGAATACTCGGATGAGAAATATAATAATACGGACATTTATTATCATTGTGTAAAATAGAAGCAAATTAACACAAAAGGTTAGTGGGGGAGACGTAGATTATTATAGACATAAGTCGATAGGTAAGTAAATAATGATCGAAATGTTTCATATTTTTAGGCCTTACATTATGCAATTGGTCGTTTGTGTGTCTCAAATTTGGTTATGAATAACTTTTCTCGCAGTTAGTTTATCAAAGAAATAAATAGGTTTTTGCGTTAGGATGACATTATTTAATAGTGAGGTGAAATAAGCGACTCATTTATTTTTATTCTAACTCCCTGATGTGGTGTTCTATGCTCGTGGATAGAACTATTTGTAACAAATTTAATACAGATATTCTGGATTTCTTGAGGTTTGTTTGCTTCTGATAAATTTAAGCAAGGCCAATAAACATAATCACAGTAGTTGACATGTGATAATACTAAGGATTTACATAACAGAAGTTTAGTGGCCCTGTCAAGGATATTTCTAAAGCTGGAAATCTGTTTAAAAGAGCAGAAACACTTTCTAAGGACTTCCGATATATGAAGAGTAAAGTTTAAATTTTTAACAAGGGTTAGCCCCAAATTTTTCACCTTGTCAACTTGTTCTATAATTATATTGTCAATTGATAGTTGAAAGTGAGTGAGAACTTTTAATTTATTTGCAGAGCCAAAGACTATCTTTATACTTTTATTGGAGTTAATAGGAGTAAATTCTAAATGGTCCAATTTTTTTATTTCATTTAAATCATGATTAATTTTCGTTTGGGCTTCCTTAGACTTCATCACATCAAAAGCAAAGTAAAGTTGTATATCGTCAGCGTACATATACAGGGAACAATATTTCGTGACTTGAGGCAAGTCTGCTGTGTAGATGTTAAAAAGCAAGGGCCTCAAAATCGAGCCTTGGGACACTCCCGAGAGTAACAAACGTTTGTCAGAGTCTTCTTCCACTTGTGGTATCAAGCCAAGTATATTGAAAACAATTTAGTAAGTAAGACTTGAGCTACATTAAGATATTATCCGCTATTCCGTATAATTTTTAATTTTTTATTAGCAGGTCGGTGTTTAAGGAGTCAAAAGATTTTGACATATCTAATAAGATCAAGGAAGTGACTGTGTAACTCCCGCCCGTGCAGCCTCGGCTTTGGATTTGGGGGTTGTCTAATTTATGTGGTGTGTGGTGTGATAGACAATGCTAAGACATAAATTTCCTATAAAGTCGATGTAATGTACAGTATCCACAGTTGGCGTTTCTCAGCTCTATATTTGGATATGGAAGGGGCTAAGCAGTTGACGATGATGTTTATATACAAAGGTATCTCAAAATTTTTACATATTCCGCCCAGATCTAGTATCATACTGTTATGCCAGAAGGAATTGGCTAACAATATCATCTTTTATATCAAAAATTGACAACGACCCACAAGTGCCCACAGGCGTGACCAATTATGGATTTTTGTGCATTGATTAGCAAAAATGTGTATGGAAACAATTAAGAAGGAGAATATCCAGAAAATTTTCGAAATTGATATTTGATTCTTCCAAGAGGACACTATCCTTCCCCGCCACCCTATCCCCATATACTTGCTAAAATTCTAGCTTCTCCAGCTGAGCTATGAAAAATATTAAAAACCCTTTCCAATCTGAAAGCCCCAGATCCAGATAATATCCCCAACATCCTTGTTAAAAAACTCCTCACCAAAGTCCTTCTACAATTTACACATATAATAAACGCATCGATACGACTGCAATATTTTCCCACTAGCTGGAAAAAAGTAATTATTGTGCCATTCCTAAAAGCCGAATAAAGACCCAGTTCTCGCTAGCAGCTACCGCCCCATTTCGCTTTTAAACGCAGTGGGGAAGGTGGCCGAATTTATATTGCGTAACTTAAATTATATAATAAGTAAACGCAAAAAGCTTTACAGTTCGGTTTTACGGATGGTTATAATACAACACTTACACTGTGCAGGGTCGTGCATAATATTATCGAGGGGTTTAACAAAAGCAGTGCACTGAGATGCTTTTACTAGATATACAGAAAGCCTTCGATACTGTTTGGCATGGGGAGTCTCCTGCAAACTTAAAAATATTCATAAATTTCTGGACTACGTTAACTCGCTTATAAAAAACTATCTTTCTGGCAGAACTTTTCAGGTTAGAATAAATAATACTCTGTCTGACTCCAAAATAATTAGGGCGAGTGTACCCCAGGCTACGGTGCTGTCACCCACCCTATTTAACCTATACGTCGCCAATTTCCCTACCCATCCTCTCACACAGGCAATAATGTACGCCGACGATACGACATTATACGCACAATCGTTCCACGTACAGACAGCGATAACCAAACTGCGATATCACTTAGACAAACTGACAAGACTATTATCGCAGTTGGAAAAATACTATTAACGAGACTTAAAACGGAGAGCGATTAACTTTACGAAAAATACCAGTAACGTTATAAATTTTACCCTCTTAAGATCAATAATCAAGCAATTGTAGAAAAGTCTAAAGTTAAATATCAAGGGGTAACCCTGGATAAGAGACTTTCGTACAATCCTCATATTACTGCTATGCTTAACGAAACCTACATGGGGGTGAGCAAGATGTATTCGTTACTGAACAAACGATCAACAATAAACATCGCTAACAAACTATTATCATACAAAACAGTACCCAGACCTACGATGACCTACGGCTGCGCTGCCTGAACCGGATATCGAACAGTCAGTATCAGCGTCTCCAGGTGACACAAAACAAACTACTTAGACCATTAACTAACTCGAACAGATACATAAACTTAGACGAACTCCACGAGACTGCGAAAGTACAGAGGATAAAAGATTACATTTTTGAAACTTCATCGAAATTTTTCAGAACTAGCATCCATTCCCTCTGTACTTACGAGACATATAACAGACATACGGCGACACCATAATTACATTCATATGCACAGACTTATTAACAGTCACCTACAGTAATTACATTCATACGCACAGACTTATTTAACCTACCCATTTATGACGACATAGATTAACAAAAACAAATTACATACAACGATTGAGACATACGTAATTTAACTCACAAATTTAACGCTACTATCTTGTCCCACTCTTAACCCCCACCTATCCACTTTAACCACAGACACCTACTCAGGTGGAGTCTTTCTGCCTGTGCCTGATTACGTAAAAACAAACCTAAATTAATTTTCTAAAGCAGGTTTTTTATAGCAATTTTTTCCTGCACGTTTTTTTCATTTATATCTTGTTAGCTAAATTTGTAACCTTTCTAAATTTACAAAATGCCTAGGCAATATAAGCACACGAGCTGTAATTATAGGAAATCTCTACAGGAAGAAACAATAAGAATGGCGTCTCGAAGCCATGCGGGATTGTCGCCCAGGTGTATGCAGCGATGCATTATATGCCTTAAGTTAGTTTTGTAAAATAAATAGGCAATAAAACAAATTTAAATTGAAAAATTGGAAGTTCGTGTACGATCGTGACCAATGGCGTCTTAGGACTCAGAAGGGACCACTGGTTGTTTCTCCTTTGATTCTACATTCGCAGGCACCAATGTATTCGCCAGAACTCGAACGGGACCACTGGTTTTTTTCTTTGGAATGTAGGGACCAATGGATTCGACAGGAATCGAACGGGACCACTGGTTGTTTCTTCTTTGGACTGTGGATACCAATTGATTCAACAGAACTTGAAAGGAACCACTGGTTGATTTTCGTCTTTGGAATGTAGGGACCAATGGATTCGACAGAAGTCGAACGGGACCACTGGCTGGCTTTATTCTTTGGCATGTAACGACCAATGGATGCGACCGGGACTAGTGACTGGCTTTTTTTTAAATGTATGGACCAATGGATTCGACAGAACTCGAATGGGTCCACTGGTTGTCTCTTCTTTGGAATGTGGGTATCAATGGATGCGACAGGATTCACTGGTTGATATTCTTCTTTAGACTGTAGGGACCAGTGGATTTGACAGAACTCAAATGGGACCACTGGTTGGTTATTCTTCTTTGGACTGTGTACCAATGGATTCGACAGGAATAGAAAGGGACTACTGGTTGTTTCTTTGGAATTTTGGATTCGAACGGTCATTGTGACGTATCGACTCGTTTTTTTATCTTTTTGCTCGAAGGACCAATGTACGTTCGTGACCAGTGGCTTATTAGGGCTCGAAGGGACCACTGACGGAGACGTAGAATAAGGGTGGTTTATACAGCAGTTTGGATTTCTGACAGTATGGTTTGTGGTGGTTAATACTCCCTGGACGCAGCCTCATGTCCTAAATTGGGCTTGGAAAGGAGTATTAATGAGAAACAACAGATTAGTTGAGGCTGATTTATTAAGTAGAAATAAAATTCTATTTATACTATCTAATATCATAATAAAGGTTAAAAAATAATAACAAATACATAATACACCTAATAGAACTGCTAACAAAGAATGGAACGTTTGCATTAGTTGCATTCTTTGCTTGTTTTATTTTGATTACTACACATATGAAATAAATTCGACCTGGTTTACAATAATTAAAGAATTATATTAGAAATGGTAAATAATATGAATGAAGAACAAAAATTTATGTTTAAACGCTTAAACAAATGTGACAGACTGGAAGGAATACGTATTATTTATAAGACCATGGAATCCTATCAATAGTTTAAACACTTTTTATTAATTAACATGGATCTGAGAAGAACGTCCGACACAAAAAAGTTGTAATAAAATTGAATTAGAGTATTCAGCAATGAATGTCATTTTTACATACGTTACACTCACAGTTGCTTCTGTGATATGTGTATTAGTTATTCTTACAAATGAAGATAACTCTTAGATGGTGTGGCTCTCAGACGTGACATTCCTCGATTTTTTCTAGTGGTGCTTTGCCAAAGAAAGGAATCTTCAAAACCTAAAGGCCCTAATTAAATTGAACATTCAACAAGAAATTTCCGGAACTGGCATTGGATGATGATACCAGTACATGGAAATTTTGTTAAGAAAGTCTTGAATTCAGCAATTTAATATCCATAAGTTTCAAATGAACTTTTACTTTTTTCATTATAATTGTCTTCGTAGAAACAAAGTCATATCATTTAGGATCATCAGTTGTAGATAAAATAAATCATTGAAACGTGTATCACAAAAAATTAATTTAATACACTTTCATATACTCCGCGACTTATGTCTCACGTAGTAGTGTAAGTGACATAACTTACATGTGATAAATAAAGTAAATATAAAGAAACTGCAGAAGAGAAATTGTTATTATGTATAACCTTGAAAATCAATTCTTACCGGGTGATTGTGATTTACTAAAGGTGAATAACCGAAAAAGTTATAATCGATGACCCGAATTCAACGATTGGTATATTGTATAGGTCGAAAATTAAAAGTCGAGTCTATGTTTGACATAGACATATCTAACAGTTTTATTTTACAGGTCTCTATTAAAAATTTAAACGAATTAGAGTCATCGCCAGATATAAAATGCACGGTTTAAAAAAAATTGGGTATCCATCAAAATTAAAAAGTAAGAAAAACAATTGAAATAAAGGAATTGGTATACATGAATATTACTAAGCTTCTAAGAGCAATTTAATCAAAAAGTATATTCTAAAAAAAGTATGCATCTCGAGTGGTATATGTCAAGATCATATCAAAATATAAACATAAATGACATAATTATCGTTACAAAAAAATTGAAACGGATAATAAACTCAATTTTATTTATGGCAAGAATTAAAAGTGCAATTATTATAAACAGTTTGAACTTTTGGTTTTGAAGTGTCGCAGAAGTAATGTGATAAATCCTTTACGTCGCCATCGTCGTATCCTAACCGATTGTTATATTTAAATGACGACTACGATTTAAACTAGATGTCCAAAATATACAGGGTGGGGCAATAGTGCGTCGGACTTCAATATCTGGAGTTCTACGATAGCTAGAAATTAAAAAAAATACAAGTAAACTAGATAAAATAGTCCGGAAATTATTTTCAAATATACAAGACGAAATTATAGGATCAATTGTCTTTTTAATGGATTGCTATGTATATCAGTACATCTTTTGAAGCCTTTTTAGACTCTGTTCATTCCTATATTATTATTGACTATCATCCCCAACTACTTGTATGTAATGAATATTTTTGTTGAAATAATGCCATCTGCAGATGCATATTGAAAAAATCACCAAAGTCACAGTTATGGATTTTCTGAAAAACTTATGTAAATGCTAGTTACGAGACATCTAACTAATGTTTTTGAATCATTTTTACTTCCTTAAAATGTGCAGTGTGGCCAAAAATTATTTTTCAAATAAGAACTTTTAAATTGAGTTTTTTCAATTTTCTCAAATGGAACACCCTGTATATTTTTTATAATGTGATGCAGAATTGAAAAACGAAAATTGTTTGTAAACTTTCCTATGGCTAATTGCAACCATTTTCGTTTTATTGAGCAATAAAGTACAAAATTCAAGAATAAACGTAAAAAATAGAAGTTTCTTCAAATAATTCATTAGAAAAAATTATAATAAGTGCTCCACATGTTGCCCATTTTGATTGACACACGTCTCTATGCGTTTTTGAAATGACGCCATTTAGTGGGACCATTTCTTACAATCCATTGAAGTGGGTAAGTAGCATTTAACTGGTCCCTTACTGTAATAGTTTTTTGTATTTTTTTTTCTGTTTTCGTTATTCGACAAGCAATAAAACCTCAGTTTAGTATAAATTGTCTTGTAGAAACGAACATTTATCGCGCTTATCGGTCGTCAGTTATCATTTATATTAATTCAAAATATTTCGAGTTTTACAAAATGAATTTTAATAAAGCGGAACTTGTAGACATGACTTTTGTTTTGGGTGTCAGACAGAAATTGTTTGCTTGCCAATAGAAGGTGTCCTGAAAAAAAGGATTCTTGATGTTAGCAGCTTCCAAAACCTTCTCGATAGATTTGTGGAAACTTAAAATGTCGAATATAAAAAAAGAGAAAGAATAAAACGTGTTGTGAACGAAGAAACAGAGTTTTCTGTGGTGCTGGCACGGTTGAGAATCCCCATATTAGTCAGAGAGAATGAATAAGTAGATGGTCTGTTGGTCGAATCTTATAAACAAATATCTATCATATTCCAATACCAGAAACTATCTGATGACAATTTTCAAAGGCGTCTACAGTTTTGTAATTGGGGCCAGAGATAAAATGCAAGATTTCACCTTCTTCAGTAATGTTTTATTCACTGATGAGGCAACTTTTCATAAAAATGGATTTGTGACACAATTTCCATTATGCTTTGAAAAATCCTCACTTTTTAGGCAAGTTGCTAACCAGCACAGATGGTCTATAAACGTTTGGGAAGGAACTATTGGAGCACATGTAATAGGGCCACATTTCTTTGATGGTACCTTGACTGGAGCTAGTTATCTTCATTTTGTGGAAAATTATTTGCCACAATTATTGATGAATCTTCCTGAAAGGATTAAGAAATAGGATGTGGTTTCAGCAAGATGGTGCTCCACCACATTATTTAAGTACAGTTAGAGACCACTTAAATAATACCTATCCACTTCAATGGAGTGGAAGAAATAAACCCACTAAATGGCCTGCTAGATCCCCATATCTTACAAAAAATGGATTTCTTTTTATAGAGAGACAACAGTGCAAAATATGAAGGAAAGGATAATATCTGCCTTTAGATCTATCATATCGGCAATTGTAGGAACAGTAAAAACCTCATTTCAAAAGCACATAGAGACGTGTGTCAATCAGAATGGACAACATGTGTGTATTCTTGAATTTTGTACTTATTGCGCAATAAAACAAAAATGGTTGCAATTAGCCATAGGGAAGTACTTACAAAAAATGTTCGTTTTCCATTTCTACATCACGTCGTTGAAAAATACACAGGGTGTTTCATTTGAAAAGATTAAGAAAATCAATTTTAAATTTTTTTTATTGAGAAATAATTTTTGGCCACCCCTCTAAATTTTTTTGGAAAATGAGCCAAAAACATTAATTAGATGTCTCGTAACTAGTATTCACATAAGTTTTTCCGAAAACCCATAATTGTGACTTTGGTGATTTTTTTCAATATGCATTTACAGATGGCATTATTTCAACAAAAAATTCATTACATCCAAGTGGTTGGGAGTTAAATAGATTCTAGAAAGAGGTTTCAAAAATGTACTAGCATTCCATTTAAAAAAAGGCACTTATCCTGTAATTTCGTCTTGGCTCGCTCTGTATATTCGAAAATAATTTCCGGTTATAGACTTTTTTACCTAGATTACTTAAATTTTTTTTTAACTTCTAGCTATCGTAGAATTCGAGATATCGAAGACCGACGCACTATTTCCCCACCCTGTATGAAACCAAAACCATAGAAATTTTTTTGTCGACTATTTAAGAAAAAGTGGTTTTAATTTTTATTAGTTTACAATTAAAAACATCATATCATTAAAACTTACACTTACAGATTTTCTAGAAATAATAGATGCCTCCTAAGTCTCGGTCTCTTAGAGATTTTCCAGTATCCTTATCTACATGGTTATATTTACTGACCATATACGCTAAACGGCATTTTAATTGTATAATTTTAAACAAGTTCAGTGTCAAGAGCTACTAGTGTCTGGACATGAATACAAAATGAAAATACCAGACCATTCGCGTATTACCAGTATGGTAGTTGTTACAATCTGTAGTAAATGTATTTGTCAGTTAAAATTTCATGGCCAAAATCGTCGAATTAGATCTTTAAGAAATTACTTATGTGAATTAATTAAAAGGTGTAATACATATTTTGCTATATGGTCACCAAATTGTGCGTTTTTTGTTGATTTATTGTTCAACAGCTGATCTTTACTCTAATTGAGATAGTAACATCTTC
Source organism: Rhamnusium bicolor (assembly GCA_029963845.1). Classification (NCBI taxonomy): domain Eukaryota; kingdom Metazoa; phylum Arthropoda; class Insecta; order Coleoptera; family Cerambycidae; genus Rhamnusium; species Rhamnusium bicolor. The sequence goes on from JANEYF010000241.1 coordinate 357,815, forward strand.
AGCCACTTTTGGGTGTGTTAAAGAATAAAATAGAAGCGTTTTGTTGTGGAAAGACATCGAAAAGAAATTGCTGATATATTTTTTTTGATCTTATTTGCAATACCTCAATATGTAATTCCAGCTTGAAATTAGGTTTTATCAAGAATTTTCTGAATGTAATTTTCGTAGTTTTTGTGGTTTTGATTTTGCTGTGTTCATTGGTTTTTTGTATTTTATTTTTATGTTTAAGACATTTGCCTACAAGATGTAATATACGTATTTTTATTGCTCAGGATTCAGTTCGTTTATTTAGAGTCAGTTGAAGTTAGTGGAAAAGTAAAAGAAATGTTATTTTCTTTGTAAATAAATACTTTACGAATTGGTGAAAAAAATAACATGGGTACGTTAGTTTTGTAACTTTTTTTTTTCTAAGAAAAATGTAGAAACAGTAAGTATAGGGTTATTCATTATAAATTACCCACCCCTTATCATCGTTATTGCTTACAGAAAAAAAGTTTTAAATAAAAGTTGTGTGGTTATGACTGAATTTTGTTAAAATGCTATCAAAAGTACAGTAACGTGCAGATATCAGGGGATACAAAAAAATAATATATTTTTTTAAATGGGGTACCATGTATATTATCAAATTTTTGGAATGATCCTTTGTTCCTTATTTCAAAAATATACCATCTGTTACCCCGTTTTTGAGTTATTAAACGTCGAATATCGTAGTTAAACTAGTTACTGTAAATAAATATGGAAAAGTTAACATTATGAAAATGACAACTATTATGTTTGACATTTCTTTACTGAAATAATTAAAATGGCTTACAATGAGAAAGAAAAAACCAAATATGTATGCAAAATATATAACAAAGATTTATTTAGGAAATTTAAATATAAATAAATGATAACTCGTAAAAGAAGTTCAATGTGTCCACCATTATTGTCAATGCATAATTTATAACGTCTTATATTTATAATTGCACCGAAGATGGCTTCATTATTTATATTCAGATTGTTTATTTCAAGTCGAATCCTGTCTTTAATGACTTGAATACTATTATTATTATTATTATTGACAATGTCTTTTAGAAATCTACAAAAAAATTAATCCATAGGGGTCAAATCCGGATTGTTAGGTGGCCATTTAATAAGTCCATTATTCCTTATCCATATTGGGAATACATTATTCAAATGATCTCGAACGGGTAGGACACTATGCGGAGTTTCCCCCATCCTGCATCCAAATCATATCATCAAGTTCGGCTTCCGGAAATTTCTGCAAAAGAATATTTTCTGCTTCTGGGATAATTATTTCCAGATAGATAGGTAACTCCAGTTAAAGTATAGTCATAAAATATAGGCCCAACAGTTTTGTTTCTGAAAATTCCACACCAAACGCTAACAGTTTTTCTTCCTGATTTTTTTATTTGTTTTATCAATCTTTTTCTGTTGTGCTTGTTTTTCCAACGACCTTCGATTTTTTCTATTAAAAACTCCTGCCGTAAAAAAGGATGATTCATCAGTCTATAATATTTTAGTAAAAAAAATCGGGATCTTCATCCAACTTTTGAATCATCTGGCGGCAAAGCCTTTTCCTTTTTATGAGCCTCTGTTAAAACTTGTACGGGTAAAATTTTATATGATCTGTAGCTGTTATTTTTTAACGTACGTTGGATTTTTAGAATAACTTTTACCTAATTGATCGACTGCATTATTTATAGTACATTCAGCATTTCCTAAAAAATAATACAATGTTCAAAAAAGTCTATTCGCGAATAAATATGGATGGGCTTATCTTCGAAATGAAGCAATATATCTAGCTGTTCTTCCTGGTTTACTGGAACTACACGGTTTTTTTTACTAAAACTGGAGGTACTATTCACCTTTCGGTAAATATTTTTGAACGTATTTTCTGATGGTGTTGGACGATTTGGATACAACATCCTATATGCTCCTTTTGCTGCACGTTTATTTTTGTAATTTTGTATATGACAAGTAAATATTTGGACTTTTTCTTCCTCGCTGTAAACCATTTTGATTATTTTATTAAAGAAATGTCACTTATCAAACATAATAGCTGTCATTTTCATAGCTAACTTTAATGATGTTAACTTTTCCATGTTTACAGTAACTTGTTTAACTAAGATATTCGACGTTTAATAACTCAAAAACGGTATATGGTAGTGGTAACATATGGTATATTTTTGAGATCAGGTCAAAGGATTATTCCAAAAATTTAGTAATATACAGGGTCTACCATTTAAAAAAAAATGTTTTTTTGTATCCCCTGAAATCTGCACGCTACTGTACTTTTGATAGCATTTTAACAAAATTCAGTCATAACCACACAACTTTTATTTAAAACTTTTTTCTATAGGCAATAATAACGATGATAAGGGGTTGGTAATTTATAATGAATAACCCTGTACATCTGAACGAGCGACCGAGTTTTGTAGCTTTGCAAGATTTTTTGTAATGAAGTTTTCAACCGTATGGTGGACATTAGCAGTGTTCTTGGTTATTTTACTAGAAATGCAATTATGGCTCTTCTTGCTAATTTTGATGTACAGAAGAATTTTTTTTGGGTTTTTTTATATTCATATTATATCAAAACCTTTGATCAAACTGCGTTGGATATTGCACAATTTGTCAGTTAAAATACGATATTTGAAGTTGATTTCTTTTAAAAATATTCTGTAATACGTTTTATTTTCATGGCTAACTTGACAAAACTTTTTTCCCTCTGTTTCATGGCCTTCGATAGGTAAAAAGTAAAATGAGCTGCTAGTGGGCCATTTTTTTATGTGATTTTAAATATTCAAGGTCGGTTGTATAGAGAAGTGTTTTCTCTATCGATGTATTGGAAAAAAATTGAGATTGCAATTTAAATAAAAAAAAATGTGTCACTTCCGGTAAAACAGAAAGTCACAAATAACGGGTGATTATAAAGTAAGGGATATATTTCAACTTATTATATATTCTTAACAAATCAAATTAATAACAAAAAGTAAATGGAATCTAGTTGCTTACATAATGGGATTTCTGATGTCAAACACTAGTTACCGCAAATGCTCGATATGACCTCCATTTTGTTGTTGTAAAATTACCAACCGTTCCTCCAAATTGTATACAGCACTATTCAACATTTCTGGTTGAATTGCACGAATTTGCTCTCTAATACTGTCCTTTAATTCCTCCAGCGTTGTTGGCCGTGTTCTAAACACGAAATTTTTTAAATAACCCCACAGCCAGTAATCCGCTGGGTTAATATCAGGCGATCTTGATGGCCATGAATTTGCAAAATGTCTGCTTATAACACGATCTTGAAAAACCGCAGTTAACAATTCTTTAACTGGTCGGTAAATGTGCGGAGGTGCTCCATCCTGCATAAAAATCAAGTTTTCAATTCCTTCGTGCTCGTTTTGCAACTGTGGAATTGCATAATCCCTTAACATTTGCAGGTATCGTTCACCAGTAACAGTTACAGATACGGCCTCCCTATTCTGTATTTCCTCAAAAAAAGTATGGACCAATGATGAAATTAGCTGTGAAACTGCACCAAATGGTGACTTTTTTGTCATGTAGGTCTTGCTGAACGATTTCATGTGGATTTTCTGTTGACCATATTCGACAGTTTTGAGTATTAATTCCACCATTAAGAGAGAAATGGGCCTCATCTGTCCATAAAATACGGGATAACCATTCGGGTTCAATTTCCATCTGAGCCAATACGTGTAATGAAAAATCGTACCTGAGAGCAAAATCTGCGTCCTTTAATTCAAACAGTAGTTGCAGTTTATAGGGATACATTTTTAGGATTTTCCGTAAAATTTTCCAAACCGTGGTGTATGGCATTTGTAATCGTTTTGATATCGCATTCGCACTACTGATTGCTAGCGGATTAGTATTGGCTACGTTTTGATTTTCCTGAAGAACTTCTGCAACTTGGATATCACTAATCCTAGGTCTTCCTGACCTCAGAAGGTCTTTTTACAGACCCTGTTCTTTCAAATTTGCTAATCAAATTACGATACGCCTTCATTTTGCACGGCCCTGCTCTCAAACCCATTTTCGTACGAAGTCTTCATAATCCAGTAGTGTAATTTTTTACCGCCTTTATAATAACATTGCACTAAATTAATTCTTGTTTGCAGATCCATATTGAAATTGTTACAATTTACGTTACGCGAGTTTTATTTTGAGAACAATTCTCTAAATTACGATTATTTCGTTTGACACTTGTATCAATAGTTGTCACGACAATTCTTTTGTTTTCCATAGATACACTAAAATCCAATTATTGAGGCAACTAGATTCTGTTTACTTTCTGCTACTAGCATAATTTCTTAAAACTATATAAGAATTTAAAATAGACCCCTTACTTTATGATAACCCCATATGTTCTTCATATGTCAAAAGATGACAGTTTATATGTACGAAAAATTTAGGATGTTTCAGTGAGATCAAAATAGATACTTAAAAATGTATATTTTGTCGTTTTTTTTTTGTAAGGATTGCCGTATATATCCAACATAATTTATTACTATTAGTTCAATCGTTCAGATAATTTGCCTTTATTGGATACAGTACTAGTTGTTATTATACGGAATTACTGGACCTCAAAATTTGTACACGTTTCATAGCTGGAAAATTGCAGTAGTAATTATTGTCACTTAAAATAAGAAAGCTTTTGTAGTGTTGGAGGAATTGAAATTGTTTACCGTTATTTACCACTGGATTATAGTTTAAACTCCTAATATGATACTAACAGTAATTATTTGCTTTGGCACAACAAAAAAAACCCTCAACATAAATTATAGTAAACTACTTTCAATAATTACTTTCACCGCAACGGTATTAAAATAGCACATATTAAGATAATTAAAATGGTAAGATGTTGCAAAAAAAGGAAAAGTCAATTAAATCATTCTCTAATAACTCAACTATTGGGAGAACTTTTACCAGACTGTCGAAGTCTGCATAATTTAGAAAATATATATGCAGATGCATGCATAGATATTTGCATATATATTTTTTTTAATAAAGGAGAAGATTTATATCGCTCAGCGAAACAATAAATTCTCTACTATTTCACCCATTTGACAAGTCGTCTTAAATGGATTGAGTTGCACTAAATTGAATTTCATAGCCTAATGATTTTTTTGCTAAACTGCTAGCCAAATAAATGTAATTTTCTTTTTTAATTTTAAAGTAGATTATCCTCAAAACGATAGGAGATAACGGGTCTTGAATATTTTCTTGCAAATTTCATCAGAAATTAATTGGCTTAACCATGACATCATACTATGATAGAAGATGTTGTCTACAGAGTGTATAATGAAATATTTATGGTTTTTCAAAATTACATTGGTTCTGCAAATGTAAAAAAATTTGATGTGGCCAGCACATAACTTTCTTATACCAGTATACAGGGTGATTCAGCTAAAACTCCCCAGGCCGATTACTCGGAAACTAAGAAAGATATTGAATTTCTGTAAACGCCAATAAATACATATTCCTGATGACTATATATTGAAGTTCAAACGACGTGTTTGCCGAATATGGTATGAGCGTCGCGACGCCGAGAAAAATTTTTTAGGTGACAGGAAGTTTGAAAATCTATGATTCTAGTAGTACATTCAATTCTAAGGCTTTTTTGGCTTACGCGCATTTTCATTTAAATAAGTAGTTTTTAAATTATAACAAATTTTAATGTCAAAAGCCCATAATTAATTATAATCGCCTTAAAACAAATTAACATAAGTTGACTTTTCTTACAATTTGACAAGTGTCAACAATCTGTCACTGCAATACAAGTGACGAAAAATTTTTATATTCTGTAATATTCACTTGTAAAAAAAGGCAATATTATGGTTCAACACAATAATTCCGAAAAACTGGATATGATTATTTATGGTGAATGTGGCTGCAAGACTTTACAGGCGACGTTACCCAGATCGAAGACAACCTGATCATAAAAAGTTTTTAAATTTAAAGAAAAATTTGCTACAATATGGAAGCGTCGATAAAGGCAAGTGTGAACGTGTATGAAGAATTAGAAATAATCGTAATACGGCGGAAGTTCTACAGTGTGTTGAAAACAATCCTCATATTTCAATAAGTGTTGAAGAGGCCACTGGCATTTCATTTTCCTCTTGTCAAAGAATTCTTTCTGATAACAAATTTCATCCTTATAAAGTGCATCTTGTTCATCATTTGCGTGCTGAAGATTCACAAAGAAGATTAGATTTTTTCTCCCGCTTATCAATACTGTAAGCGCAAGATAATACATTACTACGAAATATTTTATGGAGCGATGAAAGTCGTTTTCACAATAATGGTATAGTAAATAGACATAATTGCCATTATTGGTCAGATGATAATCCAAAATGGACCAGAATAACCCATAACCAAAATGTTTTTGGTATCAATGTGTGGTGTGGCATTTTAAATGGGCATTTAATAGGACCGTATTTATATGATGGTATATTAAATAGCCAGCGATACCTAAATTTCCTACGTAACGAGCTTCCAGTATTATTAGAGGATGTTCCCTTCAATGTGCGGCTTAATATGTGGTTTCAACAGGACGGTGCACCGTCGCACACTGCAAGAATTGTTTCGAATTATTTAGACACAGAAATGGATAGGAGCAAATGGACCACTTCGTTGGCTCGCTCGGTCACCTGATTTAACCCCACCTGATTCTTTCTTGCGGGGTTACTTAAAAAATACGGTTTATGAGGAACCAATACAAGACATGGCTGATTTGCAAAATAAAATTTATGCCAGTTGTGTAGCAATTAGCCGAAACACTTTATTAGCTGCCTGTGATTCGGCACTTAGACGTCGTTATGACATGTGCATTTATCAAAAAGGGGGAACTTTCGAAAATTTGCTTTAGTTCTATTTCTTTTAAAATCATCTAATTAGGCCTTGTGTTTATGTTTTCAGGAATAAATGTTAAAAAACGTGGTTATTTTATCATTTTAGTGTTCTAGTGTTAGAAATTCTATTCAATGCGATTATAAAAATTATGGGCGTTTGACACTAAAATTTGTTATAATTTAAAAACTACGTATTTAAATGAAAATGTGCGTAGGATAAAAAAGCCTTAGAATTGAATGTACTACTAGAATCATACATTTTCAAACTTCCTGTCACCTAAAAATTTTTTCTCGGCGTCGCGACGTTTATACCGTAATCGGCAAGCATGTCGTTTGAACTTCAATATATAGTAATTAGGAATATCTATTTATTGGCGTTTACAGAAATTAAATATCTTTCTTAGTTACTGAGTAATCGGCCTGGGGAGTTTTAGCTGAATCACCCTGTATATCATCCTGATCTAAAAAAATTATTCTATTCTTCATTTACCTCAATTAAATTTTATTAGCGTACCTTGAATGTTGCATTAAAATTTTTTAATAATTGATTATCAGCGTCATTCGATACTGTCAATAATAATTCATGTCGTATATTTTAATAATTTTTTATTGACATTGACATTTTGTAACTAAATTAGACGTCAAACTGTTAAATTTATCCTAACCTCATTTTATATGGCTAAATGTGCAAAATATTTCAGTTTACATCAGCTTTATTTAAGTACTTGGAAAATATATGTTATTCGCTTGATATAGTAGACATGATTTATAATCTTTCATTAAGAATATATTTTTTTGTAAAGTCAAATACAAAAAAGATTGGGTCCCGTGGACTCCCCTTTCAGCTGGCCAATTTTGCTCATCACCTAATTTTTCATTGTCTTTGGCCTTTAGAAGAAGTGTACTAAATTTGAAAGCTTTATCTCAAAAACTCAAACACACATGCGGACAGATTTTTTTTCATAAAGTTCACACATCTACACACCTACACACCCACACAGCCACACACATGCACCGACAGACGTCAATCGGAAAATAGTCAGAATGGATTCAGAAGGGTTCAAAACGTATATATATCAATCAAAATCTCGAAGTCGAAAAAAAATCACGATTACCATACTTCCTTATATCAGGTACAAGAAAGTAAAAAACAGTTGTATATTTTTTTCTGTCATCTGTCAAACAATTGTATATTTTTATCTGTCAATCAGATGATTATTCCGCCCCCACAAAATTCAATTAATATTTACAACACAGCATGCTTAATTTCAAATATTAGATTAGCTTTAACTACCGTAAATGAAGAACAAATTGAACAAATAATTAATAAAATTAAGACAAATACCACCGGTGCAGATGGCATTTCTATCAAAATGATAAAGATATGTATACCGTATCAACTCCAATTATTACTTTCATAGTTAATAAGTGTATTACTTTAGGGAAGTTCCCTCTTGTATGGAAAAAGACATTAGTGATTCCAACTAATAAAATAAATAAACTTGAAAATTTTACAGATTTAAGACCAATCAATGTCTTACCTGCTTTTTCCAAAATTACTGAATGAACGGTGTATGAACAAACATACCACAGTACAACTAGTGCTCTATTTAAGATCATAGATGACATAATATGCGGTATTGATAAGGAAAAGGTCACAATATCAATCTCACTGGATCCCCCAGGGCTCAATACTTGCACCCTTACTGTTTATAATATACACTTCTAACTTTCACCTTGCTTTAAATGACTTTTCTATGCACTCTTATGCCGATGACAGTAATTTGTATTATACGACTAGCACCGACCAACTTAAACATGTAATTTATCCTGAATAATGATATAAATGAGTGTAAAAATATCTAAAAAGGCATTGCCTTTCTATCAACCCAAACAAGTTATCTGCGATTATATTTGGACGTACTAAAGACCGGCAGAGGGCCATAGATAATTTTCGACAAAAGAAATCAAAAGTACTCACTAGAGAAAAGGTCGAAAAGTTTCTTAAAATATGCACTAGATGATATGCATCTCATGATGAATTTGTTGATAGTGGGAATAACTGGAACTTGTAAAGATAAATTATTGAAAATGATTGTAAATGATATTGAAAACAAGGAATCCATGTAATAATAATACCACGTTCCAAAAGTAAAGTGCACCGCACATTTACTATTATTGATAGAGTAACAAAACTGCATTGCATCTAGAAATCTTTCGATATGTAATTATAAGGTCTAAGAATACTGAATAGTTTTCATGATAGCGTCAAGTAAGTGTTTGAATCAAAAATAGTAGTAAGAATACTTACTAAATATATTATTTGAACATTAATTGTAGCATTCTCAAAATTTTTCTTTTTTATGTTTTGGGACTTTACATGAATAATTCTTCGTTACTAAAAAACATAGTTAGTTACCCAAGTATATTATTGAACAAATAAACCTCAGCGCTTGTGACTACATCAAAAGATTAGTCAAGGGATGTTTTTTTGACAACTAATATGAAACACAATAGCTATTTGTGTATTAAGAGCGCAAAGTGATATATTGTCGCTCTGAGTGAGAAAGCGGAGCGCGGCTATCTCGCGAGAGCGGCAATGTATGTCACTTTGCGCTCGAATTACACATAGGATTTTTTCTACAACCGGTGTTTTTATAAAAATGTTTGGTAAAAATTAATAATTATTGATAACCTCAAATTTGACAGTTCAGATTTCAAAACATGAGCATCAATTTGCGCTACACATGTTTTTGTAGAAATGTTTGTTAAAATGGTATTTACTGCAAAATAAAATAAAAAATTGCTTTAGTACCTATTAATTATTTATTTAAATACTGTCATCTTATGATTTATATCTATGTATAACAAAATCTAAATGTTTTTGGAATTCTTCTAACACTTCCTCCTTCTTTAGTGGTGAAAAGCAAGACCAAGAATTAAAGGGTATTTTAAAATCACGCGCTGGTCACAAAATTGTCGACATTTGTCAAATACCCTCAATGTTTACTTTTGTGTCAAAAGTCGCAGATACACTAGACGTTTCATTATTATGGTTTCCATGGTAACTAAGCGTTTACTTTGTCGCTTGGCGAGCAACAAAGTAAAAGACGCTCGATCCTTGGAAAAGTGCAACTTTGCGCTTTCTTTTAGAAGCGCAAAGTTGCACTTTTCGGTCGGTTGTGGAAAATAGCTATTTGTGTATTAAGAGCGCAAAGTGATATATTGTTGCTCTGAGCGAGAAGATTGACGCGCGACGCGTAGCGGAGCGCGGCTATCTTGCGAGAGCCGCAATGTCACTTTGCGCTCGAATTACACACACGATTTTTTCTACAACCGGTGTTTTTATAAAAATGTTTGGTAAAAATTAATAATTGTTGATAACCTCAAATTTGACAGTTCAGATTTCAAAACGTGAGCATCAATTCGCGCTACACATGTTTTTGTAGAAATGTTTGTTAAAATGGTATTTACTGCAAAATAAAATAAAAAATTGCTTTTGTACCTATTAATTATTTATTTAAATACTGTCATCTTATGATTTATATCTATGTATAACAAAATCTAAATGTTTTTGGAATTCTTCTAACACTTCCTCCTTTTTTGGGGGAGAAAAAAAGGGGTGAAAAAAAAAAAGTTAAATGTCTGTGTTTGATGACATATATGTAATACTTTGAAACGATTGTATTCAGTCTTCTTCTGGGAAGATAATTATATTTGGTCGACATTTGTAGTAGACTTCTTTGAATCTTCTTAAACAAACCATTCTTTGACATGTCTTGGTCGCAGTTTTCAATTAGGGCAGTTAAGTATATTAAACTGGAATGGCGTATTTGAACATGGCACAATTCTTTACAAGTATCACATAAATTATACTTTTCAAAACTTTCCATTATCTGATAATTATAAGAATAAATTTATTTTATCTAACCCCATTATGAAATGTCAAGTTTTAAATGCATTTTTGACGTTACGAAACGTCACATTTTTCATAACTCAGTCCCATTACATAACTGAGTGATGTATTGAATTTTACGTAACTGATTATTATCATTTTCCTATTTTAAAGTGGGATTAGATAAAATTTTGTACTTAACACGTTATGAAAAGTAATTTTACTTGACTCATGTAATTTGCAAAACGAGCGAGCGAAGCGAGCGAGTTTTGGCAAATATTGTATTCGTCAAATAAAATTTGTCTTTTCATAACTGGTTACGTAAATAACTTACACAAATAGTTGTTTTAAGAACGTTTTGACACATCAAATAATTATTTGTTTATTTTGCTAACAGCAGCGGCAAGCATGGCCTCCTATGTCCAAAACATAATATACGTCTGTGCTATGCGAAAGCTTTATAAGTTCATTGAATTGGTAAAAATAGCTATTTCTACCACCTTTAGTAGCACAAAATTGTTAAAAAATAAAAGATGAGTTACTACCAACCAATTTTTGAACTGTTTTCCGTAACTAAAGTTGGTAGTTTGTATTTTATTTAACGCAATAATTTGGGCACCAGTGTGATTAATAGATTCTGTGAATTATTTACTAAATATAAATTTCTACGACCTTTCTTATAATGAAAGTTTCCGAAAACGTTAGATTATTATGAAAATAGCTAATTTTTTATTACTTTGTGTAACTAAAGTTGGTAAATTGTGGTAATTGTGATTTATGTATATTTGAATGTATTTCATGTTTCTCTTTTGAATTATTTACTAGAAAATAGGTATATATTTATATTCCTACCGCCTTTAGTAAAATGAAAATTTCAGAAAATGAGAGTTTATAATAATAATAACTAACTTTTCATTACTTTGTATAACTAAAGGTGGTAATTTGTTTTATTTAACGTAATAATGTAGTTATATACATATTTAAAATTGATATTATTTCTTTGAATTATTTATAAGAAAGTAAATTTCTACCCCCTTTAGTGGAAAAAAACTTCCTAAGAACGAAATATTAGATTATCCAAACCTGCCTAATACCCTCAATGCTTACGTTTGTGTCAAAAGTCGCAGATACACTATACATTTCTTTATTATAATATAATAACTAAGCGTTTACTTAAAGTAAAAAAACGCTCGCTCCTCGGAAAAGTGCAACTTTGCGCTTTCTTTTGGAAGCGCAAAGTTGCACTTTTCGCTCGGTTGTAGAAAAAAATAGGGTGATTGTGCTAGTAGTCGGCCTTTTTTTGAGCAACTTCGACTTTAATCTTTAATAGTTTTGGTCGTTTTTGACTTAAGTTAAAATATCAGTAATCATCCTCAAGTACATATATTTTTCTATTGTATGATCAATAATAAAAAATATTTGTTTTAAAATATATTTTTTTGTAATTTTTTATATTCAAAAACAGCCATTTTGCTAGTAGTCGGCCGCCTATAACCCATTTGTCGGCCAGGCATATACCAGTAGTCAGCCGTGTGAAATTGCTATATTTTTGACCAGATCCGTACTTAAAACTTTTATGCCATTGGTGGGTGAGTATCCAGCATAAAGAGGTAGGTATACCTATCTGGTTTTGTTAAAATAATATTAAAATATCATTAGAGCAAAGAAAGTACACTTTTTACTCAAAAACAAGTTAGGTAAGTACAAATATTAATTATACAGTACGTAACCAAAATTATGAAAACCAATATTTTTATTGAAACCCAAGAACAAGGTAGGTATAAATAAAAAAAAACTAAGATGATAATAAACAATATAAAAAACTTAAAAACAAAGAACAAAGCAGGTACAAGAATCATGAAAAATCTTAGATAAATAAAAAACTTAAACTATGTAGTTGCAATATTACAACTAGAAATATACTTACTACTAACTACCTGCCTAGGTATACCAATACATAGGTAAGTCATTAATACAGAAAAGGTCATAAACAATCTTGGTTAAACTCTGTTTATGTTTTGTTAAATGACTAGAAAAATAATAACAAAGATCATTGAAATTAAATTAAAAAACAACTTATAAGCAAAGGTAGACAGAAATTTCAGGTAAAATATATTAATATTCACTGTCACCGCAAAAATTACAGATAAAATCTTGGTCACATACAGCAACATATGTCTGTCCAGCTAATTTGGTACAACTTAAATGATACCATCTTGGACATATGTCACAACCGACGTTTTTTTTCTCCCTCCTCTTCCGCGTCACTATCTAGTTCATCTTCACAAACTGCACACTTTTCTTTTTTTTTTTCATTATTTCTTTCTCCACTACTTCCTCATTTACTTTATCTTTATTGACTTTTAGTTTCTTTTTTACTTTTATTCGTTTTTTCTAATTTTCTTTTCTCAAATTCTTCTCTTTTCCTCTTTCTTAAATTTTCTTTTTCTAATTTTATATTTTCTTTTTGAATATAATATTGTTACGTGTTTGCTATCCCCACAAACACCTACACTCGTAGATTCGTTGATTGAAAGTCCAGGTAACAGTAACTCACTACTTTATTTATTAATTAACAATTAACAACAATAGACTAATTACTGTATTAACTATAATTACACTTGAACACTTTTAAGTCTCTTTCTTATTACTTCTTTACTCGCTCACGTTCAACTTAAGATTAAATCTCGGCCCACCGTGCGTCTTATTTATACATCTATTCTCCCAGTCTAGAGCACTCCAGAATATTCCCGGCCGTTCGTGTACAATTCCAGCCTAATCTAACCAGTCTGCACAGTCCAGTGGCGTAACACTGCCCCTCCTTAAGCCTGAACGTCCCGATCAGGCAATTCATTATTCCCTGCATACTTGGCTAGTCTCTCTATGTGCACCACCTTCATCTTGGATTTTGGACTTTGCTGAATTCTATATACAACGTCGTTTAATCTGGTGATGACAGTGTAAGGACCTTCCCAGGGCGGGTGAAACTTCGGGGACCTGCCTTTCTTTCGTTGTGGGTTATATAGCCAAACCAAATCTCCAGCCTTGAACCCTCCTGAATTCGCCTTAAGATCATAACGAGCCTTCATGCGATCACTTGCTATGGCAATTCGGTCTCGTACCAGCTCATGAATGTTCCTTAGCCGTTCACCAACTTCATCGGCGTAGTCATTTAAGGAAAGTCGCTCCTCATCTGGTGTGCCAAACACCAAGTCACATGGCAGTCTAATCTCACGTCCAAACATCACGCGAGCCGGCGTCTGTTTTGTGGTTTCATGAATGGAGGCCCTGTAGGCCATAAGGAAAAGAGGTAAGTGACGGTCCCAATCTCTCTGATGTTTCTCAACCACTTTGGATAGGTGCTCCTCCATGGTTTTATTATATCTCTCCACCATTCCGTCTGATTGTGGATGTAGGGCTGTTGTTCTTGTTTTATGAATTCCCAGTAAGCGACACATCTTCTGAAACACCCCTGATTCAAAGTTTCTTCCTTGATCCGAATGCAATTCTAGGGGCACGCCAAATCGACATACTAGATTATCTACCAGAGCTTGCGCGACAGTGACTGCTTCTTGGTTGGGTATGGCATAAGCTTCAGGCCACTTACTGAAATAGTCCATGGCAACTAAGATGTATTTGTTCCCATCATCTGTCATGGGGAATGGACCAGCTACGTCGATCGCAATTTGCTCAAAAGGAGCCCCTACGTTATATTGCTTCATTTGGCCCTTACTTCTTGTCCGTGGCCCCTTACTTGCCGCACAAACTTCACATTTGCGGCACCAAGCTTCCACATCTTGGCGGCTGTTCACCCAGTAGAATCGTTCGCGTACTTTAGTGAGAGTTTTGTTGATGCCAAAATGTCCGCCAGATGTTCCATTATGCACTTCCTGGAGTACTTTTGATATGCGACACCTGGGAATTACCAATCTCAAAGAAATTTCCTTCCCGTCTGGACTTTCCCAAGCTCTTTTCAACAGTCCATCCTCTACTCTAAGGGAATCCCATTGTGCCCACAAAGCCTTCAGTCCCACCGCCTTGTCTGAAATATCCTTCCAGCCTGGTCGGGCTCCTCTTTCTTTCCATTCCAGAATAGGACCAGTTTCTTGATCTTTTAACTGCTCTTCTCTTAATGTCTCTCTTGTCCAATCGTCAGGAACATCAATTTTAACGGTGTTTACAATTATTATCCCTTGTTGTTTTTCTACCCGGTGGCAGTGCTTGCAGTCTTCCCGACAGGGTCTTCTGGAGAGAGCGTCTGCATTTCTATGGGATTTTCCAGGACGATGTTCGATTTTAAAATCGTATTGCTGCAGTTTTTCTATCCAACGAGCTAGTTGGCCTTCCGGAGTCTTCAATTGTAATAACCACTTTAATGCAGCATGGTCGGTCCGAACTTTAAAATGTTGTCCATATAGGTATTTGTGAAAATGGTCTATGGACTTGACAATGGCCAATAGTTCCTTCCGTGTCACACAATAGTTACGTTCTGGCTTCTTGTTGTTGGCATTAACTCACGACACGTAAATCAGTTCAAAATAAAGTTTATTACACTATAGAATCCGTAAAATGTTAATATCACGTCTATTTTAATAATGGATTGTTCCAGAAAAATCTCGAAACAGCACTAGAAAGTCTTATTTAGAGTCTATACTTCTTTTGTGTTGACAAAAGTCACTTCTCTTCACTAATTGTGCAATGGAATGTTCGAGAATTTTCACGAAATATCACTAATAAGTCTTGTTTTGAGTCTATAACACGTTCCCGTTAACACAATTCACGTATCTTTTGTGGTTTCCAAATCGAATGTTCTAGAATTGTCACTAAAAGTCACTTATAGTTTCGTTTTTAAGTCTACAACACGTTCCCGTCGACACAATTCACGTATCTCCTGTAGTTTCCAAATAGAATGTTCTAGAATTTTCCCGAAATTGCACTAGTAGTCCTTTTTTCTCAGTGTACAACACGTTATTACTAGCGGCACTTGCGTATTTGCAGTTATTTCTAAATCGAATGTTCTAGAAACGTCTCGAAAATCCACTTTAAAGTCACTATTCAGTCCAGAAATAGTCCTCCAAACACTGTCCAGTAGCTTAATTCTTCGTGTTACCACTAATTTCTGAGAAGAACACTGTAGAACCTTTTCGAATATTCCAGAAATTTCTCTTCCAATCCGCTTCCGACACCAAATTGTTACGTGTTTGCTATCCCCACAAACACCTACACTCGTAGATTCGTTGATTGAAAGTCCAGGTAACACTAACTCACTACTTTATTTATTAATTAACAATTAACAACAATAGACTAATTACTGTATTAACTATAATTACACTTGAACACTTTTAAGTCTCTTTCTTATTACTTCTTTACTTGCTCACGTTCAACTTAAGATTAAATCTCGGCCCACCGTGCGTCTTATTTATACATCTATTCTCCCAGTCTAGAGCACTCCAGAATATTCCCGGCCGTTCGTGTACAATTCCAGCCTAATCTAACCAGTCTGCACAGTCCAGTGGCGTAACAATATGATCTCCATGCTTCTGCTGAGATAGCACTTGTCGACGGTCCAGTCCCTGAAGCCGATCCTGTAGTGTGCCCCGAGGAATGGCATAATTTCTACATGTTTCCCTTATTTTGGCCCCATTTTTGACCGCTTCTATAGCTTTTTGCAAATTTTCATCAGAATATTGATGAAATTTTCGCTTTGGATGCTTTGGCATTGTCTAAAAGAAAAAAAAAAAAACAAGTTTTTTGACAAAAATATGAGCTCATAGAGGTAACAATTTTTATGGCCGACAACTGGCTAAATCTTAATTCGGTGCCTATTCCAGTAGTCGGCCGCCAAATGTAACTTTCTATCCTACTTTATTATTCAAGATATTCGCGGCCGACCACTGGCTACGAAAATCTTAAGATTTCAAGCTCGATGATGAAAAAAAAAGCAGATATCTATAGAGGTTTATATAATAAATAAAGGCAAACATAAAAATTGGTTTCTATACCAGTAGTCGGCCACAGGGGCCGACTACTAGCGACCCCAAGAAAATATTATTCCAATGGCCAGCCACGCCATTTTTAAATTAAAAACGGAAAAAAGTGCTTTTATCGTCAAATATTAGTAACTGCAAGACATATTATTAACCAGAACATGCATAAAAAACCACTTAACAGTTAGAAATAAAATTTAACTTACCTCAATAACTATCACACTTGATCTTTCACAACATTTGAACACAACTTAAGCACTAAAACTGGGAAACAGGTGCACTTTGCATGGGAATTACAGGGCTGAAGTGTGATGCCAGAGGAAAAAAATTTTGCTATTTAGAATGTACAGAGATGACAGATTGATGGTAATATAGGAAACTGTTAAAAATTAGCGCCTAATTCAAGTTATTTTAGAAAAAAGCCGATAATGGCCGACCACTGGTGGTGGCCGGGTCACTGGCACATTCACCCTACTTACTTACACTCGGAAAAATGAAAGGTATTTCCGACAGATACTTATTTAGAGATTAATTTTGCACAAAAACTGGTGTATTGGTTCAACTTATCAATCTACTCAACTTTATTAAACCTTTAGAATAAAGGTAATTTTTATGCGATGGATTTACCTCAACAATAATGTGTTCAAAACTAATTATGCAACAATATGCTTAAATATTTACTATAGCATATTCATTTGTTAACTCGTATTGCGAGGTGTGAAACTTTTCCAGTTGTTTGTTATACAGAGTAAAGTACTTTCAGATTTCCAACAATATTTTGCTTTGCATTTGTTGTAATTTGCCGCAAAGTAACTACTTTGAAATGGTAAAACTTTTAATGTGTCAATTCTGTATATGTACGCAATTTTAATTTAGGATATTTAGGTCGGCATTAAGTTAACTGTACAGACAGCAGATGGTTTCCTATCATTACTTCAAACGCAGTAGCAGAAAAAGACTTGTCAAGATGTACCGTATTTTAGTTTAATGTTTCTGGTACTGTTTAAGGCATTGTGTTGTAAAGTGAGCAGCAGAGTGATTTCTCTTCATATGCAAACGTTAAACTAAACATGTATTTAAAAAAATGTATATAACAGAATTATGGAGCGTGGTATAATATTAGATTGAAAAAAGTGTCATGAAACCTTAGGTAATTATGGTCCCATGACATATTATTATCTGATTACGATCTGCATTATACTATACAGTGTGTTTCAAATATAGACAGTAAAGGATATGACGCCATTTAAATGTATTTTGTGATTTTATCAGATTTGTTCAAAATTTCAGTTATGCCAAAAAAAGATTTTTTTTCATTGTCATACATTTGTACAGATACAGTTAGTGGCTGAGAGTAAAAAAAGAATAATTTTAATTTTTCTTTAGTCTAAAATCGATATAGTCGAAAGAAGACGCAAGTACTGCTTGCATGCATTTTATTAAGTAGTCATATTTTTATTTACAGGGTGTTAGAAATGACACCGCGAATAAAATTAATGAAAATAATAATACATAATGGTCAGTGGCAGCTGGTGGATTTAGGTTATACCATATCTCAGTATTGGAACATGGAACCCAAGCAATATTTTAAGGAATGTCATATCAGTACTGAATAAATAAGTTTTGCAGAAAAATAATTGATAACAGAATTTGAGAAAAAAAATTGCAAAAATGCGATGCCACTTGCAACATCCCCCGTCCGATTGTTGGCATAACACAATAAGCTGGGGGTTGTACTTATTAACCGGTAGCTCAGTGAGCAGGTCGTGATTAAGGGCTTAGATTGATTTGAGTTCTCACCAAAATCTAGGCTGGGCGCCAGGACTTTTGCAAGTACCAAATAATTAAAATTTTACTTTAAAAGGTAAAGATAACGTTAATACTTGAATTCGGTTGGGAAGGAAGCTGAATAAAAAGATATTATTTAATAAAAAAATATAATAAAGACTGGTATATGTACACAATATTTAAATGGGCTCAGATGGCCTCTCTTAGTCAAAAAATTTACTTGTGGTTGAAGACCAAAAACTAACCACAAAAAAATTATATTGAAAGAGGAAAAAAAAATGAAAAATGAAATGCCTGATTTCTCACAAATTTCTTCTGACCAAATATAAATGTTTACTGGGGACGAAGATCTTACGTAACTTCCAATGGGTTAGTCCAGCGAAGAATCTACCAACGGCTAAGCTCTTAATGGGTTCGGTGTCAATTTGACTCACCACTGTCAGTACTGCAGTTACCCTTGAGAAAAAATGCCAGTTGTATAAAATATAATTTTCCTGCTCCACCCAGTATATAATGATCAGTTAGATCCACCAGTTATCTTCTTCTCTTGGTCCAGGTATTAACATAAAAAGGGGAGAGTTTTATGAGATCAGTATTATAGGCAAAACAAAGTTAAAAGCTGTGACGTTTGATTTGTCCAGCTACATAGACAAAATATGAGTTAACACAAATTTACAGAGTAAATTGCAAACTAAACAAATTAGGATCGGTATCCTACAATATTTTAGGAAGTTGAAGACTTCAACTAACTTAAGTATTAATAAAAGTTACGTTAAATAGACAAAATACTAGTCCAACAAATAAACTAGGTGTAGCTACGATAATAAACAAGTGAAATAGGTATTCACTAAATGTTAAGATATTTTTGTACTAAAAGAAGTTAATCTTTAAGAAAATAGAATTTAGAATGTCTGTATACAGACAGACAACTAGAAAGATAACGTAAATAAATATTTGCTAAATATAACACAATATGAGAGTTTTCAAATTAAAGGTAACGTTAAATTAAATCATTTATTAGTTCCTCGGAGAGAGGTTTTAATGAATAGCAGATAAAGTTAAATAAAGATATATACTTGACTATATGTTTACTTTAGATAATTAAAAGTTAATCAAGTGCCAGATAACTAGGCAGGTATCTTTGCCAGAGAACTAGGCAAGGTTCCACTAGAGCAGCGTTCCTGAATAAATACTAAGTAAACGTTCAAGTAAGCAGTCGATATTTTAAATTTAGAAAAACCTTACGTTTCTGAGGTCTGGTTGATAAATATATGCACTGGTATAAAATAATCCACCACAAAACAAATGCACCAAATTAGATAATTTTCACAAAGGTTATAAACAAATAGGTTTGGTCCAACCAGTTATACCAATCTCCAAATGTCACCAGTCACCACTGTTCAGAGCGCTACCAACATAGCTAAGTGACCTAAAACATTAACAAACAAAGACAGAAAACAACTAACTACGATACAAAATGGCGACATCCGTTGCCGAGTAAATCTAAAATTTGCAATAACCGAAAGTTAGTTTAAATTAACACACGAAATTATTACAATATCAAAGGGACATTAGATAAATTGCCAGCAAGGCACGATAAATTGATACTAATCAATATTAATGATGGCTGTTCCAACGAACAACCAAGGTGAACTGATCACCGAAAAGCAAATTCGCCTAAGGCGTAAATTAAGATAATTACGGTACAATATTATTATGAAAATTACCTCAAAGGTACTTTAATCAATATAGCAACTTTTTAAATAATGATGATGATAAAATCAAATGATAATACCAGAAAACATATAAATTTTACCAGACCGCTGAATTAAAGATGAACGCTGCACTAGTAAGAAGCAGGAAGCTTCGTTCTATTCTCCCACCTAAACTCAGTTATAGTTTGGAAAGAGACAGACATTTGAGAGTAGAGTATGAGCAATAAAGATAGATAGATATTTAGTGCCAAAAATCTGTAAAACCAACTGTTCCAGTAGAAATCAGTGGTGCCATCTGGACTAGACTAGCAGAAACTTAATTCATCCTGGAACACAACAAACTGGAATGAAATAGCTTGCAATTTCGTTACACACTCCAGATTACTTCTAGACCATTAGTAAAAATATTTGCAAAATTTTTTTTTTCGTAATCAGAAGAAAATTAATCGCCCAGTGTTCTTTGTTTTCGAAAATTTTATTTTTTTTATAAAGTTAGGACATTTTGAAATTTACACAATGAAAAACTTAAATTTCAAAATGTCATAACTACAAAAAAATCAATATTTTGCAAATATTACTAGAAGTAATCTGGGGTGGCACATGCTTGTATGTGTTTTTGAAGCGCACTGTAGATGCCTTCATATGGCGGCCAGATTCGGAGGTGGGGCATTTTCTTTTAATTGAATGCTTACTAATGTTTGTACGCATAGGTAGTTAGTATATGTACTTCACATACCTCAATTACACTGGCAGACAAAGCTTCCGGCTGGCGCGCGGTAACCGGAAATTGAAAAAAAATAGTTACCGGACCAAACCTATCGCAAAATGTTTCTTTTGTTGTGTACAATACTCTACTATAGTGGCAGAGATTTCTATCGGTCGGTTGAGCAATTTGCCATCGAAGTGTCGAAATTGGATCAAAATTTGAAATGTTGATAAAAAATAGTTAAAATTTAAAAAAACGTCTGCCCAGCCAGCTTATGGTTCACAAGGCACTAAAAAACCCCTAACCTTGGCTAGCAGACAGCAAGCAAATTTAACCCCTCCAAACCACCCCTTAAATGATTAAAAATTTTTGTTCCAGTTTTTCGTGTCCTCTTTTCTTAAAAATATTTAAAAAAAACGTTCTTTGGATATGTTATTACGGTAGAAAATACGACAAGTTTGAACTTTTTTAACCCGTTAAGCGGTGTTTTGGGGGGTTAAATTAGGCAAATATGTTTGCCAGTCGAGGTTAGAGCTTTTCTAGACCCTTGTGACCCATAAGCTGGCTGGGGAGACGTTTTTTTTTTAATTCTAACTATTCTTCATCAACATTTCAAATTTTGATCCATTTTTCGCCAATTTGATTGCAAATTGCTCAAAAACCGACCGATAGAAATGTCTGCCACTATAATACAGTACTGTACACACCTAAACAACCAGTTTCCGCTAGGTTTGGTCCGGTAACTAAATTTTTTTTTTAATTTTTTTTAATTTCCGGTTACCGCGCGCCGACTGGAAGTTTTGCCTGCCAGCGTAATTGGGGTATGTGGAGTACATAACTAACTACCTTTGTAGACAAACATCGGTAACCATTCGATTAAAAAAAATATATTCCCCCCTCCGTATCCGGCCGCCATCAAAAATCTGAAAATCGGTTGAGCTTGCAGGCCATCCCTGAAACTTCCCGCTATTTTTGAGCTTAAAGCGCTCAAAAATATACGTATTAGTTAATTTTTGAGCTCTCCGAGCTCAAAATATTATACACATACATTTTTGAGCTCTACGATTAGGTGAATAATCTCCAAGTTATATTAAAAAACATTTTTTTTTTGTAATTTTTGAACTGCGATATCTTTTGAACAAATTAACCAATCGATATGCAGTTTGCAGCATTCAACGCAGTTTTTCAAGTACAAAAAGTTATGTTTGTACCAAAAATCGATCCGATAAAATTTTTGAATGTTATTTCAAAAAAACACTTTTTTGCGAATTTTTCGCAATCGATATCTCTTGAATAAATCAACCGATTTTAATGCGGTTTACGGCATTCAACGCAGTTTTTTAAGTACAAAAAGTTATCAGTACCAAAAATCGATCCGACAGGAATTTTGAATGTTATTTCAAAAAAATACTTTTTTTGCGAATTTTTTGTAATCGATATCTCTCGAAAGAATCAACCGATTTTGATGCCGTTTGCGACTATCGACGTTGTTTTATAAGGAGAAGAACTGATTAGATTTTGGAATTGATCGGTTCAGTAGTCTAAGATATTCCAAGAAAACAAATTTTTGAAAATTTTATTTTTGAGATTTCTCAAAATCTACCTGGCCGAATCGGTTCTAATTCTCAGGAAATGTAAGTTGAGTCAACGTCTTTAGAATGCCGCAAACCACGTTTCGATCGGTCAAGCCGTTCAAAAAGTTATGACAGGTTTACATACACGGTGCACATACATACACACACATACATACAGCCATACAGACACCATCGTGGGAATAGTCAGAATAGCTTCTTAGGACCTCAAAACGTCGAGATCTGACAAAAACTCGATTTTCGAAAATCGGGGTGAAACCAATAATTTCCCGATTTCTGAAAATTTTCAATTTTCTTAGCGGGAAGTTAAAAATTTTAAAAAGAGAAAAAAGTATGGTACTCTTATGGTGTCCTTAATTACCGACTGGCAGACGATAACCTTTCAACGTAGAATTTGCACGCTATTGCTTAGACTATGTTGTCCAAGTCGGCGTTCCATGGTTTTCTTAGAACGGAAATAAGCGCCATTTTCGGGGTTAACTGCTGGAAGCGCATTTCACCGCAAACGGTTACTACAGCCGTCTGACGACCTGCATAGCGAAATCGAACGCCGCGGCCACAGTGAATGAGTTAAAATTGTGCTGCTGCAATAATATCTATTTTTGACCATATTGTTATACCTATGTATGATACGATGGATGTACGAACCTGAAATCTACTATTACTCAAGGTCTTTACTCACTACGGACAATCAACCATATTCACTAAAACATTGAAATTAAAGTTAATATTGAAATCATGTCAATAAAAATTATTTTCTGTTTCAATATTAAACAATTTTCCTATTCACTAACTATCATATTTCAACATTGATTAGAAGATGTTACAATATTTCAATGTTGTTATTAAGTCAATAAATATAAGCGGCAACGTTGCTAAGTTACTATATTTGATCTATTGTCGTAGATCTAACTTTATAATTGTTTGAAGGTGGAACTACTTTACCTCACCCCGGTTGTCAGGTTTAACGTTAGAATTGTTATTTTGTTTCGTTTCTAGTAAAGAACAAAGAACTTAAGAACAAAGAACTTATGTATGTTGTAAATGTTAATTAATAAATTTATAATACAGGTAGTTACGATTATTTTATTCATAATACTACACTAACTATAATAATTAATTATTTGTTTCTAGATGCCACCAAAAAAAGCTACTCCAGCACAACTAAAGTGCCTCCTTGATTTCATACCATCCCTCATATGAGGCCCTATTTCTGTCAATAGCCAATGGCCAATTTCTTTGTTTATCCTAAACAGTTCTTTAAAGATTTTATTTGGGATCGTCAAGGGATTGCTGCTGTCTCTTTAAAATCACCTATCGCGATTAAAATCAACCCTACAAATAAATGGGTATATGGTTTTTGGTTTTTGTACACTCCACACTACTGTGATCGTGACCTCCTCTCGATGGTCACGTAATGACATGTCCAGATATCTTTATTTTAGTTGATATGTAGTTGCCCACTTTTTCTATTAGCCCCTATTGCTATTTGTTGCTCCAACACATCTAATATAACTACTAACTCCATTATTCTTGACATAGACAAGTTTCACCAAATAGTTCGCAATTTAATATTCCTGGCAAGTCTTAAACAAAAACTCTCAGTACTTGCTACATTTCAATTGACAAATGTCAATATTGACTTAAAATTTCAATTGAAAAGAAGCATAGAGAATACCAAAATTTGAAAATATTGACTACGTTGAAGGTCACTTGATTTAATTCCAATAACTTGATTTGATTTTAATGTATTATTTTTTACAGAATAGCAAACAACCATGTTTATTGAAATTTCTGTCAGATATCATTTATATGTCTAAACGTCAATATTGACTTAATTCCAATAAATTACAGAATATGGCTGATTGAGTTTCATAGAAAAAAATCAAGTATTTCAGAAACAAAAGCCCCTACTTGCGTTGAATTAAACCTGCAAGTCTTGTTTAGTAGCTAAGCTACGTAGTTGTCTCTTGTAAATTTTATTCAGTATATAGTTTAGCCCACCAGGGTTAGAGGTCGCAGCTCTTGGTACCTGCCTTGCAGGTCACTATCAGTCACCAAGACATCAGTCTGACGGGTAGTAGCAGTGCCCACCAGAGGGATACACTTATCGCTCATTATGTCTGTCTTGCTTAGTCTGCTTTAGGCTGGCCTGGTTTGTTATTATTATTTGTCTTTTTTATTACTTATGTCATACTGACGAGAACATAATAAGTTCGAAACCAGTCTATGTCTAGTGCGGAATTGGCAAATGATCGTAGCTACCAAACAAGACTTGCAGGTTTAGTTCAACGCAGGTCGGGGCTTTTGTCCACTGAGTAGTTGTTTCCTGTAAATCTTATTCAGTATTTAATGAGATGGCTTATCCCTAAATTTCGCTTTATCGGTGCGGTTTAAAGGTACACAAAGACAACTTTTTTTTTTAATTTTTGCACAACGGTTTCTTACGAATTAAAAAAATTTCGTATGTAGCGTTTATTCATGGATTTATGAATGAAAAAAGTACAAGGTGGTTGTCTGTTACCATGGTGTTTTATTCGTTAAAACTCGTTTGTGCCAATCAAATAATCAAGTATGCCATGCTCAAAATAATGTTATCATATTTTTGTCTTTTGTGCTTTTCATCTAACGTTATTCGTTTTTAAGTAAAATTCAACAAAACAACTGATTGACTAGAAAGTGATAAGTACAGGGTTATTCATTATAAATTACGCACCATCATCGTTATTATTGCCTATAGAAAAAAAAGTTTTAAATAAAAGTTGTTTGAATTTTGTTAAAATTCTATCAAAAGTAAAGTATCGTGCAGATTTCAGAGGATATAAAAAAATAATATATTTTTTTAAATGATTATTAAATTTTTCGAATGATCCTTTATTCCTGATTTCAAAAATATACCATATGTTGCCCCTACCATATACCGTTTTTGAGTTATTAAACGTCGAATATCTTAGTTAAACTAGTTACCTACTGTAAATATGGAAAAGTTAACATTATTAAAGCGAGCTATGAAACTGACAACTATTATGTTTGATAAGTGACATTTCTTTAATGAAATAATCAAAATGGTTTACAGTGAGGAAAAAAAGTCCAAATATTTACTTGTTATATACAAAATAACAAAAATAAACGTGCAGCAAAAAGAGCATATAGGGTGTTGTATCCAAATCGTCCAACACCATCAGAAAATATGTTCCAAAATAATTACCGAAAGGTGAATAATACGTCCAGTTAATAGAAAAAAAGCGTGTAGTTTAAGCAAACCAGGAAGAACAGCTAGATATACTGCTTCATTTCGAAGGTAAGCCCATCCATATTTATTTGCGAATAGACCTTTTTGAAACATTGTATTATATTTTTGACAATTCTGATGTAGTATAAATAATGCAGTCGATCAATTAGGTAAAAGTTATTCCAAAATCCAACTTACGTTAAAAAATAACAGCTACAGACCATATAAAATTTTACCCGTACAAGTTTTAACAGAGGCTCATAAAAGGAAAAGGTTGAACTTTTGCCTTCAGATGATTCAACGGTTGGATGAAGATCCCGATTTTTTTACTAAAATATTATGGACTGATGAATCATCCTTTTCTATGGCAGAAGTTTTTAATAGGAAAAATCGAAGGTCGTGGGACAATAAGCACAACAGAAAAAAATTGGTAAAATAAATAAAAAAATCAGGAAGAAAAACTGTTAGCGTTTGGTGTGGAATTTTCAGAAACAAAATTGTTGGGCCTATATTTTATGATTATACTTTAACTGCAGTTACCTTTCTGGAAATAATTATCCCAGAAACAGAAAATATTCTGTGTCCTACCCATTCCAGATCACTTGAATAATGTATTCCCAATATGGATAGGGAATAATGGACCTATTAAATGGCCACATAACAGTCCTGATTGGACCCCTATGGATTTATTTTTTTTGGGGATTTCTAAAAGACATTGTCAATAATAATAATAGTAATAGTATTCAGGTCATTAAAGACAGGATTCGACTTGAAATAAATAATCTGAATGTAAATAATGAAGCCATTTTCGGTGCAATTATAAATATAAAAAGACGTTATCAATGATGCATTTATTTACATTTAAATTTCCTAAATAAATCTTTGTTATCTATTTTGTATAAATATTTGGTTTTTCTTCCTCACTGTAAACTATTTTGATTATTTCATTAAAGAAATGTCACTTATCAACCATAATAGTTGTCATTTTCACAGCTCACTTTAATAATGTTAACTTTTCCATATTTACAGTTACTCGTTTAACTAAGATATTTTACGTTCAGTAAATCAAAAACGGTATATGGTAGGGATAACATATGGTATATTTTTAAAATCAGGAACAAAGAATCATTCCAAGAATTTAATAATATACATGGTATCCTCCCATTTAAAAAAAAATATAATTTTTTTGTATCCCCTGAAATCTGCATGCTACTCTACTTTTGATACCATTCTAACAAAATTCAGTAATAACCACACAACTTTTATTTAAAACTTTTTTCTATAGGCAATAATAACGATGATAAGCGGTGGGTAATTTATATTGAATAACCCTGTACAATGGCACTAGTAAGTCCTGGAATATTGCAATTTTTTATTTAATTTTTATCAAGCCGTTTAACGGTTAAAATAATTTAACTAATTTAGCCTCAATTTTCAATAAATTAAATGAATTAGGTAATTTTAGAATTTACTTGTAATCCTAACTGCATTTTACTCAAAAGCGAATGATCTTGAACTGAAAGTTTTGTTTTGTTATAAAATTATCTTGATTTTTTTGTTTTTAGATGAAAAAGTGTTAAAGATTAAATTATCATGTTAACCGCCAAACATCCAATAATTCTTTTAAAGCTTCACAAAAATAACTTTTATCATGAATAAAACTAGTAATTTCATTGCTATAACTTTTTAGGGGTGTACTTTTTTTATATAAGTAATTTAGTAAATCGACTTATTTTAGTCCATAGATTATCCAATTAATTTTTGTCCAGATCTTTCGGGTACACCCTGTATATAGTAATTCGTAAATATTGGGTATTTAATGAACAAAAAAAAGAACCGTTTAATGCAGGTGTTCACTATGGCAATTTAAAGGATTTAAGAAGGGTGACACAATTAGTCCTTAGGGGGTGAGTTCAGGTGGTGCCTATTATTCCTTTAAACAAGTTTAATATACTAATTAGTCAGTGTTGCTGAAAAGAGAATGAAAAACTATATAAAATCTTGTAAAAGAAATGTGTACTGCCATTATAGAAATTAAGTTGACGTTCACTTTCGGATAACCGGAAAGCGAGATCTTAACTAATTTTTTATTGGTCAAACCAGGTCAGATAATCGAAAAATAATATGTAGGATGGTCCGAATTTAAATCCTAAAACTGTTCCAGATGATAGAAAAAGTTATTCTAAGAAGAAAATTTCATATATACATGGGGCATCATTTTTGAGATACAGGGTGTTAACTATTTTTTAAAACAATCTTTCTTTAATATCTCAAAAACGACAACAAATACTGACTTACAATTTGGTAAGAATTATGAATATATACATAGATTATAATAAGATGACATATGTTTGTCTCATTCCATGCACCAGTGGCGTGCCAAGGGATTATCCACTTATCCTTTTTAAGAATAATATCTACGTCTATTGTTTAAAAAAAAGTGGTATCATATTTGAATTTTACAGTCAATTCTGAGCACAAAAACTCTCATTGTATTCGTTAAAATGAGCAACTTTCGAGTTGATGCATAGAGGGACTAGGGAAATGACTTAATTTATTGCTGACTTTATCACTAATTCCAGGTCTATAATTAATACATTTATGGATGATATTGGCTGGTTCTGTACAAGACGCCAATATCATCCATAAATGTATTAATATAGACCTGGAATTAGTGATAAAGTCAGCAATAAATTAAGTAAATTAGGTTGCAAAACAATATCTGTAAATAAAAATAACCTAGGAAAAATGTTAATAAATAATAAGGATAAAACAGAAAAACTACAAAAGACAGGAGTGTATGAACTAAAATGTACTGACTGCGACGTTATATACATTGGCCAGACTGGACGTAACATAAAAAAGCGACTTGAAGAGCATAAAAAGTCTATTGTAAACAACGTATATAGCACCGGCATGTCAACACACTGTATAGAAAACAATCACTTTATAAATATGGATAATGTAGAATTACTTCATTCCGAAAAGAAAAGCAAAAAATTAGACTTACTAGAAATATTAGGAATTAAGAAAGCTTCCAAAAATAACGATTACAAATGAACAACAAATATTCGCAGGTCACCACATTTTAGATAAAGTGATTTAACTTTTCAAAAAAAAATTCCTAATCTTTCAAACCATGTTTATTAGTATAAGTTGCCAGATGTAACATTCAATATATAAGCAAGGAAATTATAATTTAGTACCTCTCATCTGTACTCTTGAAAAGGGCCTAAAAAGCCAAAACACGTGTAGAGTGAAAATACAATTTTGAAACATTTAAAAGCAAATTTTCTTTGTTTATTTAAAAAAATTAAATTTTCCATGACAATAATTTTATGAGTTCAATACTAGGGACAAGCATATAATATAATCTCCAAAAATCAGTTACTATTAACTCGCCAAATTTCCAAAATCCGATATCCAATATCCAAATTTAAATCCAAAAATAAAATATAAACATTTATATTGCACAAAAAAACTTGACAAAAAAATTGTAGGTATCAAAACGTACCAAAAAGATCTAAAATAAATTAAGAACAAAAATTATTTAAAGTTAACCTTCAAGCACGTAGTCGTTCATAGAAGAAATTATAAATTACAACTTACCCAGCAAATCTGGACGTTTAGTTTGCCAATAAATTCGATTTACAAATCGAAAGCAATCAATACTTGTATTAATGAATAAATAAAATAATAGATAATTTTATCCGACACTATTTTCGAAGCAACCAAATACCAAAAGTGCTTTAACAAAAAGTTTATACTTCGGCAATACCGAGTGTTTTTTATTAAGAAAGGCTTTTTCGAATCTCACTGGCTATTTAAGATTAACGAGGTTAACAAAAAATAGCACGACTGACGTCATTACCACCAATTCAACAACGTTAAAATTACTAGATCTTTGGAATTTGGATTTGAATATCAAGCGAGTGGTAGTACGTTCACCAATTCAAGTTAGGATAATAATATTTGTATACTGATTTTTAGGATGTAATAAGCTTTTACAAATTATTTGAAAGTACAGAAATAAATCAGATATGTACAGGATCTGTACATACTGGAGGTACATAAGTACCTCCAGTTCGTGCTCAAATTTTATTTTTGATTTGTAAATAAAAATATAAAATTAAAGTAACTGTATTTTTATTTTTTATAACTTCCATTAACTAAAATTTTAAACACATATGAACAAAGATAAAAAACTTTCCATGACAAATCCATTTTGGTATCCAAAAATACTAGAAGCAGTTGTTAGAGACCAACCTTTTTTTAAGTTATTTAGAAAGTAAAAACATCCTTACAAATTTTCAGTACGGTTTTTGCAAAAATTACAGCACATCAGTTGCTACGTTTGAACTTCTAGATAAAATAATATAATAGAAGATAAACAACTACTTCTTGGAATATTCTGTCATTTATCTAAGGCGTTTGATTGTGTGGATCATTCTATACTATTAAATAAATTGGATTACTATGGAATCAGAAGAATAACAAACAAATCATGCCTCGAAAACCGTCAAATATTAGTAGAAGTTTGCTTGCATAATAATATCTCATGCACAAAATATTACTCCCATCCAGAGAATATTAAATATTGAGTACCCCAGGGTTCTATTCTGGGACCAATATTATTTCTAGTATATATTAATGATCTAGTTTATAATTATTCTCAGTAAAATTTTCACTATATGCAGATGACATGAGCATTTTACCTAGCAACTCAAATATCTATAATTTAATCATAACAGCAGAAATGAAAATCACTGACATCTGACTGGTTTACATCTAAAAGACTATTACTTCATTTAGAAAAGACCATCAACATATTATTTCAACCCAACAAAACAATACCGCAAAATACATTGATCACAAATATAGGAAATATGGAACCAGTTTGCAGTATGAAATTTGTAGGTCTGCATATTGATGGAAAAACTATACTGGAAACTTCACATAAATGTAATCAATAAGAAATTGTCTAGGGCAGTTTTTGCCATAAGGATTATATAAAATTGTATCGGTTTTGATGCAGCTAAAACAATATACTATGCGTACTTCTATTCTATCTGGCAACATGGGGTTGAGTTTTGGGGAAATTCAACAAATGTAAACAGTACATTTTTAATTCAAAAACGTGCCATACGTACCCTGTGTGGCCTAAGTAGATACGACTCATGTCGCAATTTCTTTAAATTGCAAATCTTCACTATAACTAACCTGTACGTATGTCGCTTATCCTTGGTAATATAATAATAATAATAATAAATCGCCTTTATTTACAGCGTAGTTCAGCTAAAGCTGTTCTACCACTAAACTGTACATACTACATTGAGAAGAAAAAAGTAGAAAAACACAGGCAATTAATTGATTATATATAGAAATAACTGAACACAAGAATCATCATTTGAATACCACTTTCCTTACCTATTTCAATACTGGTTCTAACACTTGTTCAAAATAAAAGATGATATAAAAAAATATAAATACATATAAAGATTAAAGATTTGGCATTATGAGGTGGGCGTTTGAAGCAGCATTTTTTTAAGCGAAACTTAAAAGTACATTTAGATAGATTTTTTATTTCATCAGGGGTATGGTTGTATATTGACGCAGCAGCATACCTAAATGATCTTTGGTAAATTGAGGTTCTATGGGCAGGTATTCTAAGTCTAAGTTAAATCTAGTATCACGACTATGTACTGAGAAATTTGATATTAGTAAGTCAAAGAGATATGTAGGACATCGGTTGTATATTACAGAATGGACAAAACTTGCAAGATGCAACCTGTCCCTTTCCTTCATTTTCAGCCAGTTTAATTCTCTAATTTTACAAGACACATGGTCACTCCTCCTCAGACCAAATATCAATCTAACACATGCATTCTGAAGTTTCTGAATTCGCATGGAAGTAATTTGATCTAAACACGGCGTGTAGACAACATCACAGTAATTAAATAATGATAGTACCAAACTATCACATAGCATCCTCCGTAAACTAGTGTTCAACAAGAAACGATTAGCATACAAACATCTTAAACTACAATAGGCCTTGCATATTACCGTAGCGACGTATTCTTTGAACCGAAGCTCCTCGTCTAAAAGCAGACCCAAGTCTTTATAAGTACTAACTGTTGGTAGGCGTGATCTTGATATCATTGAGATATGTGAGTTTTAATTTTTTCGGAGCAAATACCATCACATAACTCTTATTGGGGTTTACTTTCAGACAGTGATCTTGAGACAATGAAATAAGTTGTTGCAGCTCATCATTTATTATATTAATAATTGACGGAATTACATCATGGGCACTTATGTGTTTGTAAATTTGTAAGTCATCTGCATATGCATGATGTTTACAATACATTAGGGTTTTAGAGAAATCAGCCGTATAGAGCAAATACAACAGAGGGCCCAAAATAGATCCTTGAGCGATACCTTTATTAATTATTTTCGAATCTGAAGTGGTACCTTCTAGGGACACTTTTTGGGATCGATTACTTAAATATGTATTTAAAAAGTTCACTGTCTCCGAATCAAAACCAAAATATAAGAATTTACTACACAGTAGCTTATAATTTAAAGTGTCGAATGCTTTGCTGTAGTCAGTCATTACGAGAACAGTCAATTCAGATTTGTCCCAAGCTGAAAAAATATCACTGGTGACTTTTGTTAAAGCGGTAGTTGTACTGTGATGTTGTCTAAATCCGGATTGCGACACGGGAATTAGATCACATTGGTCGGTGTACTCTCTTATTTGATAGGAAATAGTTTTTTCGAGTATTTTAGAGGGAAGGGGTAAAACGCTAATTGGCCTTAGATCGTTGAAAGATATAGGATTTTTTTATTTTTGCTACAGGGCGTACAACAGCCTCTTTCCAAATTTGCGGAAAAACACCACTGGTATGCGAAAAATTTTTTTATGTGTCGCAAGTAAGGAGTTAAACAAGGTATGCACAGTTTGAGCATATGTAAGGAGATATCATCGGCACCTACTGCATGTGACTTTATAGAATTAATTATTTTTTCAATGTCCTCATCCGTTACGGTTGTAAATTTAAACTTTGGTTTACCAATAATATTTCCATGTAAATTATTATCATAAAAAAGAATTATATCATCATTAATAGAAAGTGTATTTATATTCAAAAAATGTTCATTTAAATCATTTGCTTTTTGTAGATGTTTAGGCATATCAAAGCCACGTCTTTTCTGTGCAATATTGAGAGTTTGTAAAGTATTCCATAATTCTTTGCTATTGTTATTCTTATTTACGTATTCTACGCGTGCTCTTTTTTCTGCCCTTATGCAAGTGAGATCTTTTGTACTTGCAGAGACATTTATCTCGTTCTTTCATCATCCTTCTAAGAGGGTACGTCAACCAAGGCGCTTTAGGTTTGGTATCGTAAAGGAAAACGTAATTTAATAACACACACACAATACAAGAAATAAAGATACCTACATATCCAGCTCCATTTAATAATAATTATAATGTTAACCAAAGGGGTTCTCTGTACATGGGGGTACAGATCTTTAATCATTTACCACAGCATATCAAACAATCACAAATCTAAACATCTTCAAACGTGAATTATAAACTGTTCTATCACTTCACGCATTTTACAGTGTCACGGAATTTCTTGAAACTACTTTGTAATTTTAAAATTTGTATCTAAAAATTTAATTTACGTTTGACAAATCTACAAACACATGTAATGATAATATATGCAATATGGTAATAATTTAGTTAAGTAAGTTAAGTTTAGTTTCTGTACAGTTTTTCTATTATTTCATGATAAGCATTTTTCATGCATGTAAGTATTTCCTCATTATTATTGTTTTGGCCATTACTATACAGTGCGTCCATAAAGTAACGCATAAATTCATTATTAGGTAAATAAACAATATTATTGAAAATTCCCGAAACACGTCGATTTTTGATTTTAATTTACTGTTTTTCAAATAATAATTTAATATACAGGGTGACATACCTTCGAGTAATGACGTCATCACCGGTTTTTTTAAATGGAACACCCCACTTTTTTCCCAATTTCCGGATGTCCCTTGCTGAGCTGATTCCAAAAATGTATCACTAGTTGCTTCAAATTGGTACAGGGTGGGCAACAATACCAACATTGCAAGTTATTTACAAATGAATAAACGTACTAAAAAATTTAATGAAACCCCAACCACGTTTCCTTGCCCCTCGACTATACCGTACTATTTTTTTTGTTTGTAGGTATTTTTTGCCATTTGTTTTTTTTAATTGACGTTAAGAACTGTCATAAAAAGTTCACTTCTGTATTGTTAACGCTTCAAAGTAGGTACGTTTACGTGAAATCTAAATCTAATTTGTCACATTAAAACTGATTTTTGAAAATGCTTTTAACTGAAAGGGAGAGGATTGAAATTTTAATGATGATTGGTGTTGGCGATAGGATGCGGACTCAACAAGAGGTATGCAGATTATTCCATGAAAAGTACCCAGATCGTGAATCTATTTCACAATCTGCGGTACGCAGAATAGAGCGAAAATACAGAGAATTAGGACATGCGAGGGATGTACCAAAGCAAGGTAGACCTAAAGTTAATGAAAATATCAACAATACGTAATTTTGTCGGCAGTAGAAAATCTACATTGTACAGTGCGGGGAGTATCTAGGGATTTGAATATTGGAAAGTTTTCAGTGTCGAACAAAGGTAAAATACCATCCTTATAAAGTACATCTCATCCATGAATTGGCTGAAGACGACTTTGACCGAAGAAATGAATTCTGCGAGTATATGATGGACCAAAATAATCGAACAACAATTTCATTGCTAACGTTTTATTTTCCGACGAGGCAACGTTTTACTTGAACGGGCATGTTAATAGGCAAAACACCCGTTATTGGTATCAGGAAAATCCACACTGGTTGCAAGAATACCATACGCAACGACCGGTATTGTGAGAAATACAATTGTTGGTCCACATTATTTTGATGAAAATTTGACAGGAGCATTATATCTGAATTTCTTACAAAATACATTAATTCCTGATTTGACCCGGCTTTTTCCTGATACTCAAATAGCCAATACTTTAGACAGCAGAATCTGGTTTCAACAGTATGGCGCACCGCCACATTTCGCTGCAGCTGTGCGCGAGATTTTACACAGAACCTTTCCAGATCGGTGGATAGGAAGAAGATGAACAGTGGAATGACCCGCTAGATCACCTGATCTTAGTCCACTAGACTTCTTTTTATGGGGTTATTTAAAATCTACAGTCTATACCAACAGACCTGGCAATATCCGTGAGCTAAAAGACCGAATCAGGCAAGAAATGTTGAACATAACACCCGCTGTGCTACAAAATGTCAGAGACGAATGTATTGCCCGGTTAGGTCATTGTCTAGCGGTCAATGGAGAACAATTTGAACATTTATTGTAAATTGTTTTTTGTAAAAATACAGTAACGTATAACTTTCTAATTAAATTTTTATAAACAGCTTTTGTATTGTTGCCCACTCTGTACCAATTTGAAGCAACTTGTGATACATTTTTGAAATCAGCTCAGCAAGGGACATCCGTAAATTGGGGAAAAAAGTGGGGTGTTTCATTTAAAAAAACCGATGATGACGTCATTACTCGAAGGTAGGTCACCCTTTATATTAAACAGTAAATTAAAATCAATAAACGATGTGTTTCGGGAATTTTCAATAATATTATTTATTTACCTAATAATGAATTTATGCGTTACTTTATGGACGCACAGTATAAAAACGATATGTAAGAGTAATAATTATTGTATACTGATATACATGTGTTTGAGAATAAAATTCTATTCTATTCTATTCTATTCTAATCTATATTTTACTACAGAATAATTTAATTTAATTGAATTTTTAAGAATATATTACACAGATAAAAAAACTGTTTACATAGGTATCAAGAAAAAAATATATATTTGTTTAAAATTTAGTACAACTGATATGTTGATACAGCGAAATTGTTTTGAAAATAATTAAAAACAACACTCTTGTAGTACCAAATAAACATGCTGATTTGTAATTGTCATATTATTATGTAAGAATGTTAAGTGGCTCAAACCAGTAAACTACAGTATAGAGTTTTGTTGGTTTAATTTAGCGGTACATTCACTGTTCCTTTTTTTATTATGTAAAATTCCCATTAAAGTTCGTTTCCATGTTGTAATAATATTAATTTAATACCAGATTATTCTACTTAATTAAAGAATTGTTATATTTTTTAATAACAGGAAAAATATATTAATAAATAGTGAGTAAACAAGAATTTTAGATTATTTTCAATAAATATCATTTCATTTAACTTTTCAATATCAATCAAACCTGAAACATTTTTTAAGTAGGTACTGATAACAGTTATATTCAAGATATTATCATTTGATAAACATTTTATTTTAAACATTCTCTTATACAGAATGTGGAAAAAATTGTTTTTTTGTCTATATTCGATAATTGCTATTAAAATATTTAACTAGAGGATGCAGCATGTGTAGAAGTCTTTCTAAAATAGGAGTTATGAACCCATCCTAACTTCTACAGCGTGTAGTACTCATGAAGTACTAATGAGTCAAGAAGTTATTAAATATGATTTGAACGAAACAACTACTCAGCGGACAAATACCCCGACCTGCATTGGATTGCACCTTCAAATCATGATAGATCGATAGCCAATATCATTTGTCAATTCCTAACCAGACATAGACCGGTTTCGAACTTATTTGTTCTCCTCAGTATGCCATAGGTTATGGAACAGACAAATGATAGTGGCCAACCTGCTAGTCTTATACTAACTAAGGTAAATTGAGTAGTGGTGCGAGGTATGAAACTTCTCGTATGGTCTAAATGCTACTATCCGACCGACATCATAGATGTCTCTGTGGCGGATAGCGACTTGCGAAGCAAGTATCGAGAGCGGCGATCTCTAGCCCAGGTGGACTAAACTACTGTTATTAAATATGATTTGAACGAAACAACTACTCAGTGGGCAAATACCCCGACCTGCATTGGATCACTCCTTCAAATCATGATAGATCGATAGCCAATATCATTTGTCAATTCCTAACCAGACATAGACCGGTTTCGAACTTATTTGTTCTCCTCGGTATGCCATAGGTTATGGAACAGACAAATGATAGTGGCCAACCTGCTAGTTATATACTAACTAAGGTAATTTGAGTAGTGGTGCGAGGTATGAAATTTCTCGTATGGTCTAAATGCTACTATCCGACCGACATCATAGATGTCTCTGTGGCGGATAGCGACTTGCGAAGCAAGCCCGCTGAGTAGTTGTTTCCTTCAAATCATATTTAAGAACAGTAGTTTAGTCCACCTGGGCTAGAGGTCGCCGCTCTCGGTACTTGCTTCGCAAGTCGCTATCCGCCACAGAGACATCTATGATGTCGATCGGATAGTAGCATTTAGACCATACGAGAAGTTTCATACCTCGCACCACAGTCAAGAAGTTCTTTTAAAAATGTGGTATAGAACGCACCCTTAGGGAGTTAGAGACCCCTAAAGGGGTTGAGATGAATTTTGGTTTTTTTTTGTTGGAAAATTTTTGGCATTCTCTTAGTTTTCATGCTGATTAAGATACACTAGTTCATTTTTTGTTATTAAAATCATCGTCGTCCCTTTTAGTGGGGGACAAGGGTATTTCATCCCGGATTTCTTTTTTTGTTTACATTGTGCACCCAAATATGAGGCGACCATTTCGACAGTTATTGTGATTTATTTGTTGTATCCTTATAATTAAAATATTATATTTATTGTATTTGTTACGTCAAAATTACAGTTCTAATATTGCAATTCAGTGTTACCATTATTTTAAATACTAAATGGAAAACGTGTTACTAGTTCAGATTTCTTGTTTTACATTCATTTGTTTTGTTCGTTAATAGTTGCATACGTTTTCTGCGAATAAATTTTAACATTTCTGATTTGCTACTTTATTTTTTTTATCGCCATGCGTTATGATGATTTTGAAAATCAATCTAAACGACTTAAACAAAGAAGGTCTTCCTTACGTAAAAATGTCCAATCATTCTATGCGTTTTTATAAGGACTTTTTGACTTATTTTGATGAGTTAGGTTAGGTTAGGTTTGTTGTGAGTGGGTCTCAGTAGACCCTCCATTGCGGCCATCAGCAGGCCTATTGTGGCTCACGCCTAATTATATTTCACCCAATAAGTTCAGTCTCTTAACGAAACTGATAACTTTATTGGGTGAGAATGTGTCCAGATCCTCTGGCAGCAGTTGCCCTTTGCCAAACATTGAGAATCGGATCCTCTCCTCAGCGGAACAGGTGCATATATATTTGATATATTTTGATGAGTACTACACGCTGTAGTTTGGAACCCTATTTTAGAAACACCCTGTATGAATGATTAAATCATCATGACATGTATATCTGAATTTACAACAGATCTACAAGATTAGAATGGTCATAAAAGGACTTGAAATTAAGAGCATGCTAATCCATGCTCTTAAATAGTAATATGATATTAGATTTTTTTAGAAAAAGGGTCTAGGTAAAAAATAACTTATTTTCTAATGGTTCTTTTATGGTAATATTGATGATGGAACGACTTTTTACTCACTAATTTTAATATGTGAATGTAGGTGATATTTGGACATGGCTAGCAACAAGACCGTGTCAGTTTATAATCAGAGAGAATTATTTTCCTTTGCTTCCCTATTTTCTCTCACTCCTCTCTCTACTTCGTTTTCGGCATCTTCCTATTAAACAGTAACTTCAGTTTAATTATAGAAGGTAACATAAATATATTAAATAATACAAATAAAAAATCTGAATACTTAAAGAATAATGTTTTGATGTAATTCCCCAATTTTTATCTGTATCTGTCATTTTGTTTTATTAATAAAATATGAATGAATACATATGGGTGTGGTTCCATAAATATCAATACAAATTTGTAATTCATTTTTTTAATAAATGTATTTTTGTTTCAGGGTAAGTGTCGAGTCTGGTCTCTACTATATTTTTTTTAATAAGGATTGAAGTGGAGTGAGTGATTTTAGAAGCAGAAGGGTGAGATTGGCTTTCTTAATTATTAACCGTAATTGTATTTACAGACAAATTAATAATATATTTTATTGTGTTTCTAAAAAAAAAATCGTGGACTAGGAAATATCCATCTTGGTCTCTAAAAGTATAATTAATTACTGATATAAAAAATAAATCAAAACTTGTAAGAATATAACCGTACAAAAGATAATCACACTCGTCAATGTCATATTTCTTCAGTCAAAATTCAAAAAGACATTAATATGGCTTATCCCAGTTAGCACATAACCTCTACAAGAATTCATGATAAAGTAAACAGAAAAATTCTCATAAAATTCCTTTATTAATGTGACCGGTTTCGTGAACACACATTAATAAAGGAATTTTATGAGAATTTTTCTGTTTACTTTATCATGAATAATTACTCATATGGGATCAACCTATCTACTCTACAAGAATTGTTAGAGAAATTTTTTTGAGAGTTAAAACTTCTTATGCGACTTCTTGTGTGAAGATTATTATCTTTCCTTTTCCAAAAGTTATATAGGTTTAAAAAGGGTCAAAATATAATGGGGCACTAGATATTAATTTTATAAACCTCTACATAACGTCCTTTATAAACTCTATCATTGGCGCCATCTGATGTCGGAAAATCGTGAGAATTTATATACGTTACATAAATAGTTCTTATGCCGATATATTTTAGAATTCTCCAGATCGTTTGTAACTTCGCGTGTTTACTGGGATAATAGTTATTTATGCACCGAGGGAATAAACAGTCGTTTATGGCCTGCTGCGTTAGCCAAGCGCTCTGGCATGATAAGGACCTTGAACGCTGATTGTATCCGAGGTGTAAACACAATTTTATGTACGACCAGTCTTAATTAATACATAATACATAAGTATATGTCGGCTATTTTGCAAATTCTCCATAAGAGTTGTCAATCTGTTAAATTTTAGATATTTCATAAAAATGACAATCGTATTATCACACTGATAGGTAGGATTTTAATTTTTAATTTGTATTAAAAATAGGTACAAATAATCAAGCAACAACGTAAATAAAGTTGGCCATATTGTTTATGGCAAGAATCGTTTTACAATCCATTTGTTGAAGTGTTTTGTGTTTTTCAATTGTATTGGAAATGGAAGAAAACGAGAATTTATTTTCTTATAACCCACCAGAAATTACTGAAGCAACAGAGTCTGCGACGTTGGATATGCTGTCTCAGAAGTCGAAAATGTATGAAAAATAAAGCAAAAGCCCTAGGTAGACTGTGAAGTGTTTGATGGCCCGGCGGGCTGTAAAGTCTTTTATAGCCCGGTGGGCTGTAAATAGATTTAAGGCCGGGTGGGCTGTAAAGTGTTTTATGGCTCAGCGGGCTATAAAGTGATACGTTAAGCCCTCAAACTAAGTATATGAAGTGCCCAATTAAGACCAGTCTTACATAAAATACTGTTTTATTCCCGTTCGTACAAAAAAGTTTTTTAAATAATATTCAAAACAAGATTAGTTGCTATCCCTAAACGTTTTGGTCGTATATTAACGATAAAAAATGTGTGAATTCGTTACCGTACACAATCAATTTCGATAATACCGATTTCAGCGAACCTGCTCATATCGGAACTGCTTTTTGCGTCTTTTGAAACCTAACTTTTCATCAAATACCCAAGTTATTCCTAATGGGTAGGGTAATGTTACACATAATACCTTGTCCTTTGTACTTTTTTTTTTGAAAATAATGTATATGATTTTAAAAGTATTAAATCTAAATTTACCTCTGGTCCGGATGGCATCTTACGCGACTGTGCTGTAGTGTTTGTCTGACGTCTTGTTATGAAAATTCTTAATCCTTGTTTAAATTCCAGCACATTTCCAGATATCTGAAAATATTCTAGAATTTGTCCTGTTTTTAAGAAGGGTGATAAAATCTCTATGATTAATTATAGGCCGATCACTGTTATTTCTAACTTTTCCAAGGCTTATTTTGAAATGTTACTATATAAGTACATAAAGTAATTTATGCTAGCACTCAGGGTTGACTAGCAACTTTTTGCATTATTTCATGCAGGCGCCAATACGTAGAATAACCATGGTTTCGTATGACGAATTTATAGCTTCAATGGTGTACCACAAAGCTCCATACTTGGGCCGCTTCTTTTCGATATTTTGTATCAACGACATTGTACAGGGTGGGCAAATTTCGAAACTCATAAAGACGTTCATAAGCAATAATTACAAACCGGTCTGAACGATTTCATTGCAATCCGAGAGCCCCTACAAAATATTAATTTCAGTGGTCGATAGAAGCAAATAATTATCAGAGGCCAAAGCCATCATAAAATAGTAAAAGCTCACAGTTCTGCATTTGTGTCATACAAATTTTAAAAGATGCTAGTCACACACCTAAAAATTAATTTTTATAGTCTATTAAATAAATAACAATTAATATTAAAGTAAAATAGTTTGAGACAAAATAATAATAATAATTTCAGGCAAAAATCATTGTTTTTACAGCGTTTCATTAACCGCTAGACTTATTTATACGAGACTTAAAATTGGAGTTTGGTACACCGTGTAGCAGACCGTTCAGATAGACAAGCCGTATCGGGAGCCTTTACCCATATGGGGAGCTTTGGAGCGCGGTAGATTTTATTTTTACTACGCGCTTTCAAAACATGACATCGCAATAGATGACGACACAACCCTTATAAATATAAAATTTCAGACAAGTTGAGACAATTCTACCACACGGCACGACAATTTTTCAAGTATAACATTCATTCTAAATGTATAAAAATTCTACCACTTGACACTGAAAAACAAGCATCGTGGTACTAAATTCATTTTTCAAGTATAATTTTTCACTTTTTGCATTCACACAGACTTCATGTTTTTCCGCGAACGACAAATAATTAATTTAACACCGGGTGTGAATCCCATTATTAAACACCAACTAATCTAGAGCCCTTAGGACAGTCCCCTGTTGACCGTTTCACAGGTAATAGATCTCACATGGGCCCCAGAAGTCTTAAAATAGACACTAAGAAATTTTCCCAGGCACCAGTTTGGGTTATTTTTTTGGTATCCAAGACACGAAAACATTCACCGTAGAGAACCAGAAGCACTTCTTCAACAGCTTTTATCATCCGTGGATTTTGGCTTGAGGGGTCTTTCGTCATCAGATTTTACTGTAAAAATCTACCTTGTTTTTTTATTTATTAAACTTAAAAAACCACAAGCAGGCTTCTACGGACGTAGGTTGTCTAAAAATAAAAAATTAAACATTTTTGCAAAAGACTGTCTGAGATCCTCGAGGACAAGGTAAGGAAGTGACTTACATACTTAGAGACTTAGAGTCATTTTTCAAAATTAATTTTTTCGCGAGGCTAAGTTTTTTTAAGATAAACTCTCGAACTTCAGTTCTATATTAGAAAATTTAACTTGTATTAAAATTAAAACTTCACTCGACTTAAAATTCATTTATTCAACAAAATTTGGTTAGTTCTAAGTTTCCCGGGTGTTTACTAGGCTGCCATAAAAGTTTCAGCATTTATTGAAATTTTCTTAGTTTTAAGGATCGACAGCCAAAATTTTTTATAAAAAAAAAATTTCATCTAAATCACTTTGTTAGTCCACCAGGGCAAATTTTTCCATAACTTTCGACTTTCGTTTGAAAATAAATTTTCAAATTTATTTTTATTTTAATAATATAATATTGAGCATAAAAACATACACTGCTCAAACAATTTTTTTTTGAATCCAACAGAAAAATTTTAATAAAAAAAATTTTTTTTTTGGTTTTACAAATCGTGCATTATTAAGAAAAGTTGTGATGTCTTGCGCAATGTTATAGGCAGGCTAGTAATATCCGAATTGTAGGTCAACTTGCTGTCCAGTCTGCTGAATTTCCACAATTTTTCAAGAAATTTTTTTGAAAGGGTTTTGTGATTGTAAATTTTATGTTCATCTAAGGGACTCCTTGTCAAATTTTATTTTTGGTCTTAACGACTTGGTCAAATAAATGTTACACTCGCAAACCACCTGATCTCACTAGTAAAATTCAATTTTGTAAAATTTAATTGAATTTGCTCAAATTATTTTTTGGCCTTCAGCGACTGAAAAAATAAATGTCATAGTTCTAAAAGCATTTGCAGGGAAGTAAAAAGACATTTTTGCACAGGCCCCATGTTCGATTTTATTTTTTCATAAAAGCTGACTGAAAAAATATTTTCAGTATTCCTTAAGTCATTTTCAGGCTAGGAAACAACCAAATTGCTAGGGACCCTCTGTGCAAATTTTTTTAAGCCCTAGTAAATAAATAAAACGTATAAGCCGCTTGATCAAATCCTTCAGCTACAAAGTCTGAGGTAGAAACAAGTCCCTCAAGCCAGGACCGCCGAAGAGGAGTTGCTGAAGTCTCGCTCAGCTCTGCTAGCATAGACAAAGGCACACAGAAAATCCAACGAGGCTAAGAACAGGCAACCTTACCTCTCCGTAAAATCAAAATCGACCTTGAGAAAATTCCATTCCTACGATCAAATACCAAGGCAAAAAACCTTAAATTATTTCGTGGCAGCAAGTCACATGGCGCCCAAGTAAATAGAAAAAATAACCCAGCTCGGGAAAAAATCAATACACAGGTTTTCAAAAACACAAACAAAGCCTTGTCCTATTTGTGACACGTATGTTATTATAAGAGTGAAATTTAGATATTTTTATTTGTAGTATTAA
The DNA here is from genome assembly GCA_029963845.1 of Rhamnusium bicolor. Taxonomy (NCBI): domain Eukaryota; kingdom Metazoa; phylum Arthropoda; class Insecta; order Coleoptera; family Cerambycidae; genus Rhamnusium; species Rhamnusium bicolor. Next base: position 401,387 of record JANEYF010000241.1, read on the forward strand.
TTCAGTCAAAAAGTTATGTGTAAAAAGCAATGTAAGTGCTGTTAATGTTTTTTTATTTATTTTTTTTACTGCAGATGCGTTGTAATATTTGTCAATTATCAATTGCCTAATTATTATGATTGGTTTTTTAATAATAATAACACTGATGTAAATTTTCACGAAGCACCAAAATACTATATACTACACTCGACATACGTTCGCCAAACAAGTTGGCATTATCTGGGGATGATTAAAACTTCAGTTATAATCATCTCCACTGATGCCAAGTTGTTGGCGAAACGCGCGTCGAGTGCAGTAATAATGTTTTGGTACTACGTCAGTGTTATCGTCACATCAAAGGTTCCAACCCAATCCAGGGCTTTAATAATAATATTTTTTTTATTTGTAATTATGCTGTATTCTCGTTTTATAATTGGTATACAAATACTGTTGGATAGTGTTATCTGGAATAAATAAATATTATTTCGATGATTGTAACCGATTCTGCAAATTTGTAAATTTTTAGTTACAGATATAATATGTTATTTTGCCGTATGAGTATAAAAGAATGTTTTTAGTATTAACCTATGTTGAGATATTTCAATTAATCATAGTGGATGTCGAAAGGTTAGGAAAATGTTGAAATTGTCGATCTCTAGTTAATAGTCCGCAACGTACAACGAGTTAAAGGTTACAAGAATAGTTTGCGGAAGTGTGTAAAGAAAAATTTAAGGAACCTTATAGTTATCTTCTTGTTTTTCAACTATTGTGTTTCAAATTCACTGCTCGCTATTAGTATCTTACTTATCAAAGTATATAATTCTTAAGAAACTTATCAGTAAAGCTGGCAGAAATGTGCGGCGTGACATAGGTGTGCACATCATCATAAGCGTAACAAAAGAAATTAACTAGTAACAAAAGCAATAAATTGTTACAATTTACAGTAATGTATGCACAACTTATCCTCTTAACGAACTTGATGAACTAGCTTGGTTATCACAAACTGAAGATCTGTAAAAACTTTGCAACATCAAGTATATTTCTATGGTTGTCTCCGTAAGTGATGTTCGCTGTGGTGAAAAAATATGATTACACTTCGAGAACGACCGTTCTACATCTATTGATGTAATACAGGCATACTTAAAATAGTCTTTGAATGCATTTAACGGATCTGGAGATAAACCATCAGTACCATCACAAATTTGTTTTATTAATCTGATAAAACCGGTGTCTTGCTTTAACACACTTGCGAACTTCTCTGTAACGCGCTCATTTTTTGCGTCACCTATAGCGTGTAGCAGTCGATTTATTTCGTCCACTATTTGCAGTGAATCCTTTAACAACAACGCACTATTTTGTAAGATTTTTTTGGCTTCCTGTAATCTGTTCTCGTTCTCCAACACCACCCGCGTAATTGTTTTGCCAGTACAATCAGTTAGTCTTTTGTTAGTTAGTAACAGTGGGAATGTCGGTTTAAGAGGGCCCAGTACACGTACTATAACATTTACAATATATTTTTTTTCAATCTGTCGTCTCGTCAACACATAACCACAGCCGCGTATTTTTTAATACACATTCTCACTGCTTGCTTCTTATTCTGGTAATTTGTCCGCCGGTCGTTGCCCCTAAACACCTGATGTCACACCATTGAACCGCCGCACGACTGGCCAGCTTTACTTATCAGAAATCCTTCTTGAGAAAATCATGAACAATTGAACTATTATGCATGCTGTCAGGATATTATTTTTAAAAATATGGAATGAAATGAAAATATAACGCTGTCAATTTTTTTGATAATTACTATTTTCTAACTTACAAAAACTTATTACGGATAAGTATAACATAATCTTTTTAAACAATTATTTTTCCGGCTATTTGCCACACGCCGAAACTTGGATTATATAAAAGAAAATATGCACATTATGTTCAGTACGACTGACTCGTAAATGTTATTTTTAATTCTATTTACTCTGTTTAGTAAAATTAAAAATAAATAAAACAAAAGTACTCACCAGTTGAATAATTACTTCAAAACTTTAAAACATCCACAGACACGTGTTTTTGCATCTTTGCGTCTTCAGTATGGCCCTTTGAACGCCCCGAAAGTAACTGCGAATCTTAGTGAATCCTAATGTAATAAATATTAATGGCCTCAGAGAACAGAATAATTGAAATTATATAATGGAAATTCCCTGTAGGGTTAGAATAATTTAAAACAAATTAGGTATCCTTTTCTTGGTAAAAGTTCTATTAAAATATGGAATGAAATTAAAATATAATAACGCTAAACAATTTTTGCAAACTTATCACAGATAAGTATAACATATCTTTTTAAAAAATTATTTTCCCTGAACAGAGTAGTTAAAATTAAATATAACATTATTAAGTCAGTCGTACTGAACATATTGTACCTATTACCTTTTTTATAATCCAAGTTTTAGCGTTTGGCAAATAGCCGGGAAAATAATTGTTCAAAATATATATGTTATACATATCAAATTTTTAGCGTTATTATGTTTTAATTTCATTCCATATTTTAATAGAACTTTTACCAAGAAAAGGAAACCTAATTTGTTTTAAATTATTCTAACCCTATGGGGAATTTCCGTTATATAATTTCAATTATTCTGTTCTCTGAAGCCATTAATATTTATTACATTAGGATTTACTAAGATCCGCAGTTATTTTCGGGGCTTTTAAAGGGTCATACTGAAGACGCAAAGATGCAGGAACACGTGTCTCTAGATGTTTTAAAGTTTTGAAGTGATTGTTGAATTGGTAAATACTTTTGTTTTATTTATTTTTGGTTTCACTGAACAGAGTAGTCAGAATTAAAAATAACATTATTGAGCCAGTCGTACTAAACATAATGTGCATATTATCTTTTTTTGTAATCCAAGTTTCAGCGTTAATTTTACAACTAGTTTCATCCTATTCAGACATTTTCAAGTAAACTAAATTATACAAAGATTTTACTTTCATTTAAATATAAACTGAACTGAATACAAGGATGGGTCACTTTATGGTGGATCATATAATTCATAATTTGTACAGATGTTATGTCTATAAATGTAGAGGGTTTCTCAAGATAGCAAATTATATTATGGTGTGATTTTTATTAACTGCATTAGGTTATCTGAATAAGTATAATGACGGAGAATTATTTAAATCTATTTGGTCGTTTAATATGTTGTAATTTTTATTCCTATTTAATTTAGTTACTTCTAGCACTTCTTATAAATTAAGTTTTTTACTTTTCCCACAACTATATAATATTTTAGGTTGATAGTCATCAGTTATTGTATGACAAGAATATGTTAGGTGTTTATAAAAGTTGGAGTGTTATTTTTGTGTATGAATATGTTCTCTATATCTTACCCCGAACGATTTATCTGTTTGACCTACATATGAGGAGTTACATTCTGGGCAATCTAACCGATATACACCACATTTTTTAGAGTTTTTTGTTTTGGATTGAAAAGGTTCTGCCTATATTTTTGTTGGAACTAAATGATGTTTTACTATTAAATTTGGAAAAAGTGTTGCTAATTGAATAGGAGAGTTGACCTGAATATGGCAATGAAATGTATGTTTGAACTTTTTTCTCGTTAATAGTGGGATAAAATTCGTTTAAGCGGGACTTATTTTGTTTTTGTAGATTAGATTGTTGATTATATTTTGAGGGTACCGGTTATTAAGTGCCATAAGTCTTATTGTGTCTAGTTCCTCTTTTCTGAAAGCTCGGTGTGTCATATATTGATATGTGGCTAATTTGTGGGAGAGAGGGTTATAGGAATTAAAGGGGTTAGTGGTGTGTGTAAAAGTTGGTTTGCGGTAAATATTGTAGGAAAATGATGTTTTGTGTATTTTTATAGTTGTCGAGAAAGTTATTTTTTCCAACGTAAAGGTTATATTATTATGTGTTTTTGATAAAATCTAGGAGTATTTTTAATCGTCGGACTGTCCCTTTATAACTTATCAGGATGTTGTCAACGTGCCTGTACCAAAAGATAATATGTTTTTTTGATATTGGAGAATCTAATGTAGTTTCTTCAAGATTATCTATGAATATATCGGCTAAATGGCGAATTCATAGGGAGCCCTGTTTTTTTGTATAAAGATGTCCTCATTAAATTAGAAATATTTTGATCTAAACGCAACTTGAATGTTTGGAGTATTTCATTTTTTAATTTTGGGATAATTTTGCGTTTTTCTAGTATATTTCAAATTAAAGGAAGACATTCCAAAGGTGGAATATTAGGAAATATATTCGACAGATCAAACGATACTAATTTTAAAGAGTTGGGGTCAAAATTTAGGCTGTTTAATTTTACTGTTGTCTAGGGAGTTATTAATAGTATTTTTGGGCTTAAATTTTGTAATAGATTTAAACTCGTTATTAAGTAATTCAGATAACTTACGTGGCGGTGCATTTGTGTAGGAAACTAATGACCTAATGGGTTTATTTTCTTTGCGTAATTTAACTAAGCCATACAAATTTGCAGCCTCAGAGTTCATATGTGTAAGTCTTCTTTTTCAAGTTGAAAATTAGACAAGTAATGAAAAGTGTTTAAAAATTTTTTAAATCAAAATGGATTTTCACAAAGTAACTTCATCTTCATCAACTATTTTTTAGCTTTATTATATTTTCATTTTCATAGAACTTTTACCAAGGAAAGGATACCTAATTTGTTTTGAATTATTTGTAGAGCCAAAACTTTAGCATTTTGTTAAATATCTTTATATGTTTTTCCATTATTTAGAAATCAGTTTGTCCGATTTCTTGTTCTAACATTAGTATTAGTAAAACTTACCAACTAACATTTGGCATAGGATTGGAGAATTTGTTTTTCCACTATTTAGAAATCAGTTTGTCCGATTTCTTGTTCTAACATTAGTATTAGTAAAACTTACCAACTAACATTTGGCATAGGATTGGAGAATTGCTGGCAAAAATGGGAATTTGATACAAAGAATAAACGGAAATTTATGATAGAGTCGAAGTAATTTGTTTAATATTAGTGTAAATTAATTTTTTAAAGCCACCAGTCCCAATCTAACTTATAATTGTTTTACAATAAATTGCGCCAACCTAAGAAGACAGACAAGTTGTGAAATATAATACGCAAAGAATACACCTATAATAGCTCACATTGTATGAGTGCAAGTCTCTACATAGCGCATTAAAATTAATAAACATTTTTTCAATAGATCAAGTCTTAACCTTGCGTTTTTATGACCATCCTACATTGTAGGCCAAGAAGTAACTGTATAAGACTAATGTAACTAACTATATGATCATAATTATTTTTTTCCTACATTAATTTGCAAGATTACTAATTTCCATGATACTCAACCGGATGGTATTTCTTTTACCAGTACTCCAATAGATACATAGGTATAGTCCAACACAAGATATGAGAAGCAGAAAAAATCTAAATTATAATTTCTTCTTGATGTCGAATAAAAACAATTTACTTGAGGCAGTTGTAACAATGATCCCTCGAGCTGTTTATCTACTTCTTTGTCCATAGTGGCCTACGGACAAAGAAGATATATAACCATCCCGAGGCGCCTTTGCCGCCTTTTGTTATAATATACCACAAGTCATTGTCCTTTGGGGTCAACAATCAATTTAAATTTGTAACTCAGTTTTTCCTCTTCTTGTGTCTTGTGTCCACTGTTTTAAAATCATTTGTAAATTAACTAAAAAAACATGTATTATTTAAATTATGTTGCTTCTTGATTTTTTGGCAACATCACCAAGAAAGAAAAAAAGCCGATGCATTCTTGGATACGTGTTTCAAAACTAACAAAAACTAACTTAACAAGGTTGAAAAGTACAGCATATGGGAACATGAACACAATTCAGTACTGTCTACTACTTTTATCCTTGTGTTTTTCCTAATCTGTCCCATTCTAGACCCTAGCTGACGAAGCACTAGTCTGCGGCTGCATCATTGTTTCCTTCTTTTTGGATGGTAACCATGGATACGAATAGCCAACATCAATTTTGCTAAATAACTGTCGTCTTTTTATTTTGTTTAAATAAAATAGTGTATTTTATTTATGTTCGTAGTCATTATAGTGGGCTGTGACATGCTTTACTATTGGTTGCATGATCTTACTCCATTAATAAAAAAATATTTTTTCTCGAAAATTTTATCCTGTGCATGGAAATATGCTGAATTCATAAAATGACAAAAAGAAAACATGATGCTGTTTGAAAAAATGAGGTTGGTTGTTATAGCAACGAGATCATATCTGACAAGCATTTTTTTATTCGGTTGCATTGGAAAGTGACGTTTCTTGGCTCTAATATTTGGACGAAAAGATCACCTTTTCATAAGAGATATTACTTTTTTTGGCAACCGAGCTACTTTATCAAAGGAAAAGTGTCCGGAAAGTGGTTGCGATATAGAAAACATGCCAAATGATATTTTTAAAGCTGCGACGCAGGCTACCATACAGTTATTGTCCAACAAGTCAAAATAGAGGTATGAGCATAGAGTTAGTTTCTTAATCTGTGATATTAGTTTACAGTAAAAAAGATTTAGCTAGTTTATGTTTAACTTTATTATTTCGAGACGGTTGCCGAAAAATAATGTACGAAACTCATCGGGAGTGTTTTTTCTGGACTCGCAGACTTCCGACACTCGCCTACGGCTCGCGCCGGAATCTTGTCTACTTGTCCAGAAAAATATTACTTTCCGGAATTGTTACGTAAATAACCATTTTGTTGTGGTTGCTAGGCGACTACATTTCCCGGCCGAAAAGTACTTTTCAGACGGTACACAGTTTTAGACAAAAAATGATCAATATATAAACAAATGAAACACAGTGTCACGATATTCTTATTAGATTGTGTCAAAGTGACATGAGGTCAATTACAGTCAGAATTTTCAATTAAAATAAATATAAGAAATAAAAATTTATTATTTTCTTCTTGCGATCGAATAAAAAATAGTGTATGACATACGGACGAAATTGTTTTCCGTAATTGTACGAAAACTGCATTTTTCGTCCTTGTGTCATATATATAACATTGAGGTCACCAACATATAACAAAAATTAAACCAAAAACTTTATTTAAATAATATCAATTTTGCTATATCATACTAGTTAATAATCTGAGCAAAATGTATCTGACAATTTCTACAGAAACATCTAGGTATATTAAAACAACTATCATACACACATACACTAGTCACAAAAATTAAGGGATATTAAAAAAAGTTCCAAATTTTAGGGTGATTTTCAACAAGAGATAACTCGGCGAAAAATGGTCGTACAGAAAATAAAAAAAAAGGAAATTGTAGCTTTAAGTGTCTAGTTTTCAGAGCTGGACTGTAAAATTTTTTTGCGTGGGCGGTTTTGACATAATTATCCGAAAATCAACAAAAAAAAATTTTTCCAAATATTTCCCGTCTTTAAATGGTCTGTGGACTTCAAAAATTTTTTTTTCATCATGCGACCTAAAGCTCTTCTAGACAATTTAATTAGCTTTAATTTGATCTCTGAAAGAGCTCCGTATGATGATTTGCCGCGGAGTTATCGTTGATCAAAGCAAAAAAGTCCATTTCAACTTTGACAATCGATTACTCGGGAACTAATGATCGTACAGAAGATGGAGGTAGGGTTTTGGAAACTGCAAAATATTCTCTATAAGACACAATTAGTGGTGATTGATAAAAAAAATTTTTTGGAAGCGATGACGTTGGCTGAAAAAAAGTTGAAAATTTGCGAATTTAAGAATATTTGGACAATTTGGTATAACTTTGGATATAGTGAATTAACGAAGGATATCGCCGGTAACTTTTTAACCTCAAAGTGTCCCTAAAATACCCTCATAGTTGCAATGCGCTGCGATATTTTTTTCTTAGTGCCCCGAAGGTTTAAATTGATCGTTTCGGCCAAAAATCATCTTAGCAAGCAATTTTTTGATTTTTATGCATATTTTCGACTTCAATATGGTTTTTTGGCAAAAATCCTTATTTGTTTGCTCAAAAACATGACTCGTTCGAAAAATAAAAAAAAAATTTTTTCTGAATGATTTTTCTGAATGATTTTTGGCAGAAACGATCAATTTAAACCTTCGGACGCACTAAGAAAAAGAATCGCAGCGCTTTGCAACTTTGAGGGTATTTTAGTGACACTTTGAGGTTAAAAAGTTACCGGCGATATCCTTCGTTAATTCACTATATCCAAAGTTATACCAAATTGTCCAAATATCCTTAAATTCGCAAATTTTCAACTTTTTTTCAGCCAACGTCATCGCTTCCAAAAAATATTTTTTATCAATCACCACTAATTGTGTCTTATAGAGAATATTTTGCAGTTTCCAAAACCCTACCTCCATTTTCTGTACGATCATTAGTTCCCGAGTAATCGATTGTCAAAGTTGAAATGGACTTTTTTGCTTTGATCAACGATAACTCCGCGGCAAATCATCGTACGGAGCTCTTCCAGAGATCATATTAGAGCTAATTAAATTGTCTAGAAGAGCTTTATGGTCGCATAATGAAAAAAAATTTTTTGAAGTCCACAGACCATTTTAAACAAGAGAAAAAATTTGGAAAAATTTTTTTTGTTGATTTTCGGATAATTATGTGAAAACCGCCCACGCAAAAAAATTTTATAGTCCAGGTCTGAAAACTAGACACTTAAAGCTACAATTTCCTTTTTTTTATTTTCTGTACGACCATTTTTCGCCGAGTTATCTCTTGTTGAAAATCATCCTAAAATTTGGAACTTTTTTTAATATCCCTTAATTTTTGTGACTAGTGTAAATAACACATAACTAGACAATTAAAAAAATTCATTTCTTACAGAAATTAAAACATTTTGTCATGCCATTGCGTAGTGACAAAATATTTGTGTAAAAATAAGAGTGCTGAAGAAATAATAATATACAAAATAAGATATTTCGTATTTATTACATTTACATTGTTTACCTAACGTATTATTTCTATTCTTGTCTGACTTTCCCACAGTGTTGTTAAACATTACCTATGTACACAATATAATTAACCTCACGATACGATAATACGAAATATACTAATTTTCAAACAGAAGTGTAGATAAATGTAATACGTACCAATTACGTCACGTATGTATCGCCTGTGTTTACCATTGTCCATCGTAAAATTGAGATTTGAATTCTCCAATGGTGCGTTACAGTTCAAACAAATAATTAGTAGTTAAATGTACTAAAATCTTGCAACAACCTTATTACTCCAGCTTTAAATAGAAAGTTAGATGTATCTAACCCAAGTGTACCTAGATTGTACTGCTTGCCTAAGATACATAAACCAGGGAAGTCGGTACGTCCTATTGTTTCAGCAATCGAATCGCCGACTTTACCACCTATCAAAATGGTTAACAAAAGAGTTCGAAAATTTACCTATTGTGCCACCTAGTTTATCTGATTAATTCCAACTATTTCATTAATAAGGTGAAAAATATGCAGTTGCAAGAAGGTGAAATTTTGATCTCCTTTGACGTTTGTTCATTGTTTCCAAGTGTTCCGATACCACAGACCTTGGACTACCTTAAGGATCTACTCGAATTAAACAATCTCAGTCAAGATGTAGTAAAAGAATATCTTACACTCACTAAATTTCTTCGAACAACATGAAGGAACAGCAATGGGTAACTCTTTGTCACCATTCATTGCCAGTCTCTTCAAGAACAGATTTGACACGGAAGCAAAAGAAGAATTCGAGCATTTTTCTAAGGTTTGGCTTAGGTATGTGGATGATATTTTTGCAGTGTTCGATACAAAAGTCGCTGATATTGATAACTTTGTATTTAAATTAAACAGTCGTTTCGCGTCAGTTAAATTCACGTATGAAACTGAAAACTACCATTTTTAGATATATTAATAATTAGAAATAGTGACAATGAGTTAGAATTTGACATATACAGAAAAGATACCAGTACTCTAAGATATATCCCTAAGGACTCTCACCATTGTGCTCAACACAAAATGACGAGTTTTAATTTTCTAGTCCATCGTCTATTAAGATTCCCCCACAATAAGGAGAGGTTTGAAAAAGAAAAGGCATTGATTAAGGATATAGCTGCCAATAATGGATATTCTGTAAGTTTATTTGATAAAATAATTAGGAAACCAAAGTTTAAAAAGACGCTTAGAAATTCCTCGACCTTTCAAAATGAAAGAGAAAAACTGAAATTTATATCGATTCCATTTGATCTTCGATTCATCCGTGGTATGGTAGGTATGACAGTGGTTCATTCATCGGGAAACAAACTACAACAACTTTTAGGCAATCCAAAAGACAAAATTGAAACAAACGAAAAGTCGGGGATTTACGAAATTAGCGGTAAGGACTGTAATCAAAAGCATGTTGGACAGACTAGGCGATCAATTCAAACTAGATTCAAACAGCATATGACCAATCTTAAATATGGTAGAACAGATAAATCTAATGTACTCGTAACCACATAACGCAGACAATTAAAGTTGTTATTTCAGTGCTGCATATTCTGTATTTACATATGTAATCTTTTGAAATAATATAGTTATCATATCATATAATCTCTTACTATGATAACAGTCACTCCAAAATGTTGTTTTCTATACTATTATTAGTGATTCCGTGTGAAACATGTTATCAGAAACTTGATATTAAATATAATATTTATTTGTATTAATTATGTCATTGTGTAATAACCATCGGTGACGAATATTTCGGGGAATAATTCTATATTTAGTCGGTGAGAGTAAAATAAGTACTTATAAATAGAGCTGGCAGAAATGTGCGGCAGGACATAGGCGTGCGTATCATAATAAGCGTAATAAAAGAAATTAACTAGTAACAAAAGCAATAAACTGTTACAATTTATAACAATGTATGCACAACGTACCCTCTTAACTAGTTTAATGAACTAGCTTGGTTATCACAAACTGGAGAAGATCTGTGAAAACTTTGCAGCATCAGGTATGTTTGTATGGTTGTCTCCGTGAGTGATGTTCACTGTGATGAAAAATATGCCTATATTTTCACCATTCGACATCTATTGATGTAATACAGGCATACTTAAAATAGTTTTTGAATGCACTTAAAGGATCTGGAGATGCACCATCAGCACTATCAGAAATTTGTCTTAATCTGGTAAAACAGGTGTGCAAACTTTTTTCTAACGCGCTCATTTTTTTCGTCACCTATAGCGTGTAGTAGTCGATTTACTTCATCCACTATTCGCAGTGACTCCGCTAACGACAACGCACTGTTTTGTAAGTTTTTTATGGCATCATGTAATCTTGTAAATAGTTTTTAAAGCTCTTTAAACGGAAATATCTTCGAATTTTTTGTGGCCTTCTTTAATAGCTGCAGCCTCTTCAGGATTGAATTGTAGTATCACAACTTTTATTTGTTGTTCCCCAACCTGTAAGAATCGGCTGTGGTGGTTCGGAAATACCGGGACGTTTAGAAGATTTAAGGGGGTTATGCAGATCGCGCGGCAAAAAATGCTAACTTTTTTTGGGAATTAATTTCGGCTCAACTATTGAACATAGAAACATGGGACTGGTCTTAAATTAAAGAGCATCTCAATTATCTAAAAAAAAATTTTTATTGTCAATTTTTACATAAAAAAAAGTTGCAATAAAAAATGTTGAAACGCATTTTTTTTGCCGTCCCCAAACGGTGTACCGGATTTCCGGAACTGTATGCATCTGAAACAAACGCAAAAATTTTTTTTAGTCATTTCTACCATTTTCCACAATCTCTGCCGTGGGTTTTTGAAAAATTAAAAAATTCGATTTGTGGCAGTAGTTTGAAAAAAAAGTCAATTTTCACTTTATTCAGTTGTTAATAATAAACAAATGGTGAAAGATATCAAAAAACGCACTGCAAAGATTGTTGCAAATTTCATACTGAACATTGTGTCAAAATTTGGTGTTAATCGGATTAACGGTTCTCGAGATATCACGTACACCGTCCAAAAAAACATAGTTTCGAGGAAAACGGATTTGAAAATCAGGTACAGATTTATTTCATGCCTAAAAATTCTAATAAGATAGAAAATATTGTAGTAAAGGATTAAAAGGGTCATCTATAATCCAGGTATAAGTACCTGGGTTACAGAAAGCCACGTACTTAGCGCGCTTCCAGTACAATAGGCTCCCGCGGCGCTTGGGCCGAAACCGCCCGGGGAAGGGTACTACGAAAACCGCTGTAAATCGGTTAATTTTCAAGATTTTTCAAAAATTCCTTCAGATTATTGAAGATAAGGCTTTGCACTATACGAATATGCAAAAAAACCGAAAATTGAATTTTTCGAAATTTCTGACCTGTATAACCCCCCTTAAGAAACACTTTTTTTGTACTTGCAATTAATGCATCTACCTCTGGAAACCTTGTTGAATAGTTTCTCCCACAGGATGTAACGCATGCACTTTACATATAAGATGTACCAACATACAACCGTGTTCTTGAAGAGAACGGTCTACCAAACGCATTGTTACAGCACCATCGGTCACAAACATCAACACTTGACTTGTTGACAGGTCAAATTTTTCTAACGTCTCCAGCACTACCCGCGTAATTGTTTTGTCAGTACATTCAGTCTCTTGCTACCTAGTAACAGTGTAAATGATGGTTTAAGAGGGTCCAGTACACGTATTGTAACATTTACAATAGATTTTTTTTTTACAATCTGTCATCTCGTCAACACATAACCGCCGATCCTTACACGTTGGGGAACATGGTTGAAGGCAGCTTTTTATTATGCTGAATATTTACAACAAATGGCATTTGTACTAAAGAAAATAGAGAAAACCAACTTAGTATAAACACGTATCGTGTCATGAGCCGATATCATCATTATTGCAACTAACCTTCAAAAAGTCAATAAAATAAATAAATAAAAACGTAGGACTTGGATTGGTTTCTGTTAAGCTGCCATACAATGCGTCATAATAGGTTATTATTTTTCTTACATGGCTTGGCACGAATTATTAAAATTTTATTGAAACAGAACATTTATTTATTACCAATTAATAAAAATACAATAAAATTTTAAAAAAGGCGCCTAAAGTGTCCACCACCTTGCTCCAGATACTTCTGGTCCCTTTTTATTTGCAGAAGAAAGGAAAGAGAAAGGCCACAAAAAGAAATTGCATTGAGTAATATCACATGATCTTGGACGAAAATTTATGTATAGCATAAAGACTGATTAATTAAACGATCTTGAAAAATGACTAACAACACGTTGGCTGTGGTATGCGCTTGGGCTTCATTTGTAGGATATAATTGAAAGCCATTTCATTGACATCGACGAGATTGATGAAGTAGATTAGAATCTCTTTACGATACCTCTGCCCGACGAAAGTTCCATGAACAAAAATTTATGTTCACATGTTCGCATGTTCGCAATGTAAGGTTAGGTGAACATAAAAATTATATATGATTTAATATGGACGATTATAATTTTACGATAATTATTAAAATAAATCTCACTCTGCTACATACCAGCAGATTCAACAATGAATGCTGTTGTTACTCTTATTTATATAAACCCACATACTATAATTTAAATATGAAATTACGCATTGTTGTACGAGTTAAGTACAGAGCGGACCAAAAAATATGCATTTTTTATTTCTACTACCAATAGTAGAATAGCCATAGATGAGCCCCATCACTGATTTTGTAAATACTAGGGTTCTAACCTGATGAATTTGGCTGTATCCTCACTGTTAAGGATACCAGTTGCTATACAGGGTGTCCCATAATTAAGTACCTTTCTTCAAAGGGGTGATAGAACTAGAAAAAAATAAGTTGAGCTTTGTATATAAACATTTACCTTAAATCAGTTCCTAAGAGAGCTACAACCCGTTAAAAGGGGTAAATACAGCATAGTTATTTGTCAGTAAATTCGAACCGTCTTAATTGGCAAAATATATTGATTTATTAATTTCATAATGTTACATATTTTGTCATCGTTTTGGAGTTATTTGTATTTTAATATTGCAATACAAGATAGGTATGTAATAATGGAAGGTACTACATACCTCTACAAAAATAGTCCCGCAATATTTTCAGCTATTGTTTGTAGAGCAATTTAAAATATCGCTTTATGCAATGAAGCATGTAATTTAAGGACACAAATATTTTTTTATTATTTACAATACTTTTCAAATATTATCTACAAATTAAAATATTAACAATAATTTGTCAAAATATGTAAAGCTATACAGATTAATTCATAGAACTTTAGTTCTTAAATTTATAACGTTTTGAATTTATTGGCAACTAACGCCACATCCCTTGGCAAATGTTTATAAATAACCAATGTATTTTTTTTATTTTTGACCATCATCTGAACTTAAGACACAAACTTAAAATAATATTAATTAGAAAGAGATATATCAGTGCACAGAAAAAAAAAGAAAATAAATAAAAATTATTTGTCCTTAAATTACATGCTTCATTGCATAATTGCTGTACAAAATAATAGATGAAAATATTATGAATTTATTTTTGTAGAGGTATGCATAGTAGTGATGGGTCGTGCTGGGTCAGACGCCACAGAATGCAGAGCCGGATTTATCTGTATTGCTCGATCTCGTTTACTTTTTCAATGTAGGTTTTTGTGCTCAGTTTAGTTAGCAACAATTTACCAATTGTAGAAAAAAAGTATTAACTTGAAATAAAAGTATTGAATTTAAAACATTGACTACACATACAATAGTTACAGTATTCAAGTTCGCTTAATAGAAATTATTACTTCCTAGCAAGAACCGCGAGGAGGTATGAGCATTTTTTGCCAGGAAAGGATTGGTACGGAATATTAGTATAGAATAAAAAAAATATTTAAAAAGTAACAAGAAACCTTTAAAACAAACAAAATAAGAACAAATAATATACTCTCAAAATAGTAACCGAAACAAATATTTTTCTCAATAAACTAAAAATAAATATTTTAAATAAACAAAAGAAAATTTGCTTTTAAATGTTTCAAAATTATATTTTCACTCTACACGTGTTTCAGCTTTTTTAGGCCCTTTTCAAGAGTACAGATGAGAGGGTACTAAATTATAATTTGTGTTCCTTGGTTTTTATATTGAATGTTACATCTGGCAACTTATACTAATAAAAGTGGTTTGAAAGATTTGGAATTTTTAGAAAAGTTAAATTACTTTATCTAAAATGTGGTGACCTGCGAATATTTGTTGTTCATTTGTAACCGTTTCTTTTATTTTTGGAAGCTTTTCTTAATTTCTAATATTTCTAGTAAGTCTAATTTTTTTCTTTTCTATTCGAAATGAAGTAATTCCACATTATCCATATTTATAAAGTGATTGTTTTCTATACAGTGTGTTGACATGCCGGTGCTATATACGTTGTTTACAATAGACTTTTTATGCTCTTCAAGTTGCTTTTTTATGTTACGTCCAGTCTGGCCAATATATATAGCGTTGTAGTCACTACATTTTTAGTTCATATACTCCTGTCTTTGTAGTTTTTCTGTTTTATCCTTATTGTTTATTAACATTTTTTCCTAGGTTATTTTTTACTTACAGATATTGTTTTGCAACCTAATTTACTTAATTTATTGCTGACTTTATCACTAATTTCAGGTCTATAATTAGTACATTTATGTATGATATTGGCGTCTTGTACAGAACCAGCATAAAACTCCTTATACAAATTTTACTTTTGTTTTGTTTTTATTAAATTATCTATGATACTTTCTTTGTATCCATAAATAATAAAAACAAAAAAAAAGAAAAATATGTATAAGGAGTTTTATGCTGGTTCTGTACAAGACGCCAATATCATCCATAAATGTATTAATTATAGACCTGGAATTAGTGATAAAATCAGCAATAAATTAAGTAAATTAGGTTGCAAAACAATATCTGTAAATAAAAATAACCTAGGAAAAATGTTAATAAACAATAAGGATAAAACAAAAAAACTACAAAAGACAGGAGTGTATGACCTAAAATGTAGTGACTGCGACGATATATATATTGGCCAGACTGGACGTAACATAAAAAAGCGACTTGAAGAGCATAAAAAAGTCTATTGTACACAACGTATATAGCACCGGCATGTCAACACACTGTATAGAAAACAATTACTTTATAAATATGGATAATGTAGAATTACCTCATTCTGAAAAGAAAAGCAAAAAATTAGACTTACTAGAAATATTAGAAATTAAGAAAGCTTCCAAAAAATAAAAAAACGGTTACAAATGAACAACAAATATTCGCAGGTAGCATCATTTTAGATAAAGTAATTTAACTTTTCTAAAAATTCCAAATCTTTCAAACCATTTTTATTAGTATAAGTTGCCAGATGTAACATTCAATATAAAACCAAGGAACACAAATTATAATTTAGTACCCTCTCATCTGTACTCTTGAAAAGGACCTAAAAAGCCGAAACACGTGTAGAGTGAAAATATAATTTTGAAACATTTAAAAGCAAATTTTCTTTGTTTATTTAAAATATTTAATAATGTTTCACAAGGAGCCAACCACAGAATCAGTACAGTGTATAAAAATAAATTCTAATAGTAAAGTTATTACTATATAATAAAAACAGAAAGATGTATTTTTTTCAAAAAAGAAAAAAATAATATTAATAAATAATAACATCCTGAAAAAGAATATTTCTCAAGTACTAAAATACGAAAACACAAAAACGAAAATAAATAATACAGTTGATATCACAAAATTCACTTCCTCACTTTACATCACTTCATTTTACCTCACCTATTCATTTTACCTCACCTAGCATCGCTTGTTCATCTGGATCCTCGCCCTACTTACTCACTTCTTAATTTTCGGATGAACTACTATCCTCGTTCAAATTTATAATAAATTTATTACCACCATTTATATGACAATCGGCAATTTTTAAATAATCATCTTCTGTTGTAATTACGTCCCGAACTCTTTTTTCCCAATTTTCGACACTTCGTTTTGAATTAACACTACGACTTTTTTTATCGTATTTCGGAAAAGTATATCCTTTTCTGACATTTTTCTTCAATTTACACCAAATTAATTCAATGTGGTTGAAAATACAGAAATATGGCGGTAATCTCAACACTTTGTGGCCAAATCTCTCCGCTACAGTGTCTATAAAATGCATCTCATAAATTTTTCGTTTACAGGACTTCCAAGAGTTGTGCTTTATTATAATATTTCTCATAATAAAACTCATGTTCTATTAAAAAAAAAAATTAACTCCAGCTTAGTAGAACTCTTGTTAGGAATTTTATACAGTGCCTCGAATGGTACTTCGCATTGCCAAAAACAATAATGCTATTCGTTTTTAATTTTGGAATTACAGTATTTTCAAACCACTCCTCAAATATTTCTCCCATTCTTGTGGTAATCCACGTTACAGTCTTCCATGTTCTTTCCACACAGTTTCAGTGCATTATCAACCCATCCATCAACTGATCCACAGTGTAATATAATCAACAAAGTCCCTTCATTAGGGGACAATGAGTTTGGTCGACATTTCCTAGATCCATCAGTCCATCCTTTTTTTACGGTGTTATTGAGTATCATACCAAGTTTCGTCTAGATAATAAATTGATATATTTCCCCTTTGAGTTCTTTCACATCTTCTAGATATCAACCTCGCCATTTCTTTTAGTTTTCTGTCTACCACGTCAATAGTTGCAATTGCATTTTTCTGATACGCGTTGTAAACTAAAATTTTTAAAAGTTCTGCTAACGATGGGTCCAGAGTTTTCGATTGACCGATATCGGATCGTTGTTTTCTTAAAAGGGCACCTTCTTTCACCAGTTTGTGTATTGTGGGACGAGGAACGGTAGTCAGAAATTTTGTTTCACCTAGTACATCTAAATAATACAAATTAGGGTCATTAGCTCGTCGCTTCAAAAGGTTATTGTAAACACTAAAACAAATTTGTTTCGCCTGCTCATTCAAGTGTAACCGATTTTTTGCTGAAAACACTGATGAACTTTTGATTTTCTTTATCACTGTAATCACTATCACTTTCATCTTCACAAACACAATAAGATATACACGTAGAGGCATCCCACGGTCGAAACATTTTTTACATTACGATAACCTTCTTAAATTATTTTCAAAAACAGCAGCAAATAAATAGATATAAAATAATTATTGCTTATAATATTACACTTACCATATATTACACAACTCACTGCAACACGATAACCTTCTTAAATTATTTTCAAAAACACACCAGCAAATAAACAGATATAAAATAATTAAGCTAAACAAATCGGTAACAAAATCAAGTGCGGATCTGACTATCACAGAATGTAAGTGGAATTCCGCCTCGGTTGCGTGCCAACAAAAAAATAATCATCTTTCTCGCTTTATTGCAAGCGGTGTAAAAGACAGAAGATGTCATGTATTAGACATTTCCCGCCATCATGTAGCGTCTTACTCCGCACGTCCCATCACTACATCAATTTCTCGTACTATACGTATCCATTGTTGTATACCTATCCTGTATTGCAGTATTAAAATGCAAATAACTTTAAAACGATGGCTCCTATCGAAATTTAGTAAGAGCACATTTTTTATGCATTTTTTTAACACTGCTGCCTTTTTTTCGTTTTAAATGTTAAAAAAAATAGGACAAAAAAATTATAACGAAAATTCACCCTCATCCTACCGAACCACTCCAACAAATTATGATATTTAGATAAAAATTTGAAAAACATGTAACATTATGAAATTAATAAATGGTCCAAATTTAATTTTTGCAACTTGACGTTTTGAATTTATTGGCAAATATCTATGTTATACTTACCCCCCCCTGTAAGGGGTTGTAGCTCCCTTACGAACTGATTTAAGGTAAATGTTTATATACAAAACTTAACTTATTTTTCAAGTTCTATCACCCCTATATATAGAATTTATTTTTCTAGTTCTATCACCCCTTGAAGGAAGGTACTTAATATGGGACACCATTTTACTGGGTGAACAGCCGTTAAGATGTGGAGGCTTGGTGCCGCAAATGTGAAGTTAAGGAGCCACAGACAAGATTTAAGGGCTCAATAAGGCAATATAACGTCGGGGCTCATTTTGAGCAAATTACGATCGATGGAGCTGGAGTTAAATACATCTTGGTTGCCATGGACTGTTTTAGTAAGTGGCCTGAAGCTTATGCCATGCTAAACCAAGAAACTGTTACTGTCGCCCAGGCCTTCGTAGGTATTCTGGTATGTCTCCTTGGAGTTGCATTCAGATCAAGGAAGAAATTATAAATTAGGGGCATTTCAGAATATGTGTCACTTACTGGGAAATCATTCGACAATGACAAGCCCTGCATCTGGTATCAGATGAAATGGTGGACAGATATAATAAAAATATGGAGGAACACATGTCCAAAATGATTGAGAAACATCAAAGGAATTGGGACCGACACTTACTTCCTTTCCTTATGGCATACTGGTCCTCAATTCACGAGACAACAAAACAGACTCCGGCTTGCGTGATATTTGGACGGGAGATTAGACTGTCTTGACTTGGTGTTTGGTACGCCAAATGAGCGCCTTTCCATAAATGACTACGCCGATGGAGATGCTGAATAGCCAAGGTACATCCATGAGCTGGTCGGAGCCAGAATTGCCATAACAAATGACCGCCTGAAGGCTAGTTATGATCTTAAAGCCAGTTTAGGAGGGTTCGAGGTGATATACCTGGTTTGGCTATATAATCAACAACGAAAGAAAGGCAGGTCCCCGAAGCATCACGCGCCTTGGAAGGACCATACACTGCTGTCACTAGAATAAACGACGTCATATGCCGAATTCAACAAAGTCCAAAATTAAAGATGAAGGTGGTGCATAATAGAGACTAGCTAAGTATGCAGGCAACAACGAATTGCCTGACCTGGATATTCAGGCTTAAGAAGGGGACAGTGTTACGCCAATATATTGTATAGGCTTGCTCCGGGGTAAGCCCTGAGATGGCGTTGCTAGTATTAAAAACAGCCAAGTTAGTCATTTATAAAGACAGAACTAGAGTTATACGAGAAGGGCCGGAAGTATTCAAAAAAGTTTTAGGCCATACATGGATGGATGTATAAGGCGCACGGTGAGTCGAGGAGTTCAGTCTTAATTTGTAAGAAGTATATGTAAAGTAGTGAGTATCTTAGTTCCTAAAAGAAGGTAGTGAATTAGTGTTACCTTGACCTGAGGTGTTTATGTGGATAGCATACACGTAAGAATGAAATTGATTGACCGAGGTGACTATGAAATTAATCCACAGTTTCCAGTTTAAGAACATGGAAATGCACTGGTTCTACTTTTTAATACTATAAATTTTGTCTTCAGGAATATCCTTCAGCATTAGTCTCGGTCTAATAAAAAATCAAAAATAATGCAAAATATATGGACTCAAAGAGAGCTATACACTATCGGATACCTCTTTATGCGAAACCTGTGTTTAATGTAGCAGAAAGTGATCGAATAATAGAAAACAAAGACAGTTGCTCTGCGCTATTGTCACACGGCTAAATTCGACATTCGCTTGCGCATTGTATCGCGCTGGCGAGCACCCATAGTGGTAGCAAAGCAATATACAGTCAACTTTCTCCCGCATATTTAACTCGAATTCTCTTACTTTATATCTCATTAAACTCAGGTTTCGCATGAAGGGGTGTCCGGTAGTGTATTGGGAAGTTAATGTAACACAGCCACACAAAACTTTTTTTTCTGATCTGGGGGTTTGACCATGTTTACTGTATATTTTTGGGGCCGCTGAATCCGAATCCGAGGTCTATTTAATCCCATCAGGATTTTGCCCTAACTTCAAAAACCCATAATTTCAGGTATTAAATGCATATAACCCTAAGAATGAAGTTGTAATCTGAAAACCCAAGCTCTTAAACCTCATAACCCACTTAACCAAAATTCTATCAACTCCAATAACCACGTACGTCAGACATTTAACTTGATATGTACGTTATTTTAATAACCGCATAACTCTGGACATTGCACCTTTTCTCGCACAATTTTTTTTGTCTCAAGCACCCGAAACATACTGTTGTGTCCTAAAAACACCTTCACCCTATAAGTCTATATTTTTACGTTTATTCAACTAATGTTAGTTTTTTAAATCATTGTACCGTCGGCATTGGCGTTACCTCATGTACACCGCGGATAGATTGCCCACCGTCACCACGTGGAGGTGCCCAGGATACAGACACACGCAAGACATAATCGCTCTGAATAGAACCTGAGCTTTGAATTCTTTGAAAGAAAATATTTTCTAGAACCACGTATCAGAATTCGTAGATTTATCACTGATATTTTTCATTGATATACATACAAAGATTCATGAATGAATGTGCATAGAATTAGAGCATTTTTGGAGACCACAGATACGCGTACATATCAAGTTAAATGTCTGACATACGTGGTTATTGGAGTTGATAGATTTTTGGTTAAGTGGGTTATAGGGTTTAAGAGCTTGGGTTTTCAGATTACAACTTCATTGTTAGGGTTACGTGCGTTTAATAGCTGAAATTATGGGTTTTTTAAGGTTATGGAAAAATCCTGATGTGATAGGGGAAATTATGGTTTTTTTTGAGATTATAAAAAAATCCTAATGTGATCGGGTTAAATAGACCTCGGATTTGGATTCAGCGACCCCAAGAACGATTAGTAAACATGGTCAGACCCCCAGATCAGATTTTTTTTAGTGTGGCTGTGTAATTAAGCCGAGAGGAAAAAATTTCCAGCTTGATGTCGTTTCACTACGTATTGACACGCGAATATGATAAACTGTACATGTTGAAAATTAATAATTTCTCTCGTATTATCCATGTTAACGACATCATGAACCACAATGTTCAATTTGAATTGTGATGAATAAGAGGCAGTAACTACAATTATATACACAGCTATTGTTATGGTGCGTTAAACCCGTGAAGTACAGTATAGTTGTACATACATTATATAATATGCAGTTTCTATGCTTGTTTTTTTAATACCAATGATACCAGTGTTCGGCCTAGACCTTGAATTAACCATCACTAGAATCAGTTGGAATAATAAATTTTTCAAGGCCTGCTTATGAACGGACCATATGTGGCGCGGTTGCTAATTTATGTTGACTAATTTAAAAAATGTAAATTAACTGAACTACATAGGATATGTATGTTATAATGACGATTATCTGCATTTATCAGATGAATATTACAAGGTGCTTCCTAAGTACGCGTAAAATTGCAGGTCTTAGAATCTTACTGATGAAACGAGTAATGCCCTTTGTTTACACTCATTTAATCACATTTGTATAGTTTATTTATCGGGGTTTTACTACCGTTTTTATTTTATTCAACGAATTCATGTGTGTACAATTATTATTGTCATTCAAGGAAAAATATGTGGACAGGACAATCCACTTTTCTTTTACTATTTTCCCAAGAAAGACGCGTGGTTTGTTCACCAACAGCTGTGGTCTCGTGGAGAAAATAGATAGAAGAAAAACATAGGAGAAAGCATTATTGATGGGATGACCAGTAACTTCCGTCCATTTCAAGCCAGAGGACTATAATACAGAAGATATATAAAGTTATAATACTAAGAAATTTTTAGGTTAAGTACTCCCACAAGTTAGAAAAAAATTGTAATAATATAAATTTTTCTAAACAAGGCTTTGGAAAGAAGCCATAAAAATACTTAAAAGAAATGCAATGAAACCAACAATCAGCTGATCTTTACTCGTGTGATCACAACGCCGTCATATGCGCCGTGGTAATTTTAGTTCCCATTAGAGAGAAACATATTTCTAAACACCGTCATGAGTATTTGTGACATTACTTTCATGCATTTGTTTAGAAGTTTTAAAAGAACCTACATGTAAAAAGACGTTTGTCTTAATATGTTCAAGCAATCAAAGTTGACATTTATTATTCACTAATGAGTTCAAAATTTTCTAATAGTTAAACTTAACAGAATTTATTTGAGAAAAAAAATAGTATATTATTCCTTATTATTGGAGTGAACATACAAATTGAGAAAAAATAGTACGTTGTTCCTTATTATTGGAGTGAACATACAAATTAGCAATTCCAATATTGCCCTGATTAATTAATTACACCATAGAATACTTAATTGGAGCCGTCTCAGCAGACTCAAGCACGCTCAATTTTGAATAATTATTCTCGCATTACTCTTCTATCATAAAGGTTGATGACTTAACGCCCTGAATTTTCTCGCAACATCAGTTTAGTTAACACTGAATCTTCGATACAACCTTCATCCATATTAAACAACTTCCAGCAAATATATATTGTTCCGGTTTAGGTATATTTGATAATTTGATAACGTTTTGAATCCAACTGGTTGAACAGTGCATTTTTCTTGCTTGTAATTAAGAACAAATCTGCTGTAACAACCATACGAGGACGCAGAGACACAACTGGCACAACTTTAATGTGGTTGGAAAGTTACTTATCATTTAGATGCCAAAAGACTAAATATGAGGATAAATATTCTGAAAGCCGCTATAACGACAATGGAGTCCCGCAAGGGAATGTCCTTGGTCCCCTGTTATTTATTCTGTATATTAATGATTTAGGTAAAGTTTTAATAAATTGTAAAGTCCATCTCTTTACAGATGATACCCTAATCTATTTTAGTCACAAAAATTATGAAACTTTGATTGGAACGGTTAATGAAGATTTAAAGAGACTTACTGACAAATTTAGTGCAAATAGGCTAAAAGTAAACGAAACAAAATCAAAGTGTATGTATAGTGGATCCGATTGGGCATATAAAAATTGTTGTGATTTACAAATCAAAGTCAAAATTGGAAATAAGAATTTGGAGTTTCAAGATGAAATTAAATATGTTGGGTTATTAATAGATAGGAATTTAAAATTTAAGAATCATGTGGATTATATTTCTAAAAAAATTTGGTAAAAAAATAGGATACTTTTATACAATAAGTAGACACATTTCCATAAACATAAAAGTAACATTATACAACAGTATTATTCTGCCCCATTTTACTGTTCATCGGTTATATATGTATCCCAAGTAAATTGCTACAAGCTGCAGATTCTACAAAATAAAGCAATGCGTATAATCTTAGATGTAAATCGATATACAGGCATTAATATAATGTTGGAAGTATTAGGCTGGCTTGATACAAAAAAAGAATATGTATATTCAAACAATGTTATTTGTTTATAAAACTTTGAATAAGATGGTACCTGAATATTTGTCCTCAAGGGTAGTGAGTGTAAATGAAGTCCATAAGTACAATACTAGAAACAAAGACAACTGTTACGTAAATAGAACAACTAAAACTCTCACTTACAATAGTTTGTTTCATAAAGGTATCATTGAGTATAACTCTTTACCCAGTGATCTGAAGACTATTAATAATATTGGCTTATTCAAATCAAAACTTATTAAGTACGTGAAAAAAAAAATATGTAAAGGTAAGCATAGGTATAGTATATAGGTATAGTGTAAAGTATGTCTTTTGAAAATTTGTGCTGTTAGAATGTGTAAAACTATTTGTATATTATTGTAATCTAACTTAGTGCCTATATTATTCTACAGGTTCATGTAATGTATTATCTTTAGATAAGTAAATACTATTCATATTTTCTATATGTATATATATATTAACAGGACGATAGTGCGTGAATTATTTGTCTTTGTTTCTGATACTGATATGTACAAATATGATCCTTTCTATATCAGCAACATTCATTTTGGTTAATTTATCATAGCGGCAAGCCTCAGATATACCGATTAACAAAGCAACCTACAAATGTACAAACATTTAATCAAATTGTAAATGAAAGATCTAGTAAAAACAACAATGCATTCATCATTAAATATTTATTATTCATTCAATGTGTTTCTTTTTTCAAGTTTTTTTTTCGGCACATTTGTGTCCATATTTTCATATACAACTAGCAATGTGTCATGGGAAAAATTCCTCGGAGGGAATATTCCCGGGCCTGAGGTACTCATAAATTCCCACGGGAAGATTCTATTTCGTCTTTGGAATGACTCAATCCAGTCTCATAATCGGCGCCGTCTCCATCAGCTTAGTAGCATGTGAAGACACGTGTGGCATAAGTAAGGCATAACAACAACAAACAACAATGTTCTTTTGGTATCTGGACAATGCCGTCACAGCGAATACTGCGCATGCGCATATCTACTACCATAAAAATCACTGTCAATACTTTCTTTCTTTCTCTTACAACTCGCTAAAACTTATTTTGTATGTATGTATACTGTTCTTGATGTTCACAAAAAAAAAAATTAAAAAAAAAACAAAATTTATGAAATTTAAAAAAAAATTCATATAAAAAAATCTAGACGTGATAGAAAAAAATCGGCCAACGGGAATAGATTCAGAGCATTAAAATCTTCATACTTATAGCATAATTTTTTAAAGGAGGATTTCGTTGCAGACCAGTGTAATGTATTGAAATGGGGTTGGCTGGCCGTTAGCCTCCTCAGTTCATCCAAGCAAGCGCGAGAGCGCGATGAGAGACCGGGAAATATGTATACGTGGAGTGGACTATCCGGACTACAATGTTACATGTTTGTGGAATGGAAATGCAATTTTTTTTACATTGAAAATTATTTAATGAATTATAAACAACATTGATAATTGAGATATACCTAAGTAGAAATTTCTACTTGTGAAAAATATTAGTTTGGAGATCTTTTGCTTCTCTCAAAATTTTAGAGGAGGCTCAGCCTCCCTGACCAGCCGCCACTGGTGTAGTGATGTAAACGTTAGTTACTTTAACGATTAGTTACTTATTGATACGGATACCTGTTACTTTGTACTCGTTACTCGATATATTTTTTGTTTTTGAGAGAAAAATATTGACGATATTTCTAACGTATTATATCGTTGATTTTGACATGACTTACTGATATTTTGATTAAAGAAAGAGGTAAATATATTAATAGAGGAATATATTTTTTCAAAACAAACTATTCTTCCATAATATGAAATATTCACAAAAAATAAACAATAATAAACATAAAAGGATATTAATTAAATACCTCCTAGCCGGTTCCTTGGGAGGCACCTCGAGTGCCACGGCTGATGTAAAAAAAACTAGTACGTTGTTAGAATGCAATCAGTGAGTTTTTACAGATTTCAGTGAGGTATGATTGGTATTAAACACAGATTGCTTTAGATGCTCCAACAAATTGCATTTAACAACCAATCAACATGCTCAGATTCAATAAAGTGCTTGGTATGGTCGTCCCCTCCAAAATGTTCAGGGGGTGGAGCAAATTTTTTGGAATTGCGTCTGAATGTCTTTTCGTAGTGAATACTTTTCTAGAATAGAAAAGCTAAGTATCTGAAAAATATGTAATACAAAAATATTTTTGTTTTGTTAGCATTGTTGCAATGTATTGACATTGGCATTTGATTTAATTGCCAAGAAAGCGTATATTGTTTTTTTATATATACAGGGTGGGGCAATAGTGTGTCCGACTTCGATATCTCGAGTTCTATGATAGCTAGAAACTTGATTTAAAAACATAAGTAAACTACACAAAAAAGTCTATACTTAACCGGAAATTGTTTTCAAATATACAGGGTGAGCCAAGACTGTTCTACAGGGTCAAGTAAATTTTTTTTAAATGAAATGCCATGTATACCAGAATATTCTTTAAAACCTCTTTGTGGCCTCCTTTCACTCCTGTATTATTATTGACTTCGGCAATTTTATGAAAAGTAGAAACCTCATTCCAAAGACGCATACAAATGTGTGTCAATCAAAACGAGCAACATGTGGAGCACTTTTTATAATAATTTCTCTTGAATTATGAATTACAAAAAAAAAAATAATTTGTATTGCTGAACTTTCCACTTATTGTTCAATAAATTTAAAATGGTTACAAATAGCCATAGGGATGTGTGCAAAAAATATTCGTTTTTCAATTCTGCGTCACATCGTCCAAAAATATACAGGGTGTTACATTTGAAAAAATTGAGAAAATTCAGTTCAAATAGTTGTAAATTTAAAAATTATTTTTGGCCACCCTGTATACTTTGTAGAAGTGAAAATGGCTGAGTGTGATCACACATATGTCTCATAACTGGTACTAACATATTTTTTTCTTAAAATCGATAATTGTGACTAGTTATTTTTTAATACACGTGTAAATGGCATAATTTCAACAAAAAAAATTATTTCATCCAGGTGGTTGCGAAAGAGTCAATAATAATACAGGAAGGAGACCACAAAGAGATTTCAAAAAATGTTCTGATACACATTGTATTCCATTTAAAAAAATTTTAGTTGACCCTGTAGAATCGCCTTGTTCTAGTAAAAAAATATTTTTTAACGATAACAAGTGCCTTCTAAAAGTACTAATTACGAGCGGCCAGCACTCTAGTGACGGCTATAATACGGTATAATACGGTCCTGTCCAAAGTATACGTAGCGCTGTTCTGGCACCTTTTTTTATAGCTGATGGCAATAATCCTTGATTTAAAATCAAAGGTGCCGAATTATTACTTATAGAGAATTTTGTTGTAGATACTTTGTGTATGGATGACTGAAAAACTGCAATATAATTTATTTTTGATGGTTAATTCAACCATTTTTTTTAATTATTCAGCATTGTAATTGATGATTTTCATTATAGGGCCTCCCCATTCATGTATTAATGAAAAATATCCATTATTTCCCAAATAACAGGGGGGCGGCCACCCCCTGTCCCCTTGGCGACACCCATGATGCTTGGAAATTGTACTTGATAAGACGTTACTGTCTCAAACTGACAATAGTGATGATAATTTATGTTCTAATTATTAGACTTCATTAATTGTAATGTCACGACGTATACAACCTTACATTACTTAAAGTTGTAACAAAATGATTATATTTTTAATGTTCGATTATATTATGATTCTTATATCGGTAAGGACCAAAAGTAAACAGGACTGACAATTGGATGCTTTTTTTACCCTTGTCTTGTTAGTAGTAGATATGGATGGTTTTTAGTAGGTGATGAAATAAACAATCACATGTTTATATACAAAATGTAATAATAATAACATGCAATTTTACTATTTAAAACCATTTTTAAAAAAATAATGTCATTTAATTGATTATGAGAATATACATATATTCTTGTAAACAGTTAACAAAACTCAGGATTGTACGTTGCAATAAATCTCGATTAACGTTCCTTATTTCCTGTTGTATGGACAGCTTCAGTTCTTGGATTGTGTATTCTTGTACACCGTAGTCCCAAGATATCCCCATAAGAAGAAAAGTTCCTATAATTCCTAATAGTCTAGTTCACAAGTTAAAAACGGTGTTAATTAGTGATAATGGTCGTCAAAATATGGGCTCATTGGATTCGGAATGACGTCTAGAAAAAATGTATAAAAATTGTTTACCAGCACATAAAAAATTGTAAAAGTTATTAACAAATTAAGATAAAAGAAGAGGCATTTAGTTTTTCGCAAATAATTCAGAAACTATTAATAATTAATAAATTAAAAAAAAAAAAAAGATTCTTAAACAGGACGAAATTTCCGATAAAAAAAGTCCTAACTCCCGGAACTGTACCTCCATTATTAATAATTTTAATTTAATGGTGAAAATAGTGCGCAGCCCGACGCTGCTGCAGACCTCAGAATCTGATCGTAGCAACAAAAAAAAATTTTTTAGCTATAAAATATTAATTAAAAAATTTAAAAAAAATTATCATCTAGCCATCCCAAGGAACAATATTCGCTTAAAAAAAATTTTTTTCATTCATTTTTCATAAAATGCCCTTATTGTTAATTAGCAAATTTTTTTGAAGTTCACGTTTATGTTTATAATCAGATAATTGTTAAACTAAAGACGTGAAAATTATAACCGATGCTGGATACATTGTGACAAGTATACTTTATGAAATAATCACATCACGATATTTTTAATTGTTATAGTTCATTAGTTATTAATCTTTTACGTTAACAAAAAACTAATAAACGATAAGAAAAAGGCGAAATTTTTTTTTATCAATATTTGTTATTATCACTGTTTTTGTATATCAGAACACTATTAGATTTTATAATTTTTAAATTTTTAGTGTTATTTGTTTAAAAAAATGTTATAAACAAATGGATTAGTTGCATATTTTAGAATTTTTTTTTTGCCAAATTATTAGTGGAATGATATATGATTTAAAAAAAAAATCAATTTTTTTTCGCTTAAAGTTTATTTGTTTATTTAATAAACAATGGTCGAATGTATTAATATTTTTTTTATAGAAAAAAAAAATACTAAAAACAACCCTATACTTAACCAAAACAAAAAAAAATTCCTGTGTCTGATGATGTGAAGTAATTAATTGTTCACGAAACCGGTCACATTAATAAAAGGAATTTTATGAGAATTTTTCTATTTGCATGAAAAAAAAAATCGATTTTTTATAGAATTTTCAATTTTGCTACTCTACAGAAATTAAAGTACCTCCTTCTTTTGTTAAGTTATTAACCTCTATATCTTTTAAACTATTAGAGATACGACAATGGATATTCAAGTCGTTTTTATAAAGGATTAATTAATCTTTAAAATGAGTTAGCCACCTAGTTTGTAACTATGGTTAATCAGCTATTATACGCATTTGTTTATAAAAAATTAAGGTTTCTTTGTCATTTTTCAATCTTTTATGACTTATAAATATTAAATATTGCAGATACAGTAATAGACCATCAAGACAATTCCGTTCGGTGATTAAATATATACCGAATAAGCTTTTGATCTTATCCATATCTCTTATAATTTAAACTATAAACGTATTTTTATTAATATTTTTCAAATTCGTATTCCGTTATATGATTTTTTTTTTGTATAAATTTTTAATATTTTTCTATACTTTTTCTTTCTATACATTATAAAAAGTTACATTAGCTTATAACTCAAAGAGTTGCTATTGTTAATTTAAAAATAAATAGTTTTTTTTATCAAATTATGCAGTTACTCGAATTTTTTCCAATTTTCTCGGCTATATCTTCAAAAATTGAAATGG
Source organism: Rhamnusium bicolor (assembly GCA_029963845.1). Classification (NCBI taxonomy): domain Eukaryota; kingdom Metazoa; phylum Arthropoda; class Insecta; order Coleoptera; family Cerambycidae; genus Rhamnusium; species Rhamnusium bicolor. The sequence goes on from JANEYF010000241.1 coordinate 431,403, forward strand.
AAGAAAGGGTGGAAGCCGGTTCAATTCAAAATATAGATGTACCGACCAGTTCTGGAATTCCTCCTTAAAAAAAAAAAAAAGAAAACGTTTCGTATAAATAATGACTATATATTGATTACACCATTACTATTCTTATAATTTATGAAAATATAATTGTTCTGAAATAAAATTTCTGTTTACTTAATGATAATATTTCATCCTTATATTATTTTAAATAATTTTTAAATAAACAAAGCATGTTTAAATTAATTATTAATAGAATAAATAAAAATAGTTAGTGTATAACGAAATACGAATTTGAAGAATATTAATAAAAATACGTTTATAGTTTAAACTATAAGAGATATGGATATGATCAAAAGCTTATTCGGTAGATATTTAATCACTGAACAAAATTGTCTTAAAAGGTCTATTACTGTATCTACAATATTTAATAAGCTATAAGTCATAAAAGATTCGAAAATGACAAAGAAACCTTAATTTTTTATAAACAAATGCGTATAATAGCTGATTAACAATAGTTACAAACTAGGTGGTTAACTCATTTTAAAAATTAATTAATCCTTTACAAAAACGACCTGAATATCTATTGTCGTATCTCTAATAGTTTAAAAGATATAGAGGTTAATAATAATTTAACAAACGAAAGAGGCACTTTAATTTCTGTAGTGGCAAAATTGAAAATTCTATAAAAAATCGAAAAAAAATTGTTGCATTGTTTAAATATATGGTTGGTATTGGTATTCTTTTTTTCTATAAAAAAAATATTAATACATTCGACCATTGTTTATTACAAATTGTTTATTAAATAAACAAATAAATTTTAAGCGCGAAAAAAATTTTTTTTACTTTGTAGAAAATTGAAAATGATAAATTTAGAAAAAAAAATCTTTTGTTAATTTATTATTTAAATAATGAAAAAAGTTAAAAAATGATTATTAACAATAAAAAAAATTTTGTAAGAAAAATTAAAAAAAAAAATCATCATTCCACTAATAATTTGGCAACAAAAATTTTTCTAGAATATGCAACTAATCCATTTGTTTAAAACATCTTTTTAAACAAATACCATTAAAAATTTGAAAATTATAAAATCTAATAGTGTTTTGATATACAAAAACAGTGATAATAACAAATATTGATAAAAAAAAATTTTCACCTTTTTTTATCCTTTATTAGGTTTTTGTTAATGTAAAAAGATTAATAACTAATGAATTATAACAATTAAAAATATCGTGATATGATTGTTTCATAAAGTATACTTGTCACACTGTATCCACCATCGGTTATAATTTTCACGTCTTTAGTTTAACAATTATCTGATTATAAACATAAGCGTGAAATTTGTTAATTAATAAGCGCATTTCATGAAAAATGGAGGAAAAATTTTTTTTTAAGTGGATATTGTTCCTTGGGATGTCCAAGATGATCCGATAATTTTTTGAAATTTTTTAATTAATATTATATAGCTAAAAAATTTTTTTTTGTTGCTACGGTCGGATTCTGAGGTCTGCGACAACGTCGTGCTCGCCGCGCGGAGCACTATTTTCACCATTAAATTAAAATTATTAATAATGGAGGTACAGTTCCGGGAGTTAGGACTTTTTTTATCGGAAATTTCGTCTTCTTTAAGAATCTTTTTTAAAATTTCTTAATTATTAATAATTTCAGAATTATTTGTGAAAAACTAAACGACCTTTTTATCTTAATTTGTTAATAACTTTTGCAATTTTTTATGTGCTGGTAAACAATTTTTATACATTTTTTTTAGACGTCATTTCGAATCCAATGAGCTATCGCCCATATTTTTACGACTTTTATCAGGATGTAAGAAGGGTTCCGGTAGTCACCTATAGTCACCAAGGTTTATTACGGCTTTAAAAAATTACTGTAAGTTCCAGAAATATAATGAAGTGATGCTAATACACACCCCACAAGAATTATTGCATCACCATAAATTGGCATTAAGTTTGATGTTAATTTTCTTCTGAATTGTTTGTTTGATTTGGATGATTTTTTTTTTTGAAGAAGGTTGACTTCGAAAATGTTACTGTGTACTGATTTTTTTAAATAGAAATTAATTTTTGAACAGATACCCTGGTGTTACGATAATGTTGGGTTTTAGTCGTAACACGTAACACCCTGTGGTGTGCACCAGCAACAATAGCAAGTTACAATTAATAGCTAATTTTAGACTCATCTTTTCGTAAAATTATCTTTTTTGATTCACTCTTTTTTCTTTGTTATTAGAGGAAATACGCAATTTTTTTAGCACAACATGTTACCACAATGTTGTATAAAGCTTACCGTTACCTCATTATAAAACTAACATTTCCCAAGTTATATACAGTATCGTTAATTGCCTTTATAAAATCTAGGAGATAATAGTGTTTCAGTGTATATTTTATACAAGTTTTGGTGATCATTTTGGTAACGAAAATTCCTTAATAAACTTCCATTAATTTTAGTGACACATATTGCCCTTATAAACCTTGAAGATGTATTATGGCCGCTTTTGTTTTGGTTATAACGTTTGTTGAGTGTTTATAAACTTAACTATGAATAGCACCACAAAAATAAGAGAATCCGCATCATCACTGACAGCCAAGCAGCCCTCAGAGCTCTGGAAGCAGTAGAAATACGATCTAAAACAGTAAAAGACTGCCTGGAGTCCCTGGAGAAACTTACAGAACACAACAGTGTACAACTGGAGTGGACACGAGGACACCAGGGAAATACGGGAAACGAAAAAGCAGACATGCTAGCCAGAAAAGGCGCTAAATCAATTCTAACAGGTCCCGAACCGACCTGCGGGGTATCTTACAGTACCGCGAAAGGATCGGTAAAGGAAATATTAAGACAGAAACATTACTTGCACTGGATAGAGATACCGGGAATGAGGCAGTCACGCTTGTTCATCGGAGAAATATCTAGAGCAAGGACCAACGAAATGCTAAAGCTGAGCAGAAAACAGCTTATGCGAATGCCCAGCCGTAACGGCAATGAGACTAACACACTTCGAGGGACCACTTTTAACCCCGGAAGAGATAGCCATAGCTCCCATAAACTGTATACTCGCCTTCTGGAATAGAACGGGTCTTATGGAGTAATGAGACTATGGGGTACAATAAGCTTAAGCTTCAGTACAGCGGGTAGTCAAAACCGCAACCCGTAAGGAAAAAAAATGAATAGCACCTTATAAAAATCTCGAACAAAATAAACTAAAGTAGTACATCTCTGTGCAAAGTTTCAAAAAACTTCCAGAATCTTAAATTCATTGTCTCTATCGCCCGCGACCCTAAAATGTGTCAGTTCATATCAGATGCTATCATATAATACATTTAAAAATAGTACAAAAACAAAGGAAGAGCAAAACAGCTTCATATTTAAAGAAAAAGTGTGACATTTTGTAAAGAAAAAGTAATTATCCTTCTATTGATAATCGTATCAAATAAAACTTAATTATACGAAATATTTTGTAATTCATATAAATTAATATTTTTATAGCTAACAGACATTCCTCATTTTTATTATACATCTTTAAATTTTGCAATTTTTAGCAGCTCTATTCTAGACTAAGGTGAACAAGTTTTGCAATCTACATATATCTTTAGAAAATCAGTTTATTGCAATCAATTTTTTGTGTAAATAATGATTAACGTCTGTTCAATATGCGCGAAACGTCACAAATTCAATCATTATTAAAGGTGTGCTTATAAAATATAATTTACTAAATATAGAATCCATCATATTTCTATTTATATTTCATGTCGTCGTGGTTGAAATGATTTGTTTTCTTGTCAGGAAAGAAGGGACCTTTTAAAATTAATTGCGTCTATGTAAGCATTCCACGCCTAAATATCGAATTTTTCCTTTTAATATGACGAAAAGCAACTCGCAGATTGTTCTTAATGTTCTACATTTGACTTTTCGATTTACCGATCTGTAATTCACAATTTGGCTCTAATTGACATGTTTTATTTTTTTGGTATTTTGAAAATGTCAGAATACAAAATAGTTTGTAAAACTAACAAGTATAAAGTGAAAATTAGACAATTTGAAAATAACGCTTTGTGTTTATTATTTCATTTCAAATTACTAAATAATTAAGTTCAGTTTTATTGGTCGTAAGAGAGAGAAAGAAAACGAACCGAATTATTTAATTGGTTGTATATTATCAGTATAATTTATGTGGATATACACCTGACCTCGACATAATATGTCTACAAAGCAGAGAACAGAGGTTATTCGCAATTCTAGTTAATTTAATAATATAAAGAAAAATTGTGATGTTTTAAATTACACAGGGTGTTACAAATTTTAAGTCCGCAAATTCAGGTTGTGATTATGAATAAAAAAAAATGAAAAAATTTCCCATAAACTTGTTTCCGGAGATCCATAACGGATATAACTTTATGTTACCTTATCATTAAAATAGTTCAATTTAGATTTTATTTAATGAGACAAAAATCTCATAACAAAATACATTTATTAAAAATAAGCGATATTTGCGACTCTCCCGGCGGGGAAGCAAAGTAGTTAACCAGATAAAAATCGAATAAAACTTACAACTAAATATATCAAAAACAAAGACACACTCGGCAATCGTCAATTTAAATAATACAAAAGATCTACTCAATTCAATTAGTTGGGCGTCACCATCTTTTTAAGATTAAAATATACAATGTTTTTCTTAACTTAACAACCACAGGCTACCATTAAAAGATGGAAAAAATGTGTAGCTATTTAAACAGTTAGTAATAAGCAAACACAAGTCAAAGTAAAATCTTTACACAGTTTTAGTTCAAAGGCACAGGACGGATTTGCAAATATTATCAAAATGTACGTTAACGTTACTGTTCACTTGCGAGGCACTTAATTCAGACAACTTAATATAGTGCCTAGGCACCTAGGGATTTGGAAGTTAAAATTTCATGAAATTACGTATCTTTCTGGTCGGAGAGACGTCAATAAAAGTAAACATTCTTATTCCTATGTCAAGTGTGAGGCCTGGGCCTAATAACACTTCCAGCAATTCAGCTCCTTCCACAAAGCGGCATCACCTGGCCAAAGTTTTACACTCACAAAATTTACAATTCAAAACACCGTTTTAGGGCATCAGCATTTTACACACCAACAACCTTAATACGCCTCTCTCGATGATCTGCCTTATTCTAACGCTCTCTCGCTAAAATACACACACACGCACACACACACACACGCACGCACGCACGCACCCACACACGCGCTCACGAGTGCGATGGAACCTAGCCGTAGACAATTCTGTCCGCCCGCACAGTAGCGGCACACTAACTAGCTAGTACAATAATGTTTGGTAACATTATTTTATTCGAATTTGGAATCTAACTTATAATTTAAACAGTTTCCATATAATTTATGCGGAATGTAGTACAAATTATTTATTTTAAAAAACGGATCGTTACAGGGAGATATAGTATAGTATAGCATAGTTGTAAAAAAATAATAAATTTTTTTCACCATCAATTTTTGAAAACGAATAAACTAAGATGTTTTGAATCGAAATAAGCTTGCGCTGTTAACAGGAACTGATAAGAACTGATTCTGTGCAGTACAGCATATTTCTTATTTTTATTTTATTTATTTTTTTGTCCGCCAATAGAATGAATTTTTGAACCTTGAATATCTCAAAAATGAAGCCACAAATTAATATTTTGCAAGAGTATCTATATTTTTTGTAAAATGAACTGTAATACAGGAGTGTCATCAATTTTAAAAAAGATCTCAGGGCGTAGAAAACAGGGGGCAAAAAAGTGGGCAACTCCTCCAATATCTACGCTACTGGGCACTTCGAACCAAACTGATTATTGTCATTTGGTAGTTGCTTAGTTAAAAAATGCGTGTCCAAAATTTGGGTAAAATCGGTTGAATGGTGAATATTATTACTCATCTTCACTATATCAAAAATATGGTAAATTTTAAGGAATGCAGTTATTAGCGGTCAGGGCAGATTTTGTATATATTTTGTGGTCAGTGTTCATCTTAACTCGAACTAGTTACAGTTAAGGTGTTGAGGAATAATTTCTTTTATTTACGTATTTTTTTTATTACAGAATAAAAAAATGGATGACACCGTGTGGGCTCGTGACCATACTGAGGGATTCGTCCTAGGCAAGATTTCGGAAATTCTTGAAGATGGAGCTGAAGTCATTCCATTAGATCACAAATTTCCTAAAAGAGTTTTGCCGTTTAGTGATATTTTTAGAGCATATGTGGAGAAAGACAGAGATTATGACGATAACTGTAAGTTAATCTACCTTAATCATTTTGAAGCAATTGCATTTTTTTACCTGTTTGTTTCAGGTGAAATGATGTTTCTGAATGAGGGCTCGTTGCTGTTTAATATACGTACAAGATATTACAAAAATAAAATATATGTAAGTATATTTATAAGCCTCTATTATTATTCAAAGTGCTAGTTTTTTATTATTATCTCGATGGAATAGTATTTGCCAATTAATTTCTCGAAAACTCTGACAAAACCACTTGAAATGTAATGGACTTTTCTGTACGCTTGTGGTTCTCTGCAAAAAAAAACTTTTAGTTGTTCAGTTATTAAAAAGAATTTTACTAATTGATATTTTCATTATTACTAATAGAACAAAAGTATTTTCACATAAAGATAACACTTGTACAACCAATAGCGATTCTATGAATAAATTATAGTTTTTTTCAAAAATACATAATCAGTAGAGTTGGCAAAAATGCGCCGCAGGACATAGGCGTACGCAGCATAATCAGTGTAATAAAAGAATTTAACTAGTAATAAAAGCAATAAATTGTTACAATTTATAACAATGTATGCACAACTCTGCACTGCCACTATGCACTCTTAACTAGCTTGGTTATCACAAACTGGAAAAGATCTGTAAAAACTTGCATCATGTATGTTTCTATGGTTGTCTCCGAGAATAATGTTCAATGTGGTGAAAATATATGCTTATATTTTGAGAACGACCGTTCGACATCTATTGATGTAATACAATTATACTTAAAATAGTCTTTGAACTCACTTAACGGATTTGCAGATGCACCATCAGTACCATCACAAATTTGTCTTAATCTGGTAAAACCAGGGTCTTGCCTTAACACTCGTGCGAACTTTTCTCCAACGGACTCATTTTTTTGCGTCACCTATAGAGTGTAGCAGTCAATTTACTTCATCCACTATTTGCAGTGACTCCGCTAACGACAACGCACTATTTTGTAAGTTTTGTGTGGCGTTAAGTAATCCTTTATAGTTATGAATAAATATTAAAGCTGTTTCAACAGAAACATCTTCGAATTTTGTTTGGCTTTCCTTAATAGCTACAGCCTCGTCTGGACTGAATTGTAGTATCACAGATTTTATTGTAAATATTCAGCATAATAAAAAAGCTTACTTCAACCATGTTCCCCAACGTGTAAGGATCGGCTGTGGTGGTTCGAGAAGAATACCGGGACACTTGCTATGAAATGCGCGAAGACCTTTAGAAGATTTAAGAAACACTTTATTTGTACTTGCTATTAATGCATCTACCTCTGGAAAACCTTGTCGAATAGTTTCTGCCACAAGATGTAAAGCAAATACTTTACACGTAACATGTACCAACCTTCTTGAAGAGAACGGCCTACCAAACGCATTGTCGCTGCACCATCGATAACAAACAGCAACACTTGACTTTTTGATAGGTCAAATTTTTCTAACGTCTCCAGCACCACCCGTTTACAATCACGTTTGTCTAAGCATATCAGGTCTGTCGCGCACATCTTACAAATTATTATAGCACCATTGTAGAATAAATCCAGGAATTCTTTGAAAAATTTATTCACTTTGTCAGCGTATAGCCGTTCTTTACCCTTGGGAAGGTCTGACATACTTTATTATTAAATTAATATCAAGAATAAAATACAACAAATAAAATTACCAACAAACAACGGATAGGAATAAATTACGTTGTACACACCACGAGGCATAACAATAGACTAAAATACAGGGGCGGTCGGTCCATGGAAGCAAGGGAAGCAGTGCTTCCCTTGGGATTATTAAAAAACAAACACATAATTAGGACCTAATTATTATATATCACATATATTAATTATTAAAATTTGCTTTTACCCAATTTCAATAGACACGGCCCTGCACTTCAACAGCTGAGATAATGTTGCACGCTAAAACCGTAACGATGACGCACTCGATTAATCGAGCCAATACGAACTCGCGCGACTTCGATATAACTGATAAGCAACTTCTTGAAATGCATCCCATCCCCACTTCATAATTTTGACATCTGAGCCATATAGCATAGTAATGCGTCTTGTTTTATAAATTTCAATATCGATTTTAATATTATACTTAATATTAATCTATTTAGTATTATTCTCTGCTTTTGTGCTATATTTGTAAAACTTTTTTTGATGTTTCTAAACCTGTGGTGTGGCGACAAGTGATTTTTAAAACGTTGAACATTAGTGCGCAGTTTTAGAATTGCTTATTCAATATGGAAGCTGGTCCTAGCACTGTGGAAAATATTATTTGCGTTTGTATGGTGTGCAATTTGTTAAAAAAGGGATTTTCAACATATTCGTTTCAAGATAAACTGGATATTATTAGAAACGGGAGACCAACACCTGATTTAAAACTTTTAAAAACGAAAGTTAAATCATGCTATAGGTACTTTAATATTGAAATGTACAGTGCTAATCAGTGGTTAACGGGTTGTGAAAATTTGTGTAAATTGTTTTGTTGGCCATGTGTACCTTTCACAAATGAAAAAGGTGTTTGGAATAAAAATGGCTTTTCAGATTTAAGCAACATTCACAAAGTGACAAAGAGGCATGGTAAGTGTGAAACTCATTTGCGAGCGGTTCTAAAAAAACAATTGGAAAATCACGAACTGAGCATTCATTATATCAGCAGTTGAAAGAAAGTGACCGTAAGCATAATGAACTTGTAAAAAAAATCGAGAAGTGTTAAAAAGACTTATTGACATTGTTTGTTTTCTCGGCGAAAATGAACTTAGTTTTAGAGGTCATACTGAATTTCGGAGCGTTGCTAATAGGGGCGATTTCATCAATTTAGTTGATTTATTAGCAAAATACGATACAATTTTAAGTAACCATCTGGAACACTCCACGGTATTTCGCGGTACATCAAATCATATTCAAAATGATTTGATTCACTCGATAAGCAATATTGTTTTAAAAAAGATCAAGCAAGAAATAAAAAAGCTCCTTTTGTTGCAATTATGTTAGATGAAACAACCGATATTACGAATATTAGTCAGTTGTCAATCGTAGTACGATACATAAATCCAAATGTGAAAGTCCAAGAGCGCTTTTTAGGAATTTTAGACGTAACAACGTAGAGAACGGCTGCAGCTTTATATGCTATAGTTTGTCAGATAGTGGATGATCTACAGTGTGGTGCTAAACTTATCGCCCAAAGTTATGACGGGGCCGCTGTAATGGCTGGTGAATTGGGGGGCCTGTAGGCCAAAGTAAAAGAGACTTTTCAGAATGCAATATTTGTACATTGTTTTGCGCATCGATTAAATTTAGTTCTTGCTCAATCTGCAGCGTGTCTTAAAGAGTGCAAAGTATTTTTTTCAAGTATTAGTGAAATGGCTGCCTATTTTTCAAAATCATCAAAACGGACACGAGCTTTAGATTTGGAAGTACAGAAGAAACTACCCAGAGTTGCTCCAACACGATGGAATTACAATGGGAGGCTAGTACAAACTGTATCTGAATATCAACAGCCTCTAATTGATTTATTTGAAAATATTTTACAAAGCAAAGATGATTGGGACACTGAGACTTTGAATGGATCCAGAGGTTACTTAGATTCATTGAAAAGAGACTTTGATTTTAATTTTTTTGTTAAATATTTTCTCCGAAATATTCCCATTTACTAACAATTTATTCAATATTTTACAAACTAAATCAAATGACGTTGGATTTTGTGTAAAGAAAATTGAGGAATTCAAAAATTTGATTTGTAACAAAAGAAATGAATTTGAAAAGTTCTGGAAAAAAATTAGTAATGACAGTTTAGAGCCGCAAAGAAAAAGATTACGAACTGAATTTATAGTGCATCGTAGAACTTCATATCGAAGACTTTTTATCGAAATTTTGGATAATATCACTGGGCAAACAAATAATAGATTTAAAAATTTTAGTGATATACAATTTTTAGAATTGTGTAATTTTAATGAATTTAAAAACAAACAGTTTCTACAAAACGCACTTCAGTCATTGAGTGATAACTACGGAATTTTTTTTTATATAGTTGGGTTACGATCGGAACTTTCAGTTATTTATGCTACAGAAGATATTAGTCAGAAACATAACGCCAACGAACTGATTATCTTTATAAAAGAAAATAGTTTGGATCAGGCATACTCTGAAGTGTTGAAATTGTGTAAGTTAATGTTGACGATACCTGCAACTAGTGCTTCGGTTGAACGCAGTTTTTCGACCTTAAAAAGAATAAAAACTTTTTCAAGAAATTCAACCAGTGAAGAGTGACTTTCAAAATTGTCCCTGTTGACAATAGAAAGGGACTTTGTGAAGGAGATGTCCCAAAATTCAAACTTTTACGACGAAGTTATTTCCGACTTCGCAAAAAAGGAGAGGCGGATTAAACTACATTATAAATAGGTAGGTATGTGCATGTTAACTACTTAACTAGCCGGCTCGATTTATAGTTGGCTAGAGAGTGCACGATGGCAAGTGTGACTGAACAAACTCTCTATTTTGCTGCGGGTTCGATCCCCTCCACCGGCACTGGCAATGTCGGTGGGTATGGTTATGTGTCTGCGCTTTTTTCACAAGTGTAACCCTCGCCCGTGCAGCTTCGGCTTTGGAATCGGGGGTTGTCTAATTTTTGTGGTGTTTTTATGTTTTATGTTTATTATATTATAACTTTGCGGCTTTCGACATTTGCTTTAAAATGATTATACCGAAGCCACGCCCCTTTTCTTAAAAAAAATTTTACCTCGCTTCGCTCGGGTCTTCGCAATACCCATCACCCTATATCACAAACTGCTTCCCCTGTATCAAAACTCACCGCACGCCCCTGCTAAAATAAAATGTTAGTCTTTGCTAAAATAGTAAACAAGTCTCGCTTACTTATTTGGATATTTCTCTATCTGGCACCGCCCGGGACTTGCCTCAATTTGGCTGCCTCCAATCGAAATAGGTGTAATAATTTTATTATTTATAAATTTTCTAATAAAAACAATGGGCTTTTCCGGAGCCATGCTTACAGGATTTTTGTTTTTATTTTTGGGCGAGGAACCTGTCCTATAACGTGTTGGTTAATTTTTGATTTACACTGAATATTTAAAAATGTAACTAATATTAATTTATATTTATTTTTATAAATTCATGATTAAATTTCTGATACAACTAAAAACTTACATCGTGACTCGTATTATAGTAATTTATATAGGTAAGTATATCACACAATATCATGAAAGGAAAAAATATAATATAAAACTATGTTTCATAAAAAGTAATCTAATCTAACATAAAGCAAAGAATGTTATTTAATTTATCATACACGTTACCCATGTATTTTGGCATTGTTACACTTTCTTAATTATTTTGTAAACAATTGGTAACAATTTATTATGTTTTATATTGTATATAATTTCTTACAGTATTTATGTTTTGAGTATGTATTTCCATTGCTTAAAACGTTACCTTTTATCAGTAATCATTATAATTGATTGTGATACCAGACAGTAAAACAAATACCGCTTATTTGCTGTACGAAAATAGTCCATGTACATTAAATTTATAACACGATTGTTCAAGGTGTGGCACAAGTCGTACCCCCACTTAAAAATATAACCTATAACTTGAATAAATCGAAAAACAAGTATATTTTCTTTCAATTGAAACTGTACCTTTCGGCGTCTCTTGAAAATATGTTAAATACAAAAAAAAAATTAAAACAAGCCAAAAACATAAAAATTTAAACAATAAACGTACCGAAAAAATTAAAATTAACTTATAAGCCTGGCCAAGGTCATTAATCCTACAGAGACGTACTGGGTATGCATCATATCGTAATACTTGAATAAGTACAATAATAAAAACAAAAATATTTTATATATTGTGATGTATGTTTTTGTACTATTTCGTTCGCTTTAAATTCTTTTTTTTTTTGTATTTCCTTATATTTTGTAAGCTTAGTGCTGCACATTATTATTAAACTGTTAAATGACGTTCACACATGTACATTGTATATCTAAGTGATAACTAATAATAAATAAATAAATAAATAAAACAAATGGAAATAAATTTTATTAATACTGGTACACTTTATAAAAATATGTACAAAACTCACCTTCTTAAGCAGATTTATGAAGTAGCTTGGTTATCGTTATCACAAACTGGAGCACTTCTATTATAACTGTGTAGCATCAGATATGTTTCTACAGTTGTCTCAGTAAGCGACGTTCGCTGTGGTGAAAACATATGTTTGTATTTTTAAAAAGACCGTTCGACATCTACGGAAGTAATACAGGCATAAATAAAACACTCGGTGCATCTACAGCTGCGTTAAGTGAGTTCACAATCACAAATTTGTCTTAATTTGGTAAAATCCGGATCTTTCCGTAATACATTCTCGAACGGGCTTATTTTTTGCGTCATTTATGGTCTGTAGCTGTGTATTTACGTCGTCCACTATTTGCAGCGATTCCACTAACGACAACGAAGTATTTTGCAATTTTTCTATTGCGTCGTGTAGTCCTCTATAATTGTTATAAATAGTTTTTAAATCTGTTTCAAGGGAAACATCTTGAAAGCTTGTCTGGCTTTCCTTAATAGCTGCAGTCTCGTTACGGTTAAACTGTAATATCACAGCTTCTATTTGTTGAAAATATTCAGCATAATAAAAAGCTGCCTTCAACTACGTTCCCCATCGTGTAAGAATCGTCTCTGGTGGTTCCGGAATACCAGGACACAGTGTGTGAAATGCTCGAAGCCGTTTAGGAGATTTGAGAAATACTTTTTTTGTATTTGCTATTAATGCATCTACCTCTGAAAAACATTTTCGAATCGTTTCTGCTACAAGATGGAACGCATGCACTTTACACGTAACATGTAAAAACCTACAATCGTCTCTTTGAAGAAAACGGCCCACCAAACGCATTGTCGGAGCACCGTCGTCGGTCACAAACATCAACACTTGACTTGTTGACAGTTAAAATTTTTCGAAAGTCTCCAACACCATCCGCGTAATTGTTTCGCCAGTACACGCAGTTAGACTTTTGCTAGTTAGTAAAAGTGGAAATGTTGGTTTAACAGGGTCGAGTACACGTACTATAACATTTAAAATAGAATTTTTTTTATATGTCGTCTCGTCAACATATAACCACAGCCGTGTATTTTTTAATGCACATTTAATCCTATTTACAATGTCTTCACGAACACTTGATACATATCTACGTAACGATGAACGACTTGGTAAATTCACCTGGGGATTGTTTTTATTCCAGAACTCCCGAAATGCTGGTTTATCCAATATGCGCAGGGGAACATCACAGGCAATAAGCATTAACAGTAAATCAAACATAAACTGAGGTTCCAAAGAAGACACGCCATTTTTTTTTATGCCGGTTACTATTGACATGAATTTTGCAGCCGTATTTATTCCAGCAAAATAAGTCTTGATCACAAACTGTACAAATTATTTTGCATCCATCATAGAATAAATCCGGGAATTCACCTATAAATTTATTCACTTTATCAGCGTACGGTCGTTTTTTACTCTTTACGCTCAACATTATTTATTATTTATTAGTACTCTATGCATCGACCGACAGATAACAACTGAAGTGTGTCGTGTCATCGTCATCGTAAACAAGCGCGTAATGGCATTGGTATTGCGCCCGACCCTGAATCTAACATTGCTTGGCCAGGCTTACTTATAAGTAAAGCTGACAAGTCGTATGACAGGACATATGCGTACGCATCATAATAAGCGTAATAAAAGAAATTAACTAGTAACAAAAGCAATAAACTGTTACAATTTATAACAATATGTTTGCACAACTTACCCTCTTAACTTGCTTGATGAACTAGCTTGGTTATCACAAACTGGAGAAGATCCGTAAAAACTTTGCAGCATCAGGTATGTTTCTATGGTTGTCTCCGTAAGTTATGTTCACTGTGGTGAAAAAATATGCTTATATTTTGAGAACGACCGACCGTTCGACATCTATTGATGTAATACAGGAATACTTAAAATAGTCTTTGAACACACTTAATGGATCTGGAGATGCACCATCAGTACCATCACAAATTTGTTTTAATCTGGTAAAATTGGTGTTTTGCTTTAACACACGTGCTAACTTTTCTCTAACGCGCTCATTTTTTGCGTCACCTATAGAGTGTAGAAGTCGATTTACATCGTCCACCATTGCAGTGACTCTGCTAACGACAGCGCACTGTTTTGTAAGTTTTTTATGTCGTTATAGTTCTTGTGAATAGTTTTTAAAGCTGTTTCAACTTCTTCGAATTTTGTCTGGCTTTCCTTAATAGCTGCAGCCTCGTCAGGATTAAATTGTTGTACCACAGCTTTTATTTGTTGTACATATTCAGCATAATAAAAAGCTGCCTTCAACCATGGCCCCCAATCTGTCAGAATCGAGTGTGGTGGTTCGGGAATACCAGCACACTTGCGGTAAAATGCGCAAGACGTTTAGGAGACTCAAGAAACATTTTTTTGTACATGCTATTAATGCATCTATCTCTGGAAGACCTTGTCGAATAGTTTCTGCCACAAGGCATAAAGCATGCACTTTACACATAACATGTACTAACCTACAACCGTGTTCTTGAAGAGAACGGCCAACTAAACGCATTGTTGCGGCACCATCAGCCACACTGCAACACTAGACTTTTGACAGGTAACATTTTTCTAACGTCTCCAGCACCACCCGTGTAATTGTTTGGCCAATACACTCAGTTAGTCTTTTGCTAGCTAGTACCAGTGGAGATGTTGGTTTAAGAGGATCCAGTACACGTACCATAACATTTACAATAGAATTTTTTTTACAATCTGTCGTCTCGTCAATACATAACCACAGCCGTGTATTTTTTAGTACACATTTGATCTTATTTACAATGTCTTCGCTTACAGTGGCACAGTACGCAACGTTGTGCGACTTGGTAGCGTCACATTGGGATTGTATTTATTCCAGAACTCTTGAAAAGGTCCTTTATCGAGTATGTGCAGCCAAACATCACAGGCTATCAGCATTAAGAATAAATCGAACATAAACACTATTGTCGAAGGCACGCCATTTTTTTTGTTCTATGTTGCACATAATTTACGTGACGGTTACAATCACGTTTGTCCCAGCACATTAGGTTAGTCTCGCACACCTTACAAATTATTATAGCACCATTGTAGAATAAATCCGGGAATTCACTGATAAATTTATTCACTTTGTCAACGTATAGTCGTTTTTTACCCTTAGGCAAGTCTGACGTACTATTTTATTAAATTAATATCAAGAATAAAATACAAAAAATAAAATTATCAACAATACAACGGAGAGAAATAGATTACACTATTGACACCTCGACGCATAACAGTAGACTAAAATAGTAAACAACCCAATACTTGGGGATTTCTCTACCTGGCACCGCCCATGATTTGCGGATCGAAATGCCAACTCTAATAATGAGTTTTGTACTCGTAGCGTACATTAATCGAAACACTGTGCGATATTTGGCGTGGTGAAGACGTTATTCTGATCGCAATCACTGATTTTTAAAACACTACGTTTTCAAAACCTGGACCCCTGCTTGATTCATCCTGTATATCAATTTACAATAAAGTTCAATTCAATTTAAGTAAAATAATGTGATCATTCATCCATGGAAAAATAAGCGAGCACGCATTGGTGAACAGAGAATATTTGTTAATTTAATTTGGCACGTTAAAAACTCCAATATGATTTCATCGGCCTAAACATCGCTCAAACTGAATGTTGGTATTTTTGTTATTGTGTTTTGTAAAATAAATGAAAAACTAGTGTAAAAGTGTAATATGTATATTTGCAAGATGTATAATTAAATTCAAAATAACTATATATACAGGGTGTTTGCGGCTCACCATTGCGATATCTCCTATATGAATTAGTAGAGGGCATGTTAATTTGTTTTGTATACATGAATTTGATAATAATTGAATAAATTTTACAAAAGTATTAAAAGGATTTTAACTCTCCTCCTACTTCCGAAAAATCACATCCAATATTAAGAATCTACAGAGTCTCATCTTTTTTTTAGAAACATCCTGATAAATGACTTGCTTTTACACGTATTGAAATTTTTTTTCCCAGAATTATACAGTTTCAAAAGTTCTATTTAATAAATAAACTACATTTTGTCGATGGTAAGAAAGTAACTCAGTCAACCAAACTTGTAGTAGTTATATAAACATAGATGAGATTTAAAAAAAAAACTTTGTTTTATAACAAAATGTTGTCCTCCTTCCGTATTTGTTCCCACTATTTTTAACATGTTCATTATGTGGTAATGTTTATTCCTTGTTACGTACGAGTTAGATAAGTGAAACAGTGTTTATGTAAAAAAGTTGATTGAAGATGAAGTTACTTTGTGAAAATCCATTTTGGTTTAAAAAATTATAAACACTTTTTTACTTGTCTAATTTTCACTTTATTTGTTATTTTACAACTAGTTTCATCCTATTCGAACATTTTCAAGTAAACTAAATTATACACAGATTTTACCTTCATTTAAATATAAACTGACCTGAATAGAGGGATGGGTCACTTTATGGTTGATAATATAATTCAAATTTGTACAGATGTTATGTTTTTAAATGTAGGGGTTTTTCAAGCTAGTAAATTATATTATGGTGTGATTTTTATTAACAGCAGATTATCTGAATAAGTTTAATAACGGAGAATTATTTAAATCTGTTTGATCGTTTAATATGTTGTAATTTTTATTCCTATTTAATTTATTAATTTCTAACACTTCTAATAAATTAAGTTTTTTACTTTTCCCACAAATATGTAATATTTTAGGTTGATGGTCGTCAGTTATTGTATGACCAGAATCTGTTAGATGTTTATAAAAGTTGGAATGTTGTTTTTGTGTGTGAATATGTTCTCTATATCTTACTCCGAACGATCTACCTGTTTGGCCTACATATGAGGCGTTACATTCTGGGCAATCTAACCGATATACACCACATTTTTTAGAGATATCAGTTTTTTGTTTTGCATTGAAAAGATATCTGCCTATATTTTTGTTAGAACTAAAAGATGTTTTAATATTAAATTTGGAAAAAGTATTCCTAATTGAATAGGAGAGTTGACCTGAATATGGTAATGAAATGTATGTTTGAACTTTTTTCTCGTTAATAGTGGGATAAAGTTCTTTCAAGAGGGACTTATTTTGTTTTTTATAGATTAAATTGTTGATTATATTTTGAGGGTACCCGTTATTATGTGCAATAAGTCTTATTGTGTCTAATTCTTCTTTTAAATCTGTCTCAGATAGAGGTAAGCTGAAGGCTCGGTGTGTCATAGATTGATATGCGGCTAATTTGTGGGGGAGAGGGTTATAGGAATTAAAGGGTATAGTGGCGTCTGTAAAAGTTGGTTTGCGGTAAATATTATAGGAAAATGATGTTTTATGTCTTTTTATAGTTAAGTCGAGAAAGTTTGTCGATTTATTGTCGTTCTCTGTTTCTAAGGTAAAAGATATATTATTATGTGTGTTATTGATAAAATCGAGGAGTATTTTTAATTGTCTATCTGTCCCTTTAAAACCTATTAGGATGTCATCAACATATCTGTACCAAAAGATAATATGTTTTTTTGATATTGGAGAATCCAATATAGATTTTTCAAGATTATCCATGAATATATCGGATAAAAGGGGGCTAAGTGGCGAACCCATAGGGAGCCCTGTTTTTTGTATAAAGATGTCCTCATTAAATTGGAAATAATTTTGATCTAAACACAACTTGAATGTTTGCAGTATTTCATTTTTTAATTTTGGAATAATTTTGCATTTTTCTAGTATATTTGAAAATTAAGGGAAGACATTCGAAGGGGGGGGGGATATTAGGAAACATATTCGACACATCAAACGATACTAATTTTATAGAGTTGGGGTCAATATTTAGGCTGTTTAATTTTACTGTTAAGTCTAAGGAGTTATTAATTGTATTTTTTGGCTTAAATTTTGTAATAGATTTAAACTCGTTATTAAGTAATTCAGATAACTTACGTGTCGGTGCATTTGTGTATGAAACCACTGGTCTAATGGGTTTATTTTCTTTGTGTAATTTAACTAAGCCATACAACTTTGGGGCTTCACAGTTTATATGTCATTGTGTAAGTCTTCTTTTTTCAAATTCGGAGTGGCACAAATAATCAAAACTTTGTATTAAGGACTTCGTTTCTTTTGCAAATTTGTTCGTAGGATCTTGGGTTGATTTTTGTAAATTGTGTTTATGTAATATTGATAAAATATCTTATAAATCATATAAAACATAAATTTATAATATTTATGTTAATTCATGTTATCAGCGCTAAGCACCAATTTCTCAATATAATCTGGATCTCCATTTGATATGGCTCGACCTTGAAAAAATTTCCCCGTATAGGGGGGAACGTCATACTGTGGGCAATCTAGTTATATTTCAATTTATTATTGGTAAAAATTAGTGATTTTGCGTTGCTCACACTGGGTTTTGATTTGTCAATTGTCATCTTTGGTTGATTTGTTTATGTGATGTGCTGTGACTGGATTTATTAATTAATTATTGTACTTTTTGCCTGATTTGTCAGTTTTATTAGATTTGTTCTGTATTTATTAGTTTTTGAGTGGCATTCTGTGGTTATTGTTTAGTGTATAACTTCTCTGTGCGCTTAATTAAAAATGCATTGTTTGGTTCGTGGTTGCGAAAGTTCCACCAGAAGAAAAAGAAAAAGGTGTAACGTCCATTCGTAATTCTGGTAGTATTCAAACACCAATAGGTTTTCTTTAAAAGCTGGATAGTTTTGTAATTTTTTATAATAAAACATTTTTAAATCGAGTTGTTTTTCTCTTCTCAAATGTGAAATATATTTTTCTTCAAATAGTGTTTAAAACTAATTTGTAATACACGACTGTGACAATAACACAATGTATCTGCTAGTTGCTAATAATCAGTAGAAATATCACAAAAGAGTGAGAATAAATTGAAAATAATGTGAAAGTTTTTCGAGAACCTGTTGCTTAGCTATAGACACGAGAGCCCGTAGGGCTGTGTGATGTGTGTATCCGTGACAACTCAAAAAATACTAATGGGAGACTTCCCAAATTTGGCAGTTAAGATTGTCAATATTTTAGGTGACATATTAAATTTGGTGAATATGGTATCACCAGAAGGGACACGATGAATGAAAGAAGAAAATAGGTACAATTTCGGGAAAAAAATAATTTTTATTGCAGCATTTCTGGACGAATCTCGACGAATTATAATGAAAAAACATAACTTTATGGAAAAAACTCTGTCTGCATGTCTGTAGTATCGCGATAGCAACCACAGTTTTTGAGATAAAGCTTTCAAATTTGGTACACATGTTCCAAAGGCCAAAGACAATGATAAATTCGATGATGTGCAAAATTGGTCAGCTGAAAGGAGGTCCATGGTACCCAAAATTTTTGTATTTGCCTTTACAAAAAAATATATTCTTGGTGAAAGATTACACCGGCACACAAAAAAAAAGTTGTTTGTACATTTGACGCCACCTACCTCCCGACATGTATGTCGACCCGCTGAATCCGAATTTGAAGTTAGTTTGGACCGTACACCCTCAAATATCGAGTAAATTAAAAAACCGCAAAAAATATCGAAAATTGGGTGTTTCGGTAATAAAAAAAATTTTGTGGATCTAAACCAAGCCTAATTTTTTTTGTATTTCGATCCGCTGAATACGAATCTAAAGTATATTTAGACCATAAGCCGTTTTAAATCTAAGTAAATTGTAAAAAACCCTCGAAAATTGCTAAAAATGGCAAAAAATTGTGATTATGTTGATGAAAAAAATTTTGTAGACCCGGATCGAAGAGGATTTTTATGTAATTTGATTTGCTGAATCCGAATCTGAAATATATTTGGCCCATTAATCCCTCAAAATCTCAAAAAAATCGCAAAAAACCGATAAAATAGCAAAAAAATTGAAGTTGAAAAAATTGAAAAAAATCTATGAAACACGATTAAATACGTTTCTTGTATTTTTTTATGCATAAAATACAAGTTTAGAATCTGAAAATGTGAAAAATTGTAAAATCTATAAAAAATGTCGTATAAACAGAATGAAAATTTTTTTCATCAACATAATCACAATTTTTTGCCATTTTTAGCAATTTTCGAGGGTTTTTTACAATTTACTTAGATTTAAAACGGCTTATGGTCTAAATATACTTCAGATTCGTATTCAGCGGATCGAAATACATAAAAATTAGGCTTGGTTTAGATCCACAAAATTTCTTTTATTACCGAAACACCCAATTTTCGCTATTTTTTACGGTTTTTCAATTTACTCGATATTTGAGGGCGTACGGTCCAAACTGACTTCAAATTCGGATTCAGCGGGTCGAAATACATCTCGGGAGGTAGGTGGCGTCAAATGTACAAACAACTTTTTTTTTGTGTGCCGGTGTAAATCATGTCCACTATATCAAGCCAATAAAATAAAATTTCAAATTACTTAAATAAAGTTGATGTAAACTTAACTTTTTTATACATTTGACCTCATAAAGTGAGTTAGGATAAATTTAACAGTTTGACATTTGAAATGTCTAATTTAGTTACAAAGATGTCAATGTCAATAAGAAGAAATTATTAAAATATATGATATGAATTATTATTGATAGTATCGAAGGTCGGTGATTATTAATTATTTAAAAATTTTAATGAAACATTTCAAGGTACGCTATTAAAATTTAATTGAGGTAAGCGAAGAATTAAATAGAATGACTTTTTTACATCAGATGATATATACTGGTATAAGTGGCCACATCATATATTTTTAGAATATGTCGAGCGTGAAACTTGACACATATATAATTTGTTTAAGTAATATCCGTAGATACTTACATAGAACTGTGGATACTAAAGATTATACAATATTAATATTATTCAATTCTTCTTTTAACATCGGTAACCCCGATGTACCAAAATCTACAGAGCAATGGGATAAACATTTTACTTCATTCAATAATATTATTGCCGATTCCTTAATTTTTATTTTTTGCTGTCCGCTTCTTTCATTAAAATTTTTCCCAAATCCCAGTTTATTCTATGTCCATTTTCTCAAGCATGTTTGCAAATTTTTGATTTTTCAATTTCATCCTTTTTAATTAACTTTTATACTCACCTAAAATTACATAAAATAACTTAGAAAAAGGAAACAGATTCGTTTTCCGACACGTTAGAGATTTATATTATTTTTATGTCTCATATTAGTTGTCAAAAAACAGCAGTTTTCAAAATTATTTGTGAAAACTGCTGATTTTATTAACTTTTAACAAGTATCTTTTTTTATGTAAAGGGCAAAACTAACGATACTTTGTAACTTTGCCAGTAGACTTTTTTCAGCGATTTTTGAGATATGACGTCAACAATTTTTTTAATGGCAATCCATACAAATATTTTCTTTTTCTGATGTAGTTTTTAGTCCTCTTTTCATCAGTATAAACTTTGTATAAGTTAGACAGGAAATATCTTTAAAAAACAACAAGTAAGTCTGTCATTTTTCAATGATTATGTATTATTGCTTTACAAGACGAGTTTTTATATTCAGCACTGAATCCATCATATGTACCGTTTTCTCTTTCTCACCAGTGTTATATCCGAGACAAAACACATTTAATATTAATAAATGCTTTTGTAGAATTAGAAAACTTATCATATTACCTACTAATTGTGCGGGTACGTATCAACTGCACTAAGATATATTTTTATAATCTTGTCAAATACTTAAATGTTTCAAGTGTACCAGTCCCAGTCCATATATTAATTTTAATAAAAGAAGTTAGTTCTGATATTTGTTATATGCAGGTTGCAGACATTTTCCCCAAAAAATGCATTCCAGTTGCGATGGGCAAAATTGCTTTTAGGTTAACAATAAACTTTAGTAAGCTGCATTTTTAATAATAAACTGAAAGCATGAAATTCATATTATAAACTAAATAAAATAAAAAAAACTGTGTGGTTCTTAATGAAACAAGTTTTGTCGATGTTGCCAAGAGTTCTATAATGGTTTTTATGTATGTATTTATGACTAATAGATATTTTTCCTTTTTTTCAGTCATATGTAGCCAATATTTTAATAGCAGTAAACCCTTATAAAGAAATCCCGTCCCTCTATTCCGATGTAACAATCAAAAGCTATCAAGGAAAATCTCTAGGAGAGAAACCTCCACACGTATTTGCAATTGCAGACAAAGCCTATCGTGACATGCGAGTATTGAAACAATCACAGTCTATAATAGTCAGTGGAGAATCAGGAGCTGGTAAAACCGAATCGACAAAACATTTACTGAAGTTTCTATGTGACAGTTGGGGTGCCGAGGCTGGCCCTATAGAGCAAAAGATTCTGGATGCAAACCCTGTACTAGAGGCGTTTGGTAATGCTAAAACTACCAGAAATAACAACAGCTCTCGATTCGGAAAGTTCATCGAAGTTCACTTTGATAAGAATTTCAAAGTGGCTGGCGGACATATATCACATTATCTGCTGGAGAAATCTAGAATATGTTCTCCGCAAGGCGATGAAAGAAGCTATCATATTTTTTATATGCTGATGGCAGGAGCTCCTGAAGGATTAAGACAGAAGCTGGGCTTGACCAAACCAGATGATTACTCAGTAAGTGTCGTTTAGTTTGTTATGTAATCAAAATAATTTAGTGTTGTCAATTTTAGTATTTGAAATCGGCCTGCACGCGATACTTTACTACTCCTCAAAGTGAAAAGAAAATCAATCCAGGACAAAAAAAGTGCTAACCACTCTAGTAAGGGACCACTTAGAGATATCTTGCTGGATGATCTTGAGGATTTTGTAGCCTTAGACAAAGCTTTAGCTCGCTTAGGAATAACTGATAGTGAAAGACTGCAAATTTACACAACCGTCGCAGCCGTCCTTCATCTCGGCAACATCGAGTTTGAGGACAACCCTGAAGACACAAGAGGAGGCTGTAGAGTGGCAACTAGTAAGGAAAAAGCACTCTTGATGGCCTCGAAACTACTTGAAATTGATCCCAGCGAACTTAGACAAGCTCTAGTTGCGAGAGTTATGCAAAGCAGTCGTGGTGGTCTGAAAGGAACTGTGATTATGGTGCCTCTTAAGATATACGAAGCCAATAACGCACGTGATGCCCTTGCCAAAGCTATATACAGTAATCTTTTTGATTATATCGTGAATCGTATCAACCAAAGTATCCCTTTCCAAGCCTCTAGTTATTACATTGGTGTTTTGGATATAGCTGGATTTGGTAAGATTTTATAACACATACAGTATTTAACAATTATAAACTTAGTGAATCGGAAACTGGTGAATTTTTTGTTAATTGATCAATAAATTTAAAATAGCGCCATTCAACATAACCCCCAGAGTTATAGATATAGACAGAGTTGCGACTTATTATTTACATAATCGATTACTCGAATATCGGTTGTTCGATTAACCGGATATCCAAAAAACCGGGTATTCGATTATCCAAAAACTAGTTAATCGGATATTTAAAAACTGATTAGATTGAGTTTAGATTTCAGAAGACAAAAAAAAAAAATAATATTTCATTTCAGTAGGTCAGCAGGTACTGGTAAAGAAACTCGTTACAACAATTTTATAGAACTTTTTTTTTTAATTAAACTTTAGGACGCATTGGTTATTTTTTTGCTAACGATTTGTATCATGGTGCGAAACCATTTGTAATTTACAGAAACAAATTGGGGAAATTGCGGATAATACAAGAATAAACAAACAAAACATTACCATACATATTAAAAATATGCATATTCACAGTTACAACATATTAGATCCTAAGCCTTTTCATCGGGAATACCAAATCCTGATCTGTTTTTGTTGGGAATATCAAATCCTCCGATATATACTTGTAAATAATATGTGACGAAATTTTACGAGCCAAAAGTAGCATGTTACTTTTTTTGACATTGTTGTATATGATTAAAATTTTTGAATCATTACATGTTAATTGTATAATTGCAAAATTAAATTATTATGGTGTAACTCTAAATGGTTTCTGCTGATTGCAAAATATAGATCAGTCATTGTGGGTGTTCCACAGAGACCTATATTAGGACCATTTCTTTCTAATATATTTATTATATAGACAGGGGTTTAGATAGTGCTCGGTACATTTGGATCTAAATTATACTTTTTCTTCAATAAACTTATAGTATTGTTTCATAAGTTACATTTTTGGGAAATTCATCACAAATAAATTGATGGATATAAAGACGGTGATAAGAAGTTCTGTAAATCCACTACAAAAAAACAATTTGTTGAATTTCTGATGTCATCTAAAAAAGACTCGCATATTTTTTTACATTGCTGCTATAACTGTGAAGATCTAGAATATCTCTTGAGTACCCAACTTTTAATCGTCTTTAATATTTTCCTTTTTTAGAATTCTTTACTGTTAATAGCTTCGAACAGTTTTGCATTAATTACTGCAATGAAAAACTACAGCAATTCTTTAATGACAGGATCCTCAAGCATGAACAAGAACTGTACAAAAGGGAAGGTCTATGTGTACCTGAAATCACTTTTGTAGATAATCAAGACTGCATTGGTAAGTTTTTATTTTTAATAATAATTTTCTTAGCTTACGTTACTCTCTGCGTGCAACATCATATTTTGAGCATGTTAAGGGTATTCTACTTGTGAATTTAGCAATTCAGGTTTTTTACAATAACTGCATTTTACTTCCTTACCCCTCAAAGTGAGGAAGTTATGTATTTGTGAAAAAAATTTGAAAATTTTTTATTGCATTTCTGGACGAATCTCGATGAATTATTACGATACACAAAATTTCAGACGGAAAAAATTGTCCGTCTGTGTGTCTGTCTGGTTCGCGATAGCAGCTACAGTTTTTGAGATAAAACTTTCACATTTGGTACACACATTCTAGAGGTCAAGGAAGAGATCGAGTTCGTTGATAAGCAAAATCGGTCCCAATGTAAAAAAAAAAATATTAGTGACATTCCACCAATGTGAATTTTTTGAAACGTCAGAAAATGTGACTTTTTTTGAAACGTCAAAAAATGTGACTTTTTTAAACGTCAAAGTGACATTTTTTAAACGTCAAGTGACTTTTTTGAAACGTCAAATATTACTTTTATTATAAACTCCACCACACGTCGAGTTTTACTACGGTGAGGAAGTTCTGATCCCCAAGTAATTGGCAGCGTTTTTTTTTTTTAATGGAAAACGATATTTTCCCCTAAATACAGAGCAGTGGCGACTGGTTAGTATTGCAGCATGGGACCCAAGCGATATTTTAATGCGTAACTATCAAGACTAAACATAACTGTCAAGACTAAATGAAAAAGTTTTGCAGACAAAAAAATTGAGATTGAAATTTGCAAATAAAACTTGAAAAAAATTGTGTGCCTCACCAGGTTATTTTTTAAACAATTTGTAAAATATTTGCGACATTTTTTTTTTTCAGAATCAGGTGGAAAATATAACGACATATGTCAAATCTCATAAAAAAAAAACATTGATTTTTTACAAAATTGCACCTTTTTGAAAAATGAATATAAAATAAAATTACAAAATGATGTAACTTTATAGAAAAGCAATATTTTTTGATGAAATTTGAAATCTGGCAATTTACTTTCCAACTGATTCTGAAAAAAAAAAATGTTTTGCAGATATTTTACAAATTGTTTAAAATATAACCTGGTGAGGCACACAATTTTTTTCAATTGTTTTCATAAATTTCATTGGCATATTTTTTTTCTGCTCCAAAGTTTCTTCATTTAGTCTTGATAGTTATGCCTTAATGTATCGCTAAGATATAACAGCTTAAATTTCACCAGCCACCAATGATACAGAGTTATAATCATTTTCTTAATAGTCCTACATAAATAAAGTTCATATCAAATGAAAAGCTGTACTGGTTTTTGTTAAAACGGTTGTATAATCAGTTATCATACAAAACTTGATAACTGATGCTGATGTCGTTTCTAATGTTAATACAGCCTTAACTAGCAAACGAAATTTATTTTTAGATGTGATTGAAACTAAAAATAAGGGCATCCTAACTCTCTTGGATGAGGAGTCCAAACTTCCAAAGCCTTCTTATACTCACTTTACTGAAGAGGTCCACAAAACCTGGTCGAAAGAGTATAGGTTAGGTTTGCCAAGGTCTTCCAAGCTTAAAGCACATCGTAGCCTTAGGGATGACGAGGGATTTTTAATAAGGCATTTTGCTGGTGCTGTTTGCTATCAAACTGTAAGATATACACTTATTTCAATGATTTTGAAAACTTCCAAAGGCCAAAAGAATATATGAGTAATGATTGATTTAATTTTGTCAGATTTGTTCAACGATTTCAAACTATTTGATAGGGGTAATGGGAAAACATTAATAACGATAATATCTTTTGGGTTGTTGCTGCGGGTAGGCATGTCTGACCGATAGAATTGTAATTTATAAAATCTATCGGTGGTGTCATGTCATTCTGCTGATTGTTGAACTAAACTGGTGAAAATAAATCGTTATATTTGGTAATTCGGAAGCAATCCTAGAAGCCGTTTATAAAATTTGATTCCCTCTTTTTTCAGAAACATTTTATTGACAAAAATAATGATGCCTTGCATGCCTCCCTAGAGGGCATTATTCAGGACAGTAAAAATAAATTAATCCAGACGTTATTTTCGACTTCTATGGCACAGAAAGGTAAACTTACCTTTATCAGTGTCGGAAATAAATTCAAGACTCAGTTAGGTGAACTAATGGAAAAATTAAAAAATAACGTAAGTGAGATATTTCCCCAACCAATATTATCTAATGTTTTAGACCCTTTAAATGTTCTTTTAGGGTACTAACTTCATTCGTTGTGTAAAACCGAACAACAAAATGATAGACCAACAATTCGACGGCAGCTTAAGCTTGATGCAGTTGAAGTGTTCTGGTATGACATCTGTCCTGGAGCTTATGGAGCACGGTTATCCGAGCAGAACTCCATTTGCAGACTTGCATGCTATGTACATAGATTATCTTCCCAAGGAACTGAAAGTTCTTTCCCCAAAAATATTTTGTCAGGTATAATTTTTAGAGTGGTCAGGTACAGCTGGCGACTGGTGAAATTTAGGCTATGTCATATCTTAGTATTGGAGCATGGGACCCAAGTGATACTTTAAGTCATAACTATCAAGAGTAAATGAAGAAGTTTTGCAGAAAAAAAATGGCAATTGAAATGTACAAAAAACAGTTGGAAACATTTTTGTTCGCAAATGTCAATTGCACTTTTTTGATGCAAAACTTCTTCATTTAGTCTTAATAGTTATGCCTAAAATATTACTTGGGTCCCATGCTCCAATACTAAGATATCACATAGCCTAAATTTCACCAGCTGCCGCTGTCAGATACTCCATAATATAAAATCATTTGAGAAGTTTTTGAATGATGCTGTTAAAAACTGGTGATGATGATGATGATGATATTAAAAACTGGTGCCATCAAAAAGTTCACAGCTACACATTTTTGTTTGTTAATTTTTATCAAATTCGTCTACATTTTTAAAACGAATCAGAAAGAATTTCCTGTATCTAAAAATACTTTTATCTTATGGAGCAAGGAGATCTTCATAGAAACATTTGAATTTGATTCATCCCTACATGTTGAACGTTGTTACTATGAAGCGTATAATACCACCTCAGTAGTTTACAAACAATTAAATTAATTAATTTTTCAGGCTATGTTCCACAGCTTGAAGCTTCAAGATAGAGATTTCAAATTTGGCGTAACAAGGGTGTTCTTTAGGCCAGGAAAATTTGCTGAATTTGATAAGATCATGAGGTCCGACCCAGAAAATTTAAAGGCGATAGTAGCTAATGTCAAAAAGTGGCTAATTAAATCAAGATGGAACAGAGCACAATTCTGCGCACTAAGTGTCATAAGAAGTAATTTACAGATATGTTTTTATTATCTAGTTGTCAGGTTGCAAGTATTTTGCTACTTGGCAAAGTTTTATTGAAAATATTTTGGAAAATATTGCGGAGTTAAACACAATAATCATTTTGGAAAAACAAAACGCCTTATTTCCAAGTATTTTCGTGAAACATTTCTAGAAACGTTTATTTGCAGCATTTATAAATTTTGTTTTAGTGAAACACAGGATTTCCTACCGCAAAAAGGCGCTTATTATTGTACAGAAAACTATTAGGGGGATATTTGGTGAAAAAGCAACATGCCCCGAGAATAAAGGCTCTTAGAAATATCCGAGCTCTGGATGCAAACCTGAAAAAAGTTGAGGCTAGTGCCTCCCA